>JAXCHO010000029.1:20577500-21087500 GCA_036630365.1 Acanthiza pusilla | reverse complement strand
CTTTTTCTTACCCACCAAAAAAAAAATTAAAAAGAATAAAAATAAAAATATTTTTTAAAGCAAGCAAAAAAATTTAAAATGCAAACACTGAAGAGAATGGTAACAAATGAGAAGAAGCTTCCCTGAAATTGTGATTATATTTTTTTTTTTCCACTGTGATTTACGTCTCTCCTTCCTCCAGATTTGTTCCCTCCCCTCACAAAAAAAAGTCAGAAGTTTTTATCAGGTGAAAGATGTTTCTCACGTCCAAAGCTTTCCTCGGAAAAACTTTACTTTTTGGCCAAAATCTCTCCTTGGAAAACTTTGCTTTTCAGCCAAATTGAGAACTATTTTATCCCATCGAGAGCTCATTTCCTTAGACAACTCCACGTGCTCAGCACGAAGCTTCCAAAGCTGCCCCCAGCAGAGCTCTCCCTGGAAAATTTGGTGTTTCAGGTCGAACAGAGGTCATTCCACCCATTCCGTAGCCACAATCCCAGCAGGATCTCTCCAGGCATTGGAGATCCCACGGGATCAGCATCTTCCAACAGCCACAGCCACCCCTGGCCCAGCTCAGCCTCCAGCTCCATCCCAAACCTTCTCCCTCCCCTCCAACCCCACAGTTTCCCCCTCATCCTCCCATCTCCTGCTGCCAGGTGATCTCCACAGGGAAGAACACATCCCCTGCCTCAATCCAGGCAGGAATTGCAGTGTCTGACCTGGATCCCCGCGAGGGCTCCAGCTGTCACCTCCAAACCATCACTCACAGACACAATCCCACCTGGGGCCTCCTGTCCCTCATTCCTCATCACCTCCTGCCTTCAGACTCACTCAGAATTCCAGGAGCAGTTGATTTTCCAAACTTCTCCTGCTGTTTTTTCCCATAATCGCTCCAGAAGAAGCTGCAGCCGCTGCTGCACGAGAGCTAAAGTCACATTTACACAGCAACAAAAAGGTGCATTTTGGGCATTCCCAGAAATCCCAGCCCTGAGCCACGGTCAGCAGGGAGGGAGGAAGGGCAGGGATGTGCCTGCCCAGCGCTGAGGTTTTTGGGAATGCCTCATGGAAGGCACTGCAGCAGGAGCTGAGGATGCAAAGCCAGGGTGGGAAACAGTTCTGCAGCTCCCAAGGAGGTACAGGATCACGGAATCATGGAAAATCCTGATCTGGAAGGGATCATCCAGTCCAGCACAGACACCCCAACAATCCCATCCTGTCCAAACACTCCTGGAGTTCTGGCAGCCTTGGGAATGTGCCCATCCCCTGGGGAGCCTGGGCAGTGCCCAGCATCCTCTGGGGGAGAAAAAAAGGAGGTTTCCAGGTCCTCAGGCAGATCAGGGAGAACATTCAGGCACTAAAAGTGCTCAGAGGGTTCTGAGAACTGCTGAGGCATCCATCAGGACAGGACAGGAGGGATCAGCACAGGGCACTGCTCCGAGAATCACTGCACACTTCCCTAAAAAAGGGAGCAGGTCCCTTGCAGAAATTAAATTTCAAAAGGGAAAACGCTCAGCAGAAGTGACAGAGTGCCAATAATGCCTGTCAGGATTTGGACACTGCAGCGAGGAGTCACTGGGTTTGTCCAGCCTGGAGGAGAAGGCGATCAGGACATGCAGCTCCGATCGGGACCATGGACAGCGCCCCGGGAACGGCTGGAGCTGTGCCGGGGAGGCTTGGGTTGGGTTTTAGGAACAGGATCCCCATGGAAAAGGTCCCCAGTGCAGAGCACTTCAGCCCCAGCCCAAACCCCCAGCACACCCTTGGCTCCTGCTCCGAGCCAAGCTCAGCGCCGCCCCTGCTGCTGGGGAAAGGCATGAGGCATTTGATTGAACTGATGCCTTTGAATATTTCTAGTTTTTTCCTCTTAATGCACCTGTAACTTGCTGCAGTTTAGTGCTTCTTACTAGATGCTAAAATCCTCTGTTCCAGCACCTTTAGCCAAACAAAGCTCTCTGAACGCAGATCCAAGGACAGATTCATTGCCCTGGGGCCTGAAAATATGGAAACAACTGTGAGATGGAGGGGGCAGGCCTGGGGTGGTGAACATCATCACCTGAGGGTGAGATTGGAGAATTAGGGGCCAATGTGCTAATGGACAGAACTTGTAAAAGGTGAAGGGCTCGTGACCCAGGGCCCATTTTGGGTGTAGTCCCTGAGGGGGACGTTCGTTTGTCCAAATGTACCTTGAAGGCCTCGAATAAATTTGTCTGCATTTTATACTCCTGATTTGTTTTGGCTTCTCTTTAAGGCATCAGAACAAACGACGCAATTCCAATTATTCGTATTAAACACGACTGGGCTGCGCAGCGAGCGGCGTTGTGGGGAAGCTGCTCCGTCAGGCACCGCCAGCATTCCTGCGGGGAATCCCAGATGGAGAGAGCTCGAGTGTCCATCTCTATTAGCCCAGCCCAGGCTCTGATTTCCACCTTCCTGCCAGGAAATGGGAGCCGTGCGAGAGAGGCGCGGAGCAGACGGACAGGCGAGGCTTGGCGCGGTGATGAGCAGAAAAGGCTCCTGGCACTCCTCCACCAGCGCCTCACTCACTGCTCCGGGGGCTCTGGCACACCAGGGATGGCACTGGGCACGGAGAAATGGAAAGGAGAGCGACTGCAGACACACTTCACTGCCCTTGGGCTAAATATCAGCTCAGATGGGAGCAGGATCGAGGTTTTCAAGGGTCTTCAGGTTTGCAGGAGGTGTTAAATGGATACGGAGCACAAACTCCTGTGAATGAATGCACCAAATTCCTGTGGGATGAGGAGAGATGGGAAAAGCTTTGTGCTTTGTTCTTTGGTTGTGTTTGTGCTGTTGGTGAGGGAGCCCCAGGATGGTTTGGGTGGAAGGGACTCAAAGCTCATCTCATTCCCATCTCCTGCCATGGGGAAAGGACACCTCCCACTGTCCCAGGCTGCTCCAAGCCCCAATGTCCAGCCTGGCCTGGGACACTGCCAGGGATCCAGGGGCAGCCACAGCTGCTCTGGGAATTCCATTCCAGCCCCTCCCCACCCTCCCAGCCAGGAATTCCTAATTTCCAATGTCCCATCCGTCCCTGCCCTCTGGCAGTGGGAAGCCATTCCCTGTGTCCTGTCCCTCCAGGCCTCGTTCAAAGTCCCTCTGTTGTCCCAGCAGTCAAAATGGGCTCAATCCCTGACAGAATTTTGGGATGCTGCTCTCAGCCCCAGGTCAGTCCATCCCCTGCCAGAGCTGCCCCACGCTCTGCAGAAGTGCTCCAGGATCAGCTGTGCTCAGAGCATTCTCATTCCTCCTCAGGAGCAAAGCAACTCCGAAGATCCTCCTAAATTTGCTGTGGAAAGCATTTGTCAGGTTCCACATTGAGCCAAATTGATGAATCAGATTTCAGCAGAGACACAGAGTGATGAAGGCTGGCTCATCCAGGCATTCTCCTCTGCGTTCCTTGACCAAAAGGATTTTTCTTCAGGATTTTATTTTCTTCAGCCTCTTTCTCCACGAGGTGGTCACAGCCACGGCCGGGGTGAGCCAGGACCACGAGGGTCCTTCAAAATCTCCCTTCAAGATAAAAATCCATTTCCTGAACAGCACAACTGCCTCCAAGCAGGGCCCTGACACCGTGGGTGAGGAGAGAGCGAGAGCTGCCCAGGGGCATCGATCAGAGAAGGAAAACATGAGGCAAAAAGGCTCAGGAGCCTGAATGGGCTCACTCAGCTTTATCTGCTTTAATGAAGCCTTTGTTCTTTTTTTCGGCTGCTGATTTCTTCCTCTGGTGGGATTTTTTCTCTTCCTCGAGCCAATAACAGCAATATTTCCCAGCCTGAGGTCTCATAAACAAGGAAATCCCAGAGTTTGCCTCTTCCCTGCTGTGTGGGATACCCAGAGTGCAGCCTGGGATGTCCAAGGCCAGGCTGGACAGGCCTTGGAGCGACCTGGGATGGTGGAAGGTCTGCAAGGTTCCTTCCAACCCGAACCATTCCATGACTCCATGGAATTCCAGAAGCCTCCACTGGCCCATTTCTTAGCAATGAAGAGCAATAAAATGCCAGCAGCTTTCCCAGTCCTGTTCGCTCAGGGCTTTGAGCTCCATCTGCGCCAGCGCCCGACCACGCCGCTCCCGAGAGGCTGCGGGGTCAGCGCTCGGCGTTTGGGGAGAGGGAAATGAGCAGCCTGGCTGGAATTCTTCCCTTTGCCGTTTTAGGATCACCGAGAGCACCTCCTCGCAGATGGAAACGCAGCCTGGCAGGAACCGCGAGCCTCCACCGCTGCCTTCTGTTCACTCCCGCTTTGCCAGGATGGATCGTGTCCCCAGACAGGCTGGCATTCATGCCAGTGGCAGACAGTCCCATTGAATTAGTCCTTCCCAGGTTCACTGCAGCAATTTGCAGGAAGATTTGCAGTTTGTTTCCCCAGCCCATGCTCTGGGTCTGTCAGATCCATATAAACCATCCTGCTGGATTATTATTTATGTTTTTTACAGCAATGTGGGATATTAGGATTCATTTTTAACAAGTGCCTTGACAAAAATATCATCAAACTTCCTTTCTGCAACAGATTTCATGCCCCAAATGAGAGGCATGGGATGAGAACACTTTGAAAAGAAAAGTTTCATTGAACTCAACTTAACCCACCACAATTTCAGCCCGGAATTCCAAATCCCAGTAATTACCTCCGCATATTTCCCCATCCTCCAGCACATTGTACAAATGGGAAAATAAATTTCCATCTCTGAGTGTCCTCACTAGTGGCCAAGAGGGAAAATAATCATCAGAGCATGGCAGCAAAAGCAACACTTGGGCAGCGCTTCAACATCGAGGGCAAACAAGGGGAGAATGCAACTCCATCTTCCAGCCACTGGACTGAGGAACTCAAACCTAAAAAAAAAAAAAATGGGGGAAAAGTAGACAGGGAAGTGTAGCCAGTTGCCATGGAGACAGCAAGATATGAAAGCAAGAGCTGATGGAACCTTTACAGTTATTTAAATGCTTATTATAATGTTATGCAAAAGAGCGGGGGAAAGAAAGCGGCAGGGTCAGTGTGCTCAGAAGGAAAACAGTCGTTGTGGGATGAGCAAGGTAACAATTTGTAAGTCAGAAATAAGGTTTGGTTCAATGGAGCCATTTGGAGTAATGATATAATTATGCCCTCTTAAAATAACGGGGAAATTTGTTGTGAGGAGCAGAGCAGGGAGGGAGCTGTGCTGGGCCGCAGGGTTGGTGTGAAATCATTGCTTTCCGAGAGTCCTTGTCCAGAACCTCACCTTCATCCCCTCACCTTCATCCCCTCAGCCCCTCACCTTCATCCCCTCAGCCCCTCACCTTCACCCCCTCACCTTCACCCCTTCAGCCCCTCACCTTCACCCCCTCAGCCCCTCACCTTCATCCCCTCACCTTCATCCCCTCAGCCTCTCATCTTCACCCTCTCACCTTCATCCCCTCAGCCCCTCACCTTCACCCCCTCACCTTTATCCCCTCATCCTCTCACCTCCATCCCCTCATTCCTTCACTCCCTCAGCCCCTCACCTTCATCCCCTCATCTTCATCCCCTCACCTTCATCCCCTCACCTTCATCTCCTCACCTTCACCTTCATCCCCTCACCTTCATCCTCTCAGCCTCTCATCTTCACCCTCTCACCTTCACCCCCTCAGCCCCTCACCTTCATCCCCTCACCTTCACCTTCATCCCCTCAGCCCCTCACCTTCACCCCCTCACCTTTATCCCCTCATCCTCTCACCTCCATCCCCTCATTCCTTCACCTTCATCCCCTCATCTTCATCCCCTCATCTTCATCCCCTCACCTTCATCCCCTCAGCCCCAGGGAAATGGCTCAGGAATGAGATCTGCTCCACACCAGAGTCTCACCGTGGTCCTTTGTCTTTCCATCATTTCCCCACCTCCATCTCCCCTTTCCTTTCAGGAGCAGTGGGATGGCATGGGATGAACGGGGCCATCCAGAAAGGCCAGGCGGGGATTTGGGGCCAGGATCTCCTCTGGAACTCAGATTTGGTGCAGGAACAGGATATCATCTCCCCCTGGATGAAAACCAAACCAAGAGAACAAGTCCAGTGCCCACAAAGCCCCACCCTGTGCCAAAATGTTCACCCTGCACAGCAAGTGCTCCATTCCCATCTCTTCTCCAGGGCCTGAAGGATTTATCATCCTTCTTCCCACGAGGAAAAAAATGGGGGGAGAAAAATAAAAAAGAGATGATCTCGTTTTGCCCTGAAATTCCCCCCAAACCTGGAGCAGGGCTGCCTGTGTCGGACTCTGCTCCGGAGAGGCTGCCCGGAGCCAAGCGGAGTAAATCCCATTAGAGCCACACTGAGGCCTTTGGGCTCAGCTCCTTCCTGGAGCCATTTGTCAAGTGCTTTTCATCTGAAACATGATTCTGGGATTCAATTACTTTATAAAGTCAATATTTTAGGTCACAGCTTATGCATCAACAAAGACATCTCATGGGATTAGAGTTGAGCGTGGTGGAGCTCTAAGTAATGTTCCCCGCGCTGCTCCAGCTGGAAAAGTCGATAAGATCGGTTTGTTTCTCCCACATTTCACTCTTAGAGGCTGCAAAATGATTGTTCACTTCTGTAAATTTAAACCAGCGAGAAGGAGGAAAGGTTTCTGGCTTCGTTATTTCCAGAGAGGTAAAACAGGATTGCTCCGGCAGCTCCTCGCCGTGGGCTTGGCGAAAGGCAGTCAAAAGGGGAAAAAAAACAACAATTTATCCTCAAAAACCAATGTCAGCAAGGGAAAAATATCGGGATAAGCTGGTCACAAACACAGCCAGGCTGGAAACTGAGGAAAAAGTCTAGAGGAGCTCTGTAGGGAAGAATAGGAGAGCCTAAGGTTTTTTGGGATAGCAGAGAACTGGAGTTTCCCACCCTCTGCTCCAATGTTTCAGGTATTTTCACTAAGCAGGGCAAATGTAATTATTTGGGGTTTTAATTAAAGGCTTCAGGAAAAAAAAACAAAAGGTTCATTTCTCATTTGAGAGTTTCTCCCTCCTTATGATGCAACTTGGCTCAATACTCAATTAAATATTTCAAACTTGATTTTTTTTTTCTCCTGAAATCACCCAAACAGAAAACGTAGAGTTTTTCTTCAACAGGGTATCTATTGATCTTCGCCAAGGCCACAGCACTTCCTAAATCTCCACCAGAGTTAGAAAAACACCAAGAAAAAAAAAGAGGATTAAAAGTTTATACAACCCAGATCTCTTTCCATGGAAAAACTTCCAAGCCCAGAAGTGTTTTCAGCAAAGAGCCCCAACCCTCCCTTGCTGCCCCTCCTGTCAGGGAATTCCAGTGATGGAAAAGAACCCTCTGGATCCTTCTTTTCTCCAGGCTGAGCCTTTTCCCAGCTCCCGCAGCCACTCCAGATGCTTCCCTGGACAACTGGGCCACCATTTCTGGATTTTGGCTACCACCAACCTCTCCAAATTTTGGCTACCACCGACCCCTCCGATTTTGGCCACCACCGACCCCTCCAATTTTGGCTACCACCGACCCCTCCAATTTTGGGTACCACCGACCCCTCCGATTTTGGCCACCACCGACCCCTCCGATTTTGGCTACCACTGACCCCTCCAATTTTGGGTACCACCGACCCCTCCGATTTTGGCTACCACCCTCCCTCCAATTTTGGGTACCACCGACCCCTCCAATTTTGGCTACCACCAACCCCTCCAATTTTGGCTACCACCGACCCCTCCAATTTTGGCTACCACCAACCCCTCTGATTTTGGCTACCACCAGCCCCTCCGATTTTGGCTACCACCAGCCCCTCTGATTTTGGCTACCACCAGCCCCTCCGATTTTGGCTACCACTGGCCCCTCCAATTTTGGCTACCACCAGCCCCTCCGATTTTGGCTACCACCAACCCCTTCAATTTTGGCTACCACCCTCCCTCCAATTTTGGGTACCACCGACCCCTCCGATTTTGGGTACCACCGACCCCTCCCATTTTGGCTACCACCCTCCCTCCAATTTTGGGTACCACCGACCCCTCCCATTTTGGCTACCACCCTCCCTCCAATTTTGGCTACCACCGACCCCTCCAATTTTGGCTACCACCAGCCCCTCCGATTTTGGCTACCACTGGCCCCTCCAATTTTGGCTACCACCAGCCCCTCCAATTTTGGCTACCACCGACCCCTCCGATTTTGGCCACCACCAACCCCTCCGATTTTGGCTACCACCAGCCCCTCCGCTTCTGCCTTGCAGCCCAGGGAGGAGGAGGCAGAGGGATGAAGGCCCTTTCAGCAGAGAGAGCCCATCAAGAGAGATTAATTAGGGCTCATGAGGAGGGGCAAACGAGCCCGGCCATTGAGCAGCTCACTGGGATAAGGCACGGTGGGAATAATGGGATTAGCTGCGGGAAGGGCCAAACCCCTCCTGGAATTGCTGGGAATTGCTGGGATGATCCACGGCGTCCCCCAAAACCACCCCAAAAACCCCAAATCAGCCCCCACAAAAAGAACTGTGAATCCCAAGCCCCTGCAGGGATTATTGTCAGAGCCCCTCCGCAGCTCGGTATCACCAAACACTGAGGGAAGGCCGCGCAATTAACAGAAATTGGGAAAATTAGGAAAATGAGGAGATTTAGCAGAGAGCAGGAACACCCTGCTCCGACACTCTTTACCCATTGATAAGGGGTGAGAAAGCTGGGAGAGCTTCGCAGGCATTTTCCGGCAAATGAGCCATAAAATAGGATAGTTCAAGGATTATCCCGAAATGGTAAAAACCTTCCAATTATGCGCGAAGAAAAATTAGTATATCCTGCTAATTATAGCATCCGTGGCTTGGATTTGTTTGATGAGGAGTTCGCTTCGGTTAAAATAAATGTCGGCTTTGAAGGCAAGATAGGGGATGGGGAAAAAAAATAAGGAGGAAAATGAGAAATGGAAGACCTGGAGTGACCAAAAATCCAGAGGGAAAGAGGTGGAAGTTTCCAGGAGGGAAAAGGTTCTTGGTGGCCCCACAGCCCTGATTTAGGGATCCCCAGGACAAGGACATGAGTGAGGGGATAAAGGCATCAGGATTTAACAGCAGCTTTAATTCTCATTAAAGCTAGGAAATATTTAATAATAAAACTGGTTTTTATCAAATGTGCCATTCTGGGTTTGGTGACTGCTCGGGAGAGAGACCCTGCAGCACATCCCTGACCCAGAACAGCTCCAGGCATGGGGAACCTGCAAAAATAGAGTCATTAATTCATCCCAGAATTTATTCCTGAGGCCATTTCCTCCCAGAAAAATCAGGAGCAGGTTTGGGAGCCACTCTCTGCAATATTTACAGGGAGCTGGAATTAACCTCAGGCCCTGAAGGGAGCAGCAATGGAGCAGAACAAACCCAGCACCAAAATCCCAGAATCCCAGAATGGTTTGGGTTGGAAAGGACCTTAAAATCCATCTCATTCCAACCCCTGCCGTGGGCAGGGACACCTTCCACTGATAATTCCACAAAGGAATTATCCCAAAAACACATTTTGGATATGGGAAACCTTCAGGCAGCATCTGGATTAAGAGCCAAAGGCTCAGCCCCTGAACTGCATTAAAAACCTCTTTATTCCCTCCAGGACATTTCCATCCATACACATTTCCAGGAGCACATCCATCCCAATCTCTCAGAGCAAATTCCATGAATATTTTTCCCTTGGCTATGAGAACAACCCCCCCCCCCCCAAAAAAAAAAAAAATCCCCTTCTGCCAAAGGTTCTGTTTCTCCTGCCAGCCCTGCCCACAAATTGAGCTGTCCAACCCCAAAACTGCAAATGGCACCACCAGGGATCGGCTCCAAAATGGGAAAAGGATGAATATTCATGGCAATATTTTGGTTGCATCTCATCCATCTTTGTAACAGACATTTCACCCCAGCGCAGCAAGGCTGGAGCTCTGAAGAGCAACAGCAAGAAGCCTAATTAGCATAAAGGGTAATAATTAAGGATGCAAATGCCGTTGATGTCACTCAGCAGTTTCATCGGGAGTGGGCAAAGCACCGCCAGATCCCTGGCTCAGGAAAAACCCCAGAAAAAGGGATTACAGGAGGGAAAAAGCAGGGAATGAACAGAGTCAACAGTTTTTAAAACAAGAGGGAAAAAAAACCCAATCCTAAGATTCAAGGTGGTTCAAGACATTGTGAAATCAGGGAATTTGGGTTTATTGGGACTTGCAAATAAAGAGGGGAAGCAGGAGGGAATAATCTCTTGGGAAGGTGTTTTGGGTAGTGCCAAAGAGGGATATCCACAGGGATGTCCACAGGGATATCAACACCCCAAACTCACTGGGATCTTCCCAGTGAGCAAATCCTTGGCTGATCATAACAGGAGTTAAATTCTGCTGAAAAGGGCTCCAAGTTTCCCAGGATGTTGGAAAGAAAGGAAGGTTTGGGACCTTTACAGGCTGTTTATTCCAACCCTACTGCCAGGAATAGGGACAATTCCTGCTGGGATGAGGAGTTTTTCCACTTCATGTGCTTCTTCACTGGACTGTAAAAACCTTGAAAAATATTCCTGACTTTGAATTGGGATCACAACAAACCAGGTTGGAGGTTGATCCCGAGGATCAATGACCATCCCCAGATTATTTGCTGGAGAAAAAATTCCAAGACAAGAATATAATAAATAAAATATATAAATATAAATATAAATATAAATATAAATATAAATATAAATAGAAATAGAAATAGAAATAGAAATAGAAATAGAAATAGAAATACAAATACAAATACAAATACAAATACAAATACAAATATAAATGTAAATGTAAATGTAAATGTAAATGTAAATGTAAATGTAAATACAAATTAATAAAATAAATAAATAAAAATAAACAGGAGAAGAATCTGCCAAACCTGGGGAGCCACTTCAATAATCAACCAAAATATTTCAGTTTCTCTTAAACAGGTGCAGAGTCTGGAACTGAACAGCAGCACCTTTTAAAATCCACCCAGCCCTAAAGCTCTGTCCTATAAATGCATTTCCAACACCATAAAAGCGCTCCTCCTTCCCTGTAGGATTTTTGGAAGCCTTTTTCACCCTATTTATCACCCCAAAAGTGGCTTTTTGAATGCCCTGGGAGCACAGGCCACTGATTTTTAATGTGGATTGCATTTTCTGGCTCAGCTGCCAGGTTAATTCGCGGTGTCAAGGATTTCAGTGGGGCCATATTTATAAGCACCATTAACTCATAAGAGTTCATCATCGTCCCATAATATGGAATTAGCAGCATCCTGCTTTTTCCAAGGGGCCATTGAGGTATGGATCAGGCAAAGAACGTGGTCGTGCCCCAGAGCAAAACCCTGAAGGCAAAACAGCTTCAGTGGTGTGATATCGTTTGATGGTGAACTGATAAAGATGAGGGAAAGTTTGCTGAACCCAGGTGGAAAATGGATTTTAGGTTTTTTGCAGAATCCCCAGTGCTGCACCAGGAGGAGTGAAAAATCAACTTGTAAAGTCATGGAATTCCAGAATGGATTGGATTGGATTGGATTGGACTGGACTGGACTGGACTGGACTGGACTGGACTGGACTGGACTGAATTAGATTGGAAACAATGGCATTGGGTTGGGTTGGGTTGGGTTGGGTTGGGTTGGGTTGGGTTGGGTTGGGTTGGGTTGGGTTGGATTGGATTGGACTGGACTGGATTGGATTGGATTGGATGGGATTGGATTGGATTGGGTTGGATGGGATGGGATTGGATTGGATTGGATGGGATTGGGATTGGATTGGATTGGATTGGATTGGATTGGATTGGATTGGATTGGATTGGATTGGATTGGATTGGATTGGGTTGGATGGGATTGGATTGGATTGGATTGGATTGGATTGGATTGGATTGGATAGGATTGGATTGGATTGGACTGGACTGGACTGGACTGGACTGGACTGGATGGGATTCGGATTGGATGGGATTGGATTGGATTGGGTTGGATGGGATGGGATTGGATTGGATTGGATGGGATTGGGATTGGATTGGATTGGATTGGATTGGATTGGGTTGGATGGGATTGGATTGGATTGGATTGGATTGGATTGGATTGGATTGGATTGGATTGGATTGGATTGGATTGGATTGGATTGGATTGGATTGGATTGGATTGGGTTGGATGGGATTGGATTGGATTGGATTGGATTGGATTGGATTGGATTGGATTGGATTGGATTGGGATTGGATTGGATTGGATTGGATTGGATTGGGTTGGATTGGATTGGATTGGATTGGATTGGATTGGATTGGATTGGATTGGGATTGGATTGGATTGGATTGGATTGGGATTGGATTGGATGGGATTGGATGGGATTGGATGGGATTAGAAAGGACATTCAAGATCGCCTCGTTCCACCTCCACTGTCCCAGGCTGCTCCAAGCCCCAATGTCCAACCTGGCCTTGGACACTTCCAGGGATCCAGGGGCAGCCACAGCTTCCCTGGGAAACTTTTCCCATATTTAGAGCAATTCCTTTGGGACCAATCCATCCACAGAGCCACTGGAATGACACAGCACAGGGCAAAGGGCAAAAATTGCCTTTTCCAAGGAAATAATTTGGTCCTTCCACGTGTGTTTTGCAGCACCCAAAACCTTTCCACTGCCCCGTGGTCACAACACTTCCCAGCCAAAGCCAACTCTGTGGTTCTAAAGGATTTTCCAATGCTTTGGCTGGAAAAGACAACCCCAAAATAACACAAAAATATGCCCAAAAATATGCCCAAAAATTTCCCAAACTGGGAAAACTCCTTTTCCTTAAGGAGCTGTTGCCCTTTCTGTCGGCAGAGAGAATTCCACCACCACCACCACATCAAACTCTGCCCCTCACCCAGCCCAGATCCACAGAACTAAGTGTGATTATTTAATATAAAATTAATGTATTCTCTCATTAATTAATCTAAAATTATTAAAACCAGGTCTACTTCTTCACACACCAAGGGCAACTTGACAGCGTCGAGCAAAACTCTCTGTGGCAGTGCTGCCTCCACTCTCGGGGTCATCCTTGGGTTTTGCAGTCCCCATGGCATTTTTTTGTGTATTTAAATTCAAGACACTCTTAAAAATTCCTTGGCCAGGGCCAAAATTCATTAATATTCCAAGCAAAACACCGGAGCACTTCAAAACGAGCAGCAATGAAGTGCTGTGCTGGCCTGCAGATAATAAAATAATATAATAATAATAATCATATATCTGATCATGCAAAAAGGAAAAGCGAAGCTCTTCCACTTGATTTGGTTTAATTCGTTTCTTTATAGCGTCTAAATTTCTCCTCTCCCGTTTTCCCAACTTTCTGCTTTTTGCAAAGGAATTAATTCCGTGCAGAAGACCCCAAAGAAGGCAGGAGGACAGGACATCCTTCCCACCCCCCAAGTGTATTTTTCTCTGTTTCTTCCCAACTTTCTCACTCATATTCTGACAAAATTCTCCTCCTAGAGTGGATTTGCAGCCCGTTGGAATTCCAGATAAAATTAAAATATTGGCCCATACCCTCAGGTGTTCCTAGTGAAAATTATTATTTTTTCCAGCAGTTCATGGCTCATTTCTTCAGAATTCCAATGAGTGTTGTGGTAGCTGGGGATAATTCCCTGCGTGGAGGAGAGCACCTGGAGGATGTGAGGAATGAGCTCTGGGGATCATCTCCACAGCAGAGATTTCATGGGAGTTCCTTCCTTCCTTTCCTTCCTTTCCTTCCTTTCCTTCCTTTCCTTTCTTCCTTCCTTCCTTCCTTCCTTCCTTCCTTCCTTCCTTCCTTCCTTCCTTCCTTCCTTCCTTCCTTCCTTCCTTCCTTCCTTCCTTCCTTCCTTCCTTCCTTCCTTCCTTCCTTCCTTCCTTCCTTCCTTCCTTCCTTCCTTCCTTCCTTCCTTCCTTCCTTCCCTCCCTCCCTCCCTCCCTCCCTCCCTCCCTCCCTCCCTCCCTCCCTCCCTCCTTCCCTCCTTCCCTCCTTCCCTCCTTCCTTCCCTCCTCCCTGAACATACCCAAATATCATGGGGAAGTTCCTGCTCTTCGCCCCCCACCCAGCCTTCACTGCAGAGGTTTTATATCAACATTTATAATATTTATTACAAGAATATTTATATTTATTACAAGAATATTCTGCTTTCCTGGGAATTCGGGCAGGGAAGCTCAGCCTTCACCCCGATTTCCCAACAGCCGGAATGGAACACGGAATTTTTCCAAAGGCCGGGAACGCTCCTCATCCCGCGGGTTGTAAATCTCTGGGAAACGCTGACAAACAGCTCCATCTACTGATCCCTGCCCTCCCGAATCCCAATCCAGAGGTGCCGAGCGTGTCCTGCCTGGGGTTTTATCCCCTCGCAATCCCATGGGATGGGGGAAAGATTCGGGAGGGGAACGCGGGAGAACACATGGAATGAGGTAAAGATGGTTCAAGGGGGAAAGGAAAAGCCAAATAAGGATTTCATTCCCCCTTTCCCACAAATCTGAATCCCCAGACCGGCTTGAGAAAGAAAATTGACTTTATCCCAGCCCAAACCACACCTTCTCCACCCTCTGTTCCACATTATTTATGCCAAGACATCCTCATTAATTCCCACAACCTTTCCCATTCTCGGATGTGACACACACATCAGCCCCTCAGACCATGGATCATCCCCGTGAAATGTTTCAAATGTCCACAGAAATCCACAAAATGCCTTTTCCTGGCCCGGCTCTATTAGCATTCCATTGGAATTTCCACGAATTGGCATTAATTTTTTTCTGTTTCCATCTCATTGAGTGAAATGGGATATGAAGGAGGTGGATACACGTGGGGTTTAAAAAGCTGACAAGCAAAGGAATCATGGGATGTTTTGGGATGGAAGGGACATTAAAAACCATCCCATCCCATCCCATCCCATCCCATCCCATCCCATCCCATCCCATCCCATCCCATCCCATCCCATCCCGTCCCGTCCCGTCCTGTCCCGTCCCATCCCATCCCATCCCATCCCATCCCATCCCATCCCATCCCATGGATCCCATCCCATCCCATCCCATCCCATGGATCCCATCCCATCCCATCCCATCCCATCCCATGGATCCCATCCCATGGATCCCATCCCATCCCGTCCCATCCCATCCCATCCCATCCCATCCCATCCCATCCCATCCCATCCCATCCCATCCCATCCCGTCCCATCCCATCCCATGGATCCCATCCCATCCCATCCCACCATTTCCGTGGGCAGGGACACCTTCCACTATCCCAGGCTGCTCCAAACCCTGTCCAGCTCCTGGTCCTGGATGAGGAGGCCTCAGGGTTTGGGAATTTTCAGCCGAGAGGATTTTTTGGGAATCAAGGAAGCAAGCAGGGCAATAAACATCTCGCTAATGGGCACATCCATGGCATTTCCCTTTCCCCGGAGCCGATCCTTTGGGATGAGCCCTCCCCGCCCTTAATGACTGGAGGCAACACTAATTATTTACCCTCCTTAACACCAGCCTGCTCAGCAGGTCCTTACCCATTATCCCAGCGGGATGTGGGGGCTTAACCCCCACCAGCATTCCTGGCCCAAGGAATTCCCTTGATCAGAGCACTTCTGGTGCCTTTCTCCACTCCCAATTTCTGATGGAGCTGTGGGAACGCTGGGAATCCGCACCAGGACCCAGCTGGGTTTTCTCCCCAGGAAGTTCAGGCTGGATCGGGGAAGTTTTTATTAGTTCATGGGAAGATGGAGTGCATGGAGCAGCATTTTTCCAGCCTCGCTCTCTGAGCAGCTCCCGGGAAGAAATCAAACAGGAGCACTGCCTCTCCAGCTCCTTCCGCAGCTGCGATTGTGGTGTTTTATGGATGTCTGAGCTTTAATATTCCTTCCCAAACAGGCTGCGGACATGAAAGGCGCTTTGTCAACGCCTCCATCGCCCGGGGCTGCGCTGCTGCTGCTGCTGCTGCCGGGGGTTTGTGCTTCGTGTTTATTTTTCCGGGAGTGAAAAATATTCTGCAGCAGCTGCAGCTCTTCCCGATCCCGGCACGTTTCCCCTTCCTGGAATGGATGACAAACTCAAGGATTTGCATCCTTAAATACCCTCGTGCTCCTTGTTTCTTCTGGAGCTCATCTGCTCTGCCGGCATCGCCCCACGCGGGGTGTCCTCGCAGTAATCAGAGATGCCCAAATCCATCCTGCCAAAAATCCAGCGGAGAATCAGCCGAGAATCCCAAAATGGTTTGGGGTGGGAGGGACCTTAAATCCCATCCAGTGCCACCCCTGCCATGGCAGGGACACCTTCCACTTGGATTGGATTGGATTGGGATTGGGATTGGATTGGATTGGGTTGGATTGGGATTGGGATTGGATTGGATTGGATTGGATTGGATTGGATTGGATTGGATTGGATTGGATTGGATTGGATTGGATTGGATTGGATGGGATTGGATTGGATTGGATTGGATTGGATTGGATTGGATTGGATTGGATTGGATTGGATGGGATTGGATTGGATTGGATTGGATTGGATTGGATTGGATTGGATTGGATTGGATTGGATTGGATTGGATAGGATTGCATTGGGATTGGATTGGATTGGATAGGATTGGATGGGATTGGGATTGGGATTGGGATTGGGATTGGGATTGGGATTGGATTGGACATTCAAGATCTCCTCGTTCCACCTCCCACTGTCCCAGGCTGCTCCAAGCCCCAATGTCCAGCCTGGCTTTGGACACGCCAGGGATCCAGGGGCAGCCACAGCTGCTCTGGGAATTCCATCCCAGCCCTCCCCACCCTCCCAGACAGGAATTCCTTCCCAATATCCCATCTAATATCTGAAAATTACAATTTTTCTCCAATATTCCAGCGTTTAGCTCCTTTTGTCCCAGGGCTGCCTCCAGTGGGATGGTCCCAGGATGTTCCCTCTCCTTTCCCTGCTCTCCCACCATCTCACACTTCCCATCAATTCCTATACCACAGCAACTCTTTCAGAAGGCCTGAAAAATCATTTTTACCTTAATTACCTTAAATAGCTGCCAAGGCTCCTGCTGGAAACAGAACAAGCTTTTGTGAGTAAATTCATGTCTGGGGGAAAACAGGGATTTAAATATCGGATTTAAAAGGAGGGAAATAAAGAAAGAAACTCTTTTTCTGCTGCGGTGGTTGAATTAAATCCCTCCAAACACTGCCAAAGCATTGGAACCGGCCCTGAACAATCCCAACAATCCCCACCTGGCTGCTGAGCTGGAACTTTTTAAGGCAAAGCTATTTCAAAGCAAATTGTTGGATATTCCTTCCCCAGCACAGCAGCAACAGGAGCTGGGATGAAATGGCTGCGATCCAAAGAAACGGCAAAATGAGGAAGGAAAAGCAGCTGGTCCTAAATACAGCGAAGACAAGAAGGGGAAGAAGGATTTAAAGCACTCTCGTGACAGGGATGAGGGCTGGGCTCATCCAGGTGTTCCTGGAGCAGCTGGAGAAGGATGGACAGACCTCCCAAGCAGGAAAAACTGGGATTTCACACACAGGAGATGCAGGAAATGGGGCTTGGAGCAGCCTGGGATGGTGGGAGGTGTCCCTGCTGGAATGGGATGGGATTTAAGGTCCTTTCAACCCCAACCATTCCATGGTTCTGAGGGGATGGAGCAGCCCAGGCTCTGGGGAAAGCATAACCCACAGGGATGCAAAATCCCTGCAGGAGATCCCAGCCATTTATCCCAAAAATCCACGAGGACAAACACTAACCCCAGCGCTGAGGTGGGAGGGCACCAGGGCCCTGCCAGAGCTGTCCATTCCCAAAAAAAGCCTCGAGGAGGAGCATTCCCCTTTTGTCTGCTGCCATTTCCATGGCAGTGCCGCCTGAGCTCATCCCTCTCACAGTCTGAGCTGCAAAACCCTAAAAATCTGGGATTTTCTCCAGTCCTGGTGGCATTGATGGCTCTGGAAAGTTTCACCCTTCATCCTCTGCCGCAGAGAAATGTCCTTTAAAGGTCTCTGTCCTCTGCTCAGCCAAATGTCCTTGGAAAAACCGGGAATTTGCCACCTCTGCTGGGCCCTGCTCCTCTGTCAAGCAGGGAAGCAGCAGCAAGGCTGAGTATTCATCTAAAACTCAGCAGTTGTTTCATCTTCCAAGGAATTTGAGCTGGAAAATACACAGTCAGCTTCCCAAATGTCCATCCTCATGGTTGGCTCCCAGATTTGGGAGAACAGCCCCAAAGTGCTGATCCCTGCACACAAACCCTGCCCTGCCCATGGGGGCCCCCCAGATGGGACTGAACCCCCAAGAATATCCTGAACCTCGTGGTTTGAGTTCAGGAATTCCCGTGTGAATGGCTCCTTTTGGATTTCCATGGAAATCCCTGGAAAAGCCAGCATGACTTTAAACCAAAGCTCTGCTTTGCCATTCCCAGTTTTTCACCATTTCCACCTGGAAATGAAATTATCCCTGCCCTAAACCATTTGGAAATAAAGCTTTGATCCCCGGCAAAGCTCTCTGGTGGCCCACGGAAGTTTCTCCACATGAAATCCAACCCCCCGTCCCCAATTTTGAGGGTTCCCACCCAAAACCAAGCCCCGAAAAATGCCCAGGGGCTCCCAACCACACTCAGAAACAGCTCCCACACATCAGCTGTGAGGGAAAGGTGGATTTTAACCTGCGCCAAAGGACTCGGAACAAAAATAGAGGAAAACGAGTCCCAGATGGACCACCTTAAAAAAAAAAAAATCACTGCTGCCATGGAATGAAAAACGGGGCTGTTTTATTTGGAATATCATGAGCCTCATCTCCCTGCTGGAGCTGGAGCAGGTACAGCCATATCCGTAAAATCTCCCAGCCCTGCTCCAGGCGAGCAGTTAATCTGCCTTCCCTCTGTGGATAATATTTTTTCCGGCAGGTTCTCTCTGTTCAGACATCATTTGCTCTCCCCCGAGCGGAGGATGGGCTCCCGAGCAGGGGAGGTGTGTTGGGAAGTGAATCAAAGTGCAGGATTTCAGCCTTGGGAGCAGAGCGGGGCTGTAAATGTTGGGGAAAATGGAGACATCCCTGGGCTGGAGGTGATGGAGAAATTATGGAGCTCATCCATTATCAACTCCACTGTGGCAATCCCAGGAGATCCTGGGCTGGCCTGGCTTAGAAACTTCCGAGAGGAGGAGGCCATGGCCTCCCTGCCCAGGTCTTTCTTCCTCTCTTCCTTTCTTCCTTTCTTCCTTCCTTTTCTTTCTTTCTTTCTTTCTTTCTTTCTTTCTTTCTTTCTTTCTTTCTTTCTTTCTTTCTTTCTTTCTTTCTTTCTTTCTTTCTTTCTTTCTTTCTTTCTTTCTTTCTTTCTTTCTTTCTTTCTTTCTTTCTTTCTTTCTTTCTTTCTTTCTTTCTTTCTTTCTTCCTTCCTTCCTTTCTTTCTTTCTTTCTTTCTTTCTTTCTTCCTTTCTTTCTTTTTTCTTTCTTTTCTCTTCCTTCCTTCCTTCCTTCCTTCCTTCCTTCCTTCCTTCCTTCCTTCCTTCCTTCCTTCCTTCCTTCCTTCCTTCCTTCCTTCCTTCCTTCCTTCCTTCCTTCCTTTCTTTCCTGTCCTTCCGTCCTTCCTTCCCTTCTCCTCTTTCTCCCTCCTTTTCTCTGTCCCTCCCCATTAACACCCCAGTAAAATCCCCACTGTGGAAGAAAACCAACCCATAATCCCAAACCAACCCCAAATCTCCTAACCCCAAATCCCCTAATCCCAAACCAACTCTTAATCCCCGAATCCCAAACCGACTCTTAATCCCAAACCAACCCCGAATCCCCTAATCCCCTAATCCCAAACCAACCCCCAATCCCCAACCAACCCCTAATCCCCTAATCCCAAACCAACCCAAATCCCCCAATCCCCAACCAACCCCAATCCTCTAATCCCAAACCAACCCCTAATCCCAAACCAACCCCTAATCCCAAACTAACCCAAATCCCCCAATCCCAAAACAACCTTTAATCCTCTAATCCCAAACCAACCCGTAATCCCAAACCAACCCCTAATCCCAACCCCTAATCCCCTCATCCCAAAACAAGCCCTAATCCCTGTCTCTCCATGGGTTGACACAGACACCCCACACCCCAAAGGGCCTGGCCCCAATCCTTGTTCTCCATTTTTGCCTCCTGCTCCTTCGGATACCGAATTTGGCTGGTTTTTGTTCCGCTTCATTCACAGCCCACGGCAGTGTCACAGCTCTCGACCTTTCCCGGGAAGCATTGCCGCATCCCACGGATCCGAGCTGTGCTTTTGGCACTCCTAGAGCTGAGAGTCCTCCTCAGGCCTGGCTGTGCCTCTCACAGCATGAGACCCAAACCCTCAACCCCTCTTCTCTGAGATCCCATCACCTGAGAGGGCAGGAAAAGGGAAAAACAAGGCACGAGATCCAACAAAACCAGACCGAGATGAGCAAGAGGGCAAATTGAAGATGGAGAAATTATCATCTCAGCAGAGTCCAAAAAAAAAAAAATCAATCTTTAGAGCTGGCAAAGGCCAGAGCTTGTAGTTTCACTGTTTTAGAAATCTTTCTCTTCTTTCTCAGGGAGAATAGAGAGAAGCTGCATTTTTGGACTTTCCTAATCTCTGTGTTTGGTGCTAGGTGTTGTATAGCTGTGCCCAATGGTTTTAGGAGGTGGATTCCCTGCTGACCAATAGTTGTTAGATTATTAATGGATAGATAAAGAAGTTTCTGTAAATAAAGTTTCTCTTTTCACCATCTTGGGTCCACCTGCCTGCTTCCTCTGCCAGCTTCTGCGAATCTCAGGAAATCTAAACCCACAAGAGCTGATTTCATTTCTGCCCAAGGATTGCACTCCCTGAGCTCGGGGCTCGCCTGGAATGGGATGGGATGAGTTCGGAGCAAAGGGAATTTGTGCAGGCTGAGCCCATCCCACTGATCCTGAGGGGCAGCAGGAGAGGGAAAAGATTCCCCAGCCTGGATTTCAGGTCAGGCTGCTCTCGCTGTGGTTTCAGCATTAACTGCCTGTGATCCCCATCGTCCATCCCAACGAGGAGAGCTACCCCAGTTTTTATATATTATATTATATTATATTATATTATATTATATTATATTATATTATATTATATTGTATTGTATTGTATTGTATTGTATTGTATTGTATTGTATTGTATTGTATTATATTGTATTGTATTGTATTGTATTATATTGTATTATATTATATTATATTGTATTGTATTATATTATATTATATTATATTATATTATATTACATTACATTACATTACATTACATTACATTACATTACATTACATTACATTATATTATATTATATTATATTATATTATATTATATTATAATTAATTACTCCAGAATTCCCTGGGGATCAGGGTCAGCACGAGGACTGCAGCTCCCCTGTCAGATCTCACACATCCTCTCCTGGAATTCGGTGCTTTGCTCCGAGCAAATCAAAGGGAATGCAGCGAGTGGCACCATCCAGGCTGTGCCTCTCTCCCGCTGATCCCGAGGCGCTCTTTGCTCCTAAATTTTTCCTTATCTCCCTCTCGTGCCTCTGCCGTGAGAAGTTATGGATGCTCTTGGATGAGGTTTGCTCCTGGTCTGTATTTCTGCTGCCCTGACAGGAGCCTCGCCCCGAGCAAACAGCACATCGAGCTCGGATGGGGTGTTCAGCCCTGGCTGAGCTCGATATTCCTACAGGGAACGTCGTTTTCCGTGGGGAAAAGCTGTTTCCCACAGCTCCAGACCCGGGGAGGAGCCACCAAAGTGTGTGACAGATCTATGAACTCTGGGTGCAGCTCTGGCCCAGGGCTGAGTGTCACGGATGAGATCGAGCAGCTCACCTGGGACAAGGCTTTTCCATACGTAATGACATAATTTCCTTCTGTAAAATATGGATTCCGTAGGAAAAGATGCAGAGATTTGTGTTAAAACCTCCCGGAATTTTTGCACCATTCCAAGAGCCCAGGCCACGGAACGAGGTTGGTTTGGGGTCGCTGCTTTGTGTGGAACATCCAGAGACTCCTCCAGAGCTGGAGGCAGGCAGAGGATGGGAACTGCCAGGGGCAATTTCCACCCCAATTCACTTGGATTTCTGCTTCATCCAACAGAGGCAGGTGGGAGATGTGTGAGGATGGCACTGCAGCTCCTTTGGGACCGATGGATTTGCTGGATCAGATCCTCTTGGCTCTGACGGAGCTGGAATTGCCTTTCCTGCAGGGAAAGGCTGAATTTGCAGCATTCCCAGCATTCCTGGGAAGATGGACACGGGGCTGGAAGCTGAGCTGCAGGAATTGCAGGAATTCCAGCAAGAGCAGCGATTCTCTCAGTCTCTCCCTCCTTCCCTCATTTGCATCACCATCGATCCCATTGAGTTCTGTCCGAGCTGGGATTGAAGAGGAAAAGGGGAGAGCATTCCAAAGTCAGTGGGAAAACTGCTGGAGAGGCAAAATCTGCAGCCCCAGCGAACAGAGACATCTCTGTGTGCAAGGGGATGGAGCTGGGGTGGGAAAGGGGAGGATAAATCACGGGGAGATGTCCCAGTTACAGCTGGGAGGGATCGGCAGAGAGGACTCTGCGTGGGGCTGGGTGAGGAATAAAAGCATCCCAAAGAGCCAGGGGAGCTGGAAAAGCTCCTGCAGGGGCTCAGTGCTGGCAAAGCAGCGAGTCTGGTGGGTATCACAGAATTCCAGGATGGATTGGGTTGGAAGGGACCTTAAATCCCCTCCAGTGCCACCCCTGCCATGGCAGGGACACCTCCCACTGTCCCAGGCTGCTCCAAGCCCCAATGTCCAGCCTGGCCTGGGACACTGCCAGGGATCCAGGGGCAGCCACAGCTGCTCTGGCAATTCCAGCCCAGCCCTCCCCACCCTCCCAGCCAGGAATTCCTAATTCCAAATATCTCATCCATCCCTGCCCTCTGCCATGGGAAGCCATTCCCTGTGTCCTGTCCCTCCAGCCCTTGTGAAAAGCCTCTCTCCATCTTTCCTGTCGGATCCTTCAGGCACTGGAAGGTCACAGTGAGGTCACACTCATTCCAAGGCCTGAGCACCCTTCCCATGCAGATATTTTCCCTAATATCCAATCTAAACCTCCCCTGGCCCAGCCTGAGGCCGTTTCCTCTCCTCCTGTCCCTGTTCCCTGGAGCACAGCCCGCCCCCCCGGCTGTCCCCTCCTGGCAGGAGCTGTGCAGAGCCACAGGGTCCCCCTGAGCCTCCTTTTCTCCAGGCTGAGCCCTTTCCCAGCTCCCTCAGCCGCTCCTCAGATTCTCCATATGTAAAACACAAATTCCATAGGAAAAGATGCAAAGATTTGCATTAAAACCTCCTGGAATTTTTGCTCCATTCCAAGAGCCCAGGCCATGGCACGAGGTTGGTTTGGCATCGCTGCTCTGTGTGTGGTGTGCCCCTCCCAGAGCTCAGGGAACATCCAGAGATTCCTTGCGTCCTGAAAACCACGGTGGGGATCAGTCACAGCTCAGACTCCACGATCTTGAGGTCTTTTCCAACCAAAATGATTCCATAACCTCCTCCTTTTTAATGCGTTTTCCATCAGAACAGCAATTCACGCAGGAATGAGGTTGGTGAGCAGCATTTTCCACCCTCAGCCCAGCCCAGGGTGCCCTGAGGGCACAGAGCCAGCCCTGTGCCCCAAAATATCATTTTCCAGCACTGGATTTCCCTATTGTGATAAATGAGTGAATGATAAATGCTGACTTTCGCATATATGAATTTAACTTGTACAAGTGATGTGTGCTGTACAAAAAAATAGTGTTAAGATAAAATATAATTAAGTAGAAAAAGGTTAGGGTAAATTGTAACTTTGAAATAGTTGTGATAGGTTAGAAAATGTAATAATAAATACATGGTAATAAATGTCTTTTAAGTTGATAAACCACAGAGCCAGGGATCAAGACATCCTAAAGAAACAAAGAAGATAACCACAGGCATCCCAGGAAGTTTATCTCGACTGACACCTCCCAAAAAGAACTGTCACCTACAAATTAAGTTGGAACTGAGGAAACATAGACAGGAGGATTTTGGCCTTCAGTTCTGAGGCAATCCAGAGGATCTGAGACTCCAAGACAGGTGCTGAGCTGGCAGAAGGGGGCAAGGATCGGAGGGGGGAGTTGAGTGAAGTGTAAATTGTAGTTGCACTGTTTTAGAAATCTTTCTCTTCTTTCTCAGGGAGAATAGAGATAAGCTGCATTTTTGGACTTTCCTAATCTCTGTGTTTGGCACTAGGTGTTGTATAGCTGTGACCAATGGTTTTAGGAGGTGGATTCCCTGCTGACCAATAGTTGCCAGATTATTAATGGACAGATAAAGAAGTTTTTGTAAGTAAAATTTCTCTTTTCGCCATCTTGGGTTCTCCTGCCTGCTTCCTCTGCCAGCTTCTGCAAATCTCAGGAAATCTAAAACCACAGTAAATCACCTCCTAGGCTTAATGAATATGTAACAATTAAAGAAAATACTTAAATTCACTGTATAATGGATGGGTGCACCTCTGGCAAAATTGCTAAGCGCCCAGCGCTGTTTTTGCCTTTGCTCTATTAATAAATACTCAATATTATGCAGTTAAAATTTCGGCCTGAGAATTCATTGATATCACTATCCAAAGGAACCTGAGCTCCGGCAGGCTGCGATTCCAGGCTGCAGCTCCACAAACGTCACCGCAGCTCCCATTCCGCGTCCCCGTCCTGTGGTTGCACTGTTTTAGAATCTTTCTGTTCTTTCTCACAGAGAACATAGATAAGCTGCATTCTTTTACTTTCTTAATCTCTGTGTTTGGTATTAGGTGTTATTTGGTTGTGACCAATGGTTTTAGGAGGTGGATTCTTTGCTGACCAATAGTTGCTAGGTTATCAATGGATATAAAAGAGGCTTCTTGTAAATAAAGTTCTCCTTTTTGCCATCTTGGTTCGTCTGCCTGAATTCTCTCAGCCAGCTCCTGCAACCCTCAGGGACTCTAAAGCCACAAATACTCAATATGATGCAGTTAAAATTTCGGCTTGTGGATTCATTTCGATCACTATCCAAAGGAACCCGAGCTCCGGCAGGCTGCGATTCCAGGCTGAGGCTCCACAAATGTCACCACAGCTCCCATTCCCCTCCCCATCCATCATCCCCTCCCTCCCAGCCTAATCACAGGGGACAGGAGCACAGCCCTTCCGAGTGATCCCAGCCATTCCTCATTACTCCCTCTGTTCCGAGCCTCAGCACCCAACCCGACCCCAATCCCAGGCTGTCCTTCCTTTTCCTGGCCCTGCTTTAGTCCTGGAATCAATTAGAGCCGAGCCGGCCCAGTGGCTCGGAGAGCGGCTTAGAGCAGCCTTAATTTTGATTAATATCTCCTCCTGACTTTAAAACGCGATTCCCTGCCCAGCCAGGCTTGTTCAAATCATAAATCAATCCATTCCCTTCCCTCCAGACGCTCCAAGACCTTTGCAGTTGCAGCCATGCAGCTCCTGCTGCCACGGATTTTTATTTACTGGGTTTGCTCCATCCCTCTGCAGAGAGGAAAATCCACTCATGAAAGCCAAAAAAAAGCCTGGAATATGTGTTTATTTGAAAGTAATTAAAGTTCCCTCGTGAGAGCAGGACACTTTGAACAGCTCTATCAGCCAGTTTAGGTCCTCAAAATCACATTTCAGAGCCCCAAACCTGCTCCTTGTATTCCTTCTCCGTGCTCAGAGCCCTTCCCATCCCAATCCCACCCCAATCCCACCCCAATCCCATCCCAATCCCATCCCAATCCCACCCCAATCCAAATCCCACCCCAATCCCATCCCAATCCCAGCCCAATCCCATCCCAATCCCATCCCAATCCCGATCCCGATCCCAATCCCATCCCAATCCCACCCCAATCCAAATCCCATCCCAATCCCACCCCAATCCCACCCCAATCCCAATCCCATCCCAATCCCATCCCAATCCCACCCCAATCCCATCCCAATCCCAATCCCATCCCAATCCCATCCCAATCCCAATCCCACCCCAATCCCAATCCCACCCCAATCCCATCCCAATCCCATCCCAATCCCATCCCAATCCCATCCCAATCCCATCCCAATCCCAGCCCCATCCCAATCCCATCCCAATCCCATCCCAATCCCACCCCAATCCCATCCCAATCCCAATCCCATTCCAATCCCACCCCAATCCCATCCCAATCCCATCCCAATCCCAGCCCCATCCCAATCCCATCCCAATCCCATCCCAATCCCATCCCAATCCCACCCCAATCCCAGCCCCATCCCAATCCCATCCCAATCCCATCCCAATCCCATCCCAATCCCAGCCCAATCCCATCCCAATCCCAATCCCACCCGAATCCCATCCCAATCCCATCCCAATCCCATCCCAATCCCATCCCAATCCCATCCCAATCCCATCCCAATCCCATCCCAATCCCATCCCAATCCCAGCCCCATCCCAATCCCATCCCAATCCCATCCCAATCCCATCCCAATCCCATCCCAATCCCAGCCCCATCCCAATCCCATCCCAATCCCATCCCAATCCCATCCCAATCCCAGCCCCATCCCAATCCCATCCCAATCCCAGCCCATCCCCAGTCCCGTGGAAGAAAAACACTGAGGAAAGAATGGTTCTTTTAAACTTTTTGAGCTTTTGTTCCCTTTTCTGGCACTCACGGCACAGGTTTGGGGTCTGGACCTCACTGGGAAAGGGGAAATCCCAGTTTGGCCACACTGCAGGGGCTCTGTGAGGATTTGGGACTGACAGTCACCCCAAAAGGAGAGGGGGGCACCCTTTTAGGGCGGAAAACTCCACGAGGGAGAGTCCCATCATCTCTCTGATGTCTGTTTTGGATCCTGGCACCGGCAGGGATAAGCCAAAACTGCTTCTCTGTAATAAAGGATTCAGAGGTTGGTTGTCAGTTCTTCAATCCTTACCCCAAAAAATGAGTTTTCAGCCAAACTTTGATCCATTCTCCAGCCAGAAAAGGGAATTTTTTTGTGTTTTTAGTGTGGACATCCACACTCTGCACCAGCCCTTTTGGAAGGGAAGCATCACTCCATCCTTTTCACCACCCCCTCCCAGTATTTCATCCCAGTATTTTACCCCAGTATTTTCTCCCAGTATTTTACCCCAGTATTTTACCTCAGTATTTTATCTCAGTATTTCATCCCAGTATTTTATCCCAGTATTTCATCCCAGTATTTTATCCCAGTATTTCACCCCAGTATTTTATCCCAGTATTTTCTCCCAGTATTTTACCCCAGTATTTCACCCCAGTATTTTATCCCAGTATTTTCTCCCAGTATTTTACCCCAGTATTTCACCCCAGTATTTTCTCCCAGTATTTTCTCCCAGTATTTCACCCCAGTATTTTACCCCAGTATTTTATCCCAGTATTTTACCCCAGTATTTTATGCCAGTATTCTATCCCAGTATTTTACCCTACTATTTTCTCCCAGTATTTTCTCCCAGTATTTTATCCCAGTATTTTACCCCAGTATTTTCTCCCAGTATTTTATCCCAGTATTTTCTCCCAGTATTTTATCCCAGTATTTTACCCCAGTATTTTACCCCAGTATTTTATCCCAATATTTTTGGGACAACCCCTCAGCAAACAAAACTGCTCTTTTCAAGTGTTTTTCCCCTTGCTTGCAAAGATACAAATGTGAAACCTATAAAAGTTAAATTTCAGAGGCACACCAGGGCCGAGCTCTGGGACAGAATGGAACTATGGAATCCCAGCCTGGTTTGGGTTGGAAGGGACCTTAAATCCCATCCCATTCCACCATCCCAGGCTGCTCCAAGCCCTAATGTCCAGCCTGGCCTTGGACACTTCCAGCGCCACCCCAATCGTCCCAATCCAACCCCAAAAATTCATCAGTGTCCCCCACCCACACAAAACCCATCCCAGGCTCTACAAGTGAAGCACAGTCAGACCTGAAAACATTTCCCTGATGTAGAAATCTGGCGCCTGTTGGATGGTCTCTGCGGTGTGTGGATGCAGCTTGGACAGAGACAGAGCTCTCTGGAGTTTAGTCTTAGAGCATGAGGTTTATTGTGATTAAAAACGTGGGGGTAAGAGCCTGCCAGGAGATGCAAGACGCAGCTCCAGGCAGGTAAGGGAGGTGAGAGAGAGAGAGGTACAGGAATCAGGAATGCGGAATACCGTGGTGTCTTGGATTAAAGACAAATATCCTAGGTGGAAAGCGCTCTGAGCAGGTGCCTCCCCCACAAAGGTTTCTGGCACCCCTTCCCCCCACAACAACAGAATATCTCAGCCTAAAGTGGAAAGAGCTGTTTAATTAACAGAGCACACAGGGGAAGGGGAAAGGGAAAAACAAAGGTCATTGAACCTGAAGAAACAGCTGATGAACTTTAGTGTCCTTTTCCTCAGGTGTAGCTTCCCTTTCCGGGAAGGCCGGGCCAGGGGAGGCTCAGGTTGGGTATTAGGGAAAATTTATCCATGGAAAAGGTTGTCCAGCCCGGTTGGTGAGGGAACCCCAAAATGGTTTGGGCTGGAAGGACCTTAAATACCACCCAGTGCCACCCCTGCCATGGCAGGGACACCTCCCACTGTCCCAGGCTGCTCCAAGCCCCAATGTCCAGCCTGGCCTGGGACACTGCCAGGGATGCAGGGGCAGCCACAACTGCCATTAGAAGGTACAAACACCCCGAGGTTCTTTGAGCTGGAATGATAATTCCCACATTATCCATTTCCCAAAAAAACCCATGGAAATCCTGCTGGCGGGGAAGACACCAATTTGATTTTTAAGTTTGTTTAAAGCAGTTTTACCACTAAACAAGTAAACATTTATAAGTGAATAAGTAGTTTTCAGTTTAGTCAAGGAGCATTCAGTGGCTGTTGGCATAAATATTCAGTTATGGAAATGATTGGATGGAAATAGATTTTTCCATGCCATAAATAAACATTGTCTGCAAGGAACACTCTCTGAACAAGAGGCGTGAATTAGAGCCACTGATGCCTCATGCCAGCCTTGGGAATGTTTTATTTAGAAGCACTTGTGCTCCCCACACAGCCTGATCCCATCTGCCCGGCCTTTCCTGGATGTTCATCTCGTTGGAAAAGACCTTTGGGATCACAGAGTCCAAGCTGTGCCCATCCCCACCTTGTCCCCAGCCCAGGGCTCTGAGTGCCACCCCCAGGAATTCCTTGGGCACCTCCAGGGATGGGCACTGCAAACCTCCCTGGGCACTTCCAAAGCTGAGCACCCTTTCTTTCCATGGATAAATTCTTCCCGAAAAATTCTCCTGCACAGCAGACACCACACCCAGGCTCTCATCTGTGGCTTTAGAGTCCCCAAGGGTTGCAGAGGCTGGCTGAGAGAATTCAGGCAGACAAACCAAGATGGCCAAAAGGAAAGTTTATTTACAAGAAACCCCTTTTATATCCATTCATATTCTAGCAACGATTGGTCAGCAGAGAATCCACCTCCTAAAACCATCAGTCACAACCAAATAATACCAAACACAGAGATTAAGAAATTAAAAGAATGCAGTTTATCTCTATTCTCTGTGAGAAAGAACAGAAAGATTCTAAAACAGTGCAACTACACTCATCCCAACACTGGGATGGGGAAGGTTTAGCACAGGACTGTCCTAAAGGAATAAATAAAATTATGAAGGAGGAGTTCGGGATATGTGAGCATCACTGCAGTTCAGTCTGCAGAAACCAGAAATTCATGGGATTTATCCAAATCTGCTGTGCTGGATGCAGGAGCTGCTTCCCTCAAGCTCAGCACAGCTTTTGGCCTCATGAAGTGACACCCAAATGTCACTGAGTCTGACTCTTCTCAAATGAATTTAGGAATAAAAGCCCTCAGGTCAGGAATATTTGTGGTGCCAGTGAGGATGAGGAGAGCTCTGCCCAGGCAGGAGAAAATCAGGGAAAATCTGAGCAGGGATGAACAGCACACTCCTGATTTGGGTGGGATTTGGAACTTTTCCTTCAAAATGACAGCAAGGGCAGGAGCAGAGCGAGAGGAAAGGAAAGGAAAGGAAAGGAAAGGAAAGGAAAGGAAAGGAAAGGAAAGGAAAGGAAAGGAAAGGAAAGGAAAGGAAAGGAAAGGAAAGGAAAGGAAAGGAAAGGAAAGGAAAGGAAAGGAAAGGAAAGGAAAGGAAAGGAAAGGAAAGGAAAGGAAAGGAAAGGAAAGGAAAGGAAAGGAAAGGAAAGGAAAGGAAAGGAAAGGAAAGGAAAGGAAAGGAAAGGAAAGGAAAGGAAAGGAAAGGAAAGGAAAGGAAAGGAAAGGAAAGGAAAGGAAAGGAAAGGAAAGGAAAGGGAGCAGAGCTGGAATTTTGCTTCCAATGTCACCCAGGACTCGAGTGGGAGCGAGGAGAGCTCAGCTCTGCACCAACCCTGCTGTCCAGCAGCAAGGATAAAAAATATTGGGATTTCTCAAGGGAAAGAGAAAGCAGGACAAATTCCTGCACGCTCCAGCTCACGGAGAGAAGCTGGGATTCATGGGCATGGCAAGGAGGAGAAATTGCAGGCAGACTGTGCCATCTAGCTGCTGCTCCTGGAGCGGGAATGCTGTGCTCTCCCGGCTCTGGGAAGCCATTCCCTGTGTCCTGTCCCTCCATCCCTTGTCCCCAGTCCCTCTGCAGCTCTCCTGGAGCCCTTCAGGCCCTGCCAGGGGCTCGGAGCTCTCCCTGGGTCCTTCTCCTCTCCAGGTGAACATTCCCAGCTCTCCCAGCCTGGCTCCACACCTCAGTCTCATTTCCTTCCTTCCTGCTCTTCCTTTTATCACCAAGGTACCTTTAGAAATTTTTTGTCACCCTGGACAGATTTAATCCTCTCAGGGCTTTAGCTTTCCTAATTCCTGCGTGCTTGGATCAATTCTCTGTACCCTCTCAGGCTGCCTGGTCCTGCTCCCACCCTCCGGAGGTTTCGTTTCTTTCCCTGTTTGGGTTTGTGCATTTCTCAGCACTGCAATAATGAAAACTCTAAATTCAGTGTCACCTCCAAACCACCCCAGGGGGACCTTGATCCCTGCAGGAATTCAGGAATGTCAGCTCTGGGAATATCAAGCTGAAAGTCTCACAGCTGGGGAAGGGAACTCCTGATCGTGATCCAGGAGATTGGGATCCACCTGGAACTCGTCTGGAGATGCTGGGAGAAGAAAAAGAGACTGAAGGTCACCCCCAGCACGGCCCCACAAATATGAGAGGCACAGCAATTCTCAATGCCTGCCCCAGCCTTCCCTGCAGGAACGGCACTGCTTTCCTATCAGAGCACTGCCACCTTCCTTTCCCAGCCTAAGGATGAGCTGAGAAGCCAAAGTTTTACCCAAAGCTTTTGAAATTCCTCCCGGAGCCTGTGACAAGCGGAGATTTTATCTGGTGCATAATCCAAAGCAATTTAGTAGGGTTTCAGCAGTGCAAATCCCCTATAAACTCAATTTCAGCAATTGGGAGCTCATCTCTCCCAAAGCCAAGGCATCGCTATCTTTTCCTTGGCTCTGAGCAGGACATGTTATTTCCCTAAAGGAAAACATTTATTAGTTGTTCACTATTAATGCAAAGTCCTTGAAGTGTATTTCGATTTCACCTGTTCTTCAGGGGAATCAGCAGCTCTTTAAAAATCATTTTGCATCCAAGTAAGTTCAAGCTTCACATCCACGAACCTCCAGAGACTGGAACCACCAGCTTTAGGGAGAAACAAAATGTAATTTTCACGCTGAGCTCAGGAAATTCAAGGTTTTGGCACCTTATCTTCATTGTCTGCTGGGCAATAAATACCTGGTTAAGGCAGCAATGAGGTAAAAAGGAATTACAGATTGTCCTACACCACTTTCTCCCCAGACTTAAAAGATGGGAGAAATAGAATAGGGAAAAGCAAGGAGGTTTCAAGCTTTTACAAAATTAGGTGCCAATTGAGGTATTTGAATGTGTACAGAGTAATTTAAAAACATATTTTAGCTTTGGTTTCAATGGGGATCTGCTTTGCCATTACCATCCCCAGCAATGTGTTTTATTTTTATTGTTTTCCATCACAGGGATAACAAAAAGGTTCTGGCACAGATTTGGGGCCCAGATCCTCAGGGGCTTCAAAGCAGCACAGGGAAAATGATCCCAAATCCCTTTTACCTTCAGGAAGGAGCTTTGCTCAGGGAAGAGGGACAGATCTCCACAATTCCCTGCCACGTTTGAACGGCTCTTGCAGCTCTGAGAATCCAAACAATTCTAAAAGTGCTGCCATTCCCAAGGCTCCAGTGGTGCCCAACATGGGAGCATCCTCCTGTATCCAACATGTTGGGAAAAACACAGATTTCCCACTGGGAGTGCCTCAAGCACCTCTAAGAGGAGGCATGAGGGAAGCTGGACACAGCAGTGGGAAGTGCAGAGACCCTCCTGACACATATTTCATCCTCATGGATTTTGTTGCTCTGAAATTTTACACCTCAGAGCCCTCCTAACATAAGAAATGCAGTTTCTTTTAGTTAAACTAAACTAGTTAACTAGTTTAGTTAAAAAGGCAATTAGGATTTTCTATTATTTCAGAATGACACCAGAGTCAGACACATCCCACATGATTCCCCTGCCTGTGTATATCAACATAAATGGGGGGGAAAACCCCAAAATGACCACCAGAGCAACTGAACGTTTTCATTTTTTAGTGTAAAACCTTCACACGGAAGAGTTTTATGGTTAAGAACCAGGATTTAACCATTTCTCATTCAGAAAGAGAGGCCAAACCCCCTCCTGGTGCAGCAAAGCCAAGCCTTCCCAGTGCAGCACCAGGCAGAGCTCCCAAATGATGCCAAATCCACATCAGTGTCACACATGGACGGATTTGGTGCAAGGAGCTGCTTCCTCACCATCACCCTCCTCCCAGCTGGGCAGCACCGTCTGCACAGCATTTTGGAACTGGGACATTGATAAAGTAAAAAACCCCCCCAGGAACCTGCTAAATCCAATGGCAGCAGCTCAAGGAAAAGAAGAGATGGAAATCTGAGCAAGGCAGCTCCAAACATTTATCCGTTTATTTGAATTAGGTTTTTACTATGTATTTCTTCTATTGAGCATCCCAGGATTCACTGTTCCTCTCCTGCACCTTGCTGTGGGTTTAATCCTCTCCCAATGAACTCATGGTGACATTTTCTCCCAAATCATGAACTGGTTTGCATTGGAAAGGACCTTAAAGCCATGGGCAGGGACACCTTACACAAAACCACATTCCTCCAAAGCCCATCTAGGAGGTGTCCCTGCCCATGGAACTGGGTGAGCTTTAAGGTCCTTTCCAACCCAAAGCATTCCATGATTCCTTGATAATCCCCCAGCCCTTCAGCTTTTTCTATGGACTCACCTGGGTTTGTTCCCTCACCACCCCATCTCATTGATTTAACAAGCAGGGAGACAAAATAAAGGCTCTTGGGGACTCCCCGAGGGTCTGCAGAGCACTGAGCTGGGAGGGAACAGCGTTTGGCATCCCAGGAATGAGGAGAGCTTTGCCTGCTCAGTGCCCTGAGAGCAGTGAGGCTTCAGCTGAGACACTCCAAAAGAGCAAAGGAGTCCCCAGACACTTCTAACCCTTTTTACGTGGATTGAAAAACCTAATTCCAGATCTCTGGCACGTTTAAGTAACTTTGCCAAACTCTCTTCAGTCCCAACTGTTATGTGGCTGGAAACCTTGGAAATGCTAGGCAAAGGGGAAGGATTCTGTAGCTCTGTATTAATTCAGCCCCTTCAGAGCAGCTGAGGCTGCTCCTGGATCCCTGAAGTGTCCAAAGCCAGGCTGGACAGGGCTTGCAGCACCCTGGGACAGTGGGAGGTTGGCAAGACGAGCAGAGCAGGGCAACTCCCCAATTCCTGGAGCAGCACTGTAGGCAGAACCCCCAGAGCCACTAAAACCTTTACAGAAGGGAAACACGCACGGATCAGCTGGGTTAGGAAACCATTTATTAAATAAGGCCGAGCCGAGACGCTGCAGATGTGTCACGGAGGCCGTGGGATGCCCCGGGAGCTCCTGGCTGTGGCCTCATCCTCCCGGCGCTCAGTCCAGCTGCAAGAGAGCGAGAGAGACGAGAAGAGTCAGCGGGAACCGGCACCCCCAGCCCCTTCCCTCTGCCGCGGGGCTCACCTTGATGAAGCCGATGTCCTTGGCGTACTGGCGGAAGCACTGCCGGCACATGTTGAGCCCGTACTTGCGGATGAGGCCGTGGCGATTCGAGCACACGCGGCTGTGAGGGGAACAGAGAGGCGGGTGAGGGCGGGGAATGGCGCCGGGCAGGGTGGGGGAATGTGAGGGGAAGGGGAGCGAGGCGGGGGCTGAGGCGGCAGCCACGACCCGGGGAGCCCAAGGAGCAGCACTGACCAAGAGCGAGAGCCCTGCCCAAACTTCCTGGGGTGGCTCCAGTAGAGCTGCTGGTGGCCCATGGCTGAGCGGTGCCGAGAGAAAGATGGCGGCGGCCGCCTGCCCTTATAGCCCTCACGGCGCCTCCCGGCGTGCACCGCGCGGCGCGCGCGCTTCCCCGGACGTCACCGTCGCGGGGGGCGGCACCGCTCGCGCTCCCCGCCCCGTGACGTCACAGTAACGACACCGCGGGGCGGGCCCGCTCACCTCCGCCCCGTGACGTCACCGCTGCTGCAAGCTGTATTGGTGCTGGAGCGAGATTACAGCGCCGGGCGCGGTGGCGCGCGCCTGTAGTCCCAGCTGCCGGGGAGGCTGAGCCCGACGGATCGCTTGAGCCCAGGAGTTCTGGGCTGCCGTGCGCTGTGCCGAGCGGGCGTCCAAGCTAAGGCCGCCATCAATATGGTGACCCGCGGGGAGCTGCGGGACACCAGGTTGACTAAGGAGGGGTGAACCGGCCCAGGTCGGAGACGGAGCAGGTCAAAGCTCCCGTGGCGGTCAGTAGCGGGATCGCGCCTGTGAATAGCCACTCCAGCGCAGCCTGGGCAACACAGAGACACGCGGGCTCCCCTTTTACCACACCAAAAACAATAACCACCCCAAACACCCACAACGACCCCTTTTACACCCCGCGCACACCCACACCAACACCGCCTCCTGCTGCCACACACACGCAGCGCACCCGACAACGCTTACCAATACATCCACAGCGCCGCGCGCGTTTCAGACACAAAGCCCGCCCGCCCTAAAACAATACAGCTGCACAAACACTGCACAAAGGGCTCTCCGATTTACTTCTTTTTTTCTCCCAACTGTGGTTAATGTGGTGAAAGTCGGCTCAGGGCGGGCAGGGCTGCACCGGCACCGAGCCCTCACTGCGCCTTCCTGTCGCGTATGAAGGCTGAGCTGCTGTTAGCACACCCAACACCCCTCAGCTATCCGTGTGCCTTCAGCTCCTCCATGTCCCCTCAGCTCCTCCATGTCCCCTCAGCTACCCATGTCCCCTCAGCTACCCGTGTGCCTTCAGCTCCTCCATGTCCCTTCAGCTCCTCCATGTCCCCTCAGCTCCTCCATGTCCCCTCACACTCACCATCCCTTCAACTCCTGCATGTCCCCTCAGTTCCTCCTGTCCCCCTGTCCCCTCAGCTCATGTCCTCTCAGCTCCCCCTGTCCCCTCAGCTCATGTCCCCTCAGCTCCCCCTGTCCCCTCAGCTCATGTCCCCTCAGCTCCCCATCTCCTCACACCCACCGCCCTTCAGCCACCCGTGTCCCCTCAGCTCCTCCATGTCCCCTCAGCTCCTCCATGTCCCCTCAGCCCCTCCACGTCCCCTCAGTTCCCCGTGTCCACTCACACTCACCATCCCTTCAACTCCCCCATGTCCCTTCACACCCGCTGTCCCCTCAATGTCCTTAGGGAGAATTTTCTCCCCTTTTTCCTGCCTGTTGCTGATGCCACCATTCTCCTCTTTTAATGCCAACAGATGTCACCAGGTGTGTTTCGCGTTTCTTGACGCTCACGGAAAACTTTGTATCTTTTATCGTGTTTGGCAATGACTGTGAATTGGATAGGTAGGAACTGGGGATTAAATGAGCGTGTTTATATAAATTATAGTGTATGAATTATTTTGCTTTTTATTCCCTGGCGTGCTTGATTTGTGGGGAATTTCCACCTTGCGCCCTGCACAGAATAAACAATGTCTCCTTTCTGAACCTGACTCCTTGTTCGTGTTTAGAGTCCCTAAGATTCGGCAACACCCCCAGCTCCTCCGCGTCCCTTCACAGCCGCCCCTGTCCCTTCACAAACCACTATGTCCCCTCACACTCCATGTCCCCTCAACCTCCATGTCCCTTCACAGCCCCCCATGTCCCTTCACAGCCCCCCATGTCCCCTGACACTCCATGTCCCCTCACACCCCCCATGTTCCCTGACACTCCATGTCCCCTCACCCTCCATGTCCCCTCACCCTCCATGTCCCCTCACACACTCCGTGTCCCCTCACACACTCCATGTCCCTTCACAACCCCCCATGTCCCCTGACACTCCGTGTCCCTTCACACTCCGTGTCCCTTCACACACTCCATGTCCCTTCACACACTCCATGTCCCCTCACACACTCCATGTCCCTTCACAACCCCCCATGTCCCCTCACCCCCCGTGTCCCCTCACACTCCGTGTCCCCTCACGCCCCGGTCACTCTCGCCCTCTCCCGCCCGTTCCCGCCAAGCCGCGCCACGCGCCGCCAGCAGGAGGTGCCCGCGGCCCGCCCCGCGCGGAGGGCGCTGTGCTGAGGGCCCGCTGAGGGCTGCCCGCGGCTGCCGGTGCGGCTGCTGCCGCCGCTGCTGCCGCCGCTGCTGCCGGGACCGCCGGAGCCGCCGCCCTCCCTTCCCGCACCGCCATCCCGCTCTTCGGGCGGCCCCGCGCCCCTCACCGGGCAGATCGGGGCGGAGCGGCGGGCTGGCACCGCGGCGGGCAGGCACCACAGCGGGTGCCTGTGCGCGCACAGCGCGGGAGGCCCCTGGCGGCGCCGCCCGCCGTGCGCGGGCCGGGCCGGTGCCGGGGCCGGTGTCGGTGTCGGTGTCGGTGTCGGGGCCGGGGCCGGTGTCGGTGTCGGTGTCGGGTCCGGTGTCGGTGCCGGTGTCGGTGCCGGTGTCGGTGCCGGGACCGGGACCGGGATGCGGCTGCAGTGCGAGGTGGAGGTGCTCAGCCGGCTCCTGCCCAGCTGCGGGCTGCGGGGCCGCGGCCGCGCGGCGCGGGCGCTGCTGTCGCTCGGGCGCCCGCCCGGCGCTGCCGGTGCCGAGATTTACCTCATGGTGTGCACGGCGCGGGACCGCGGCGGGGCTCGGTACAAGGTGGGGACGGCGGCGGGGGCGGGGGCGGGGGTGCCCCGGGGCGGGCGCTGACCGCTGTGCCCGCAGGTGCGGCAGAACGTGGAGCGGCTCTTCACGCGCTTCGTGGAGGAGGGCAAGGCCACGGTGCGGCTGCGGGAGCCCGCGGTGGATCTGTGCCTCAGCAAGGTGGGCCGCACCGGGAACCGGGGACGGGGGGCTCGGGCACCGCCACAGCGACAGCCGGGCTCTGCGGGCTCTGAGCCGCCGCGGCACGGGGGGAAGGGACACTGATATTCCAGAACAGTGTGGGCTGGAAGGGACATTAAATCCTATCCCATTCCATCCCCTGCCACTGGACACTTTCCACTGTCCCAGGCTGCTCCAAGCCTTGTCCAGCCTGGCCTTGGACACTCCCAGGGATCCAGGGGCAGCCACAGCTGCTCAGGGCACCTGTGCCAGGGCCTGCCCACCCTCCCAGCCAGGAATTCCTTCCCAAAATCCCATCTATTCCTCCCTGCTGGCAGTGGGAAGCCGTTCACTCTTTTCCGGACTGTGTTCTTGTTCTGCTCCTTCAGAAGTCCGTTCTTATGTTGTTCTTCACAGCTTCTTTAGAAACAACTTTTTTCACCCCTCTGATGCAGTGTTGCTCTCTGGCCTTAAATTCCATGAAATAGTTTCTTTCTCATGGAAAATAAATGGAGAAGCCTCTTGTTTTTATGGACAAACATCAGTGCCCACTGTGGCCTTCAAAACACACACAGCTCAGGGCACAGGCACCATCTCACCTTATTTCAAACACCAGTGTTTATTTACAGATCATAGATGATTTGGAAGCTGTAAAGTATTTTTAACATTGCTAAAATCACCCAAAAATCACATATTAACTCTATATTCTCATGGCATGTTCTTCTGTGCCTGTTGCAGGAATCTTTAGTAGCCTTGCAGGAGAGAAGAGTGGGAAAGGTTTTCTAAAACCTCTGAGTTCTTACCTAAAACTTTAGAGTCAGGCTGTGTCAATAAAAGCAAACAATGTTGATTGCTGCTTTGGGAAATCCTTTTGCCTTTCTGTTATCTGAATTTGAGGAAGGCAGCCTTAATTTTTTGAACCTGTTAAAGGGTTAAGTGGAAAAGGAAGAGACCAAACTCAGTTATTTTGTATCTTTCAAAAATGAAGACTCTTGCATTAGATACAGAATATCTTCTGCTTCCTTTCCTAAGAATCTTTCTGCTGGAGAGTGAGAATCAAAGAGTTCATCTCTAAATATTACAGATTCCTCTGAAATGCTCCAAATCCAGAACCCAAATTTTAAGATCTTTCATAACTTTTCTGTAGTTTTCTGCCAGATTTTTATTATTTTACTATAGAAAAACTTCCTAACTCTCAAAGATGGCCGAAAGCTTTGTGGAAAAGAGATCGCCAGGTATTGGAAATGGGAATATTGGTTATCTGCAGCTGCCTTGGGAAATCCCCACTTGTGCTCTGCCAGGCACTGGATTTGCTGCAGCTCAGGAACTGAGCTGGGAAACATCAGAGCATTCAACCCTGGAGCAGAAATAATAAAATCTGGGTGTTTTGTGGGGTTTATTTCCCTTCAGCAGGTCCGTGCCTGTTTCCCTGGATCCTCCTCAGCTCTGATTTCCTCAGCATTGCTCACAAAGCTCTCAGACTTGGGAGGCATCACCACATTAAATTCCTTCCCCAACATCATCTCTGTGGCTGAGACTTCAGGTTTGTGGCAGGAAATTGCACCCTGAGCTCTTCCAACTAGTTATTGGCTTTTTTCTCTCTCTCTTAGAAGTGTCTTAGTATTTTCCTCAACACATTCAGGGTTTCTCAACAAGGTTAGAGATCCTACATGGCCCTTAGGGAGGTCTTGTGGAGGAAATTGTCCTTCGTGCTTGAGAGCAAAGAAATCCTGCCTGTAACTTCATTCTGTTGTACAATATTTATGTCTCTTAGTCCTTACAGATCTGGAGGACATTTTTGGTTTAATTCCCATTATAATTTTCTTGGAAATGCCACAAATCTGCCTGGAATGAGGGGAAATTCTGTCACAGCTGGGAACACAGGGACAACCTCTGGGCTCCAGAGCTCTACCAAAACTCCCAAGTTTCTTCTTTCCTTTTACTTCTATGGCTGCACTGTGGTTTTTATTTTAGAATTCACTCTTTATCTCAGTGTCTGTCAGCTGGAGCAGAAACTTGGTGGAAAATCTAGAAGAGAAATATTTGGTCACCCTCCTGTTCATAAAAGCAAATTAGATCAGTGCAACAGATTCATCACAGCTTTCTGGATCTTTGTTTAAATGTAAGTCACCTGATACTCTGCTCTTACTGAAAATCAGTGGGAGCTTTTAACAGCTTCCCACTGCCAGAGGGCAGGGTCAGATGGGATTTTGGGAAGGAATCCTTCCCTGTAAGGGTGGGGAGGACCTGGAATAGAATTCCCAGAGCAGCTGTGGCTGCCCCTGGATCCCTGGCAGTGTCCAAGGCCAGGCTGGACAGAGTTCGGAGCAGCCTGGGACAGTGGGAGGTGTCCCTGCCATGGCAGAGGTGGCACTGGATGGGATTTAAGGTCCCTTCCAACCCAAACCATTCTGGGATTTTACTGCCATTCTATCCTATCCCACCTGAAGCATTATTTGGTCTTTGTTTGCAAAGAATTTTCCTCTTGCCTGCTGCTGGCACAGCCAGAGCTCTGTGTGGCCACAAGCACTGACTTCACCTGCCTTGGAGCTTCCACCTTCCTTTGTGTTGAATTTAACCCCAGCTTCCATCCTTTTCCTTCCTAGCAACTTCCACGAATTATTGCCTCAAGTTTTAGACCTCTGATTTGCCTGTGTGTGTTTGTTCTTTATCCTGATGGATTGTAGGGAGGTCCCAGTTTATCAGGGGTTTTTTCTGTACTTTATTTTCTGCTGTGGATTCTGTGCTTTGTTCCTTCCCCGGGTGCTGCAGCAGAGTTTGACCCAAATTATTCATAAGAGAGCTGTTCCCTCTCCCACCCCATTGCCCTGCTGAGTTACACACACGAAACAGCTCAGAAAGTGTTAATGAGCAAGGATAATGAACTTTTAACTCCAGCCTTGTGTTCTCCTGCAGGCAAATGTGATCAACTTAAAGACTTTCCTTTCAGCCGTGAGACTGGCTCACCAAGGCGGCGACGCAGGAGCTCTCCCTCTCTCACCTCTGGTCCCAGCCAAGAACTCCGACGTGGAGAAACCCAAGACCAAAATGATCATCACTTCCAGGAGGGACTATCCCCTCACCAAGAGCTTCCCCTTCTCCCTGGAGCACCTGCAGACCTCGTACTGCAAACTGGCCAGGATCGACACGAGGGTGCTGTGCCTGAGGAAGCTGCGCAAGCTGGACCTGAGCCACAACCACATCAAGCAGCTGCCGCCCACCCTGGGGGATCTGGTGTGCCTGCAGGAGCTGGATCTGCACGACAACCACCTGGAGGCCTTCAGCGGGGCCCTGTGCAGCTCCAGCCTGCAGAAATCCCTGCAGCTCCTGGACCTGAGCCAGAACCAGATCCAGGCGCTGCCCATTGAGTTCTGCCAGCTGCGGGGCCTGGTGCAGCTGAAGCTGGACGACAACGCCCTGCTGCGCCTGCCCTGCAGGATCGGGCAGCTGAGCCACCTGCGCTTCCTGTCGGCTGCACGGAACAAGCTGCCCTTCCTGCCCAGTGACTTCAGGAAGCTCTGTCTGGAGAACCTGGATCTCTTTGGGAATCCCTTTGAGCAGCCCAACCCGCTGGTTCCCAACATCCAGCTGAAAATCCCATTGACTCTGTTGGAGTGTGCTGCCAGGGCCACCATCAATCACAGGTAAGGGCGGTGGGGCACACCTGGCACTGCTCCTTCGCACCTGTCCAGTGCCACCTTCCCTCCCTTGGCTCTTTCCCCTCACTGCCTCACCTGTTAAATTTGTAAAATTAACGTTCCTTTGAATTCCACCTTCACACCCATCCAGTGCCACCTTCCCTCACTTGGCTCTTTCCCCTCACTGCCTCACCTATTAAATTCATAAGATTAACATTCCTTTGAATTCCACTCATCAATAAGGATAAGGCAGCAAATTGGTGCCTTTGAAGCATTTAGGGAAAGTTAGAGGTTGAAGTGTTTTCCTCCACCAAAGGGGGATGAACAGAATATTTTTGGCCATTGTTGGCCATCTTTGGCCTCACTTGGCTCTTTCCCCTCACTGCCTCACCTATTAAATTCGTAAGATTAATGTTCCTTTGAATTCCGCTTGTCAAATCACCAGGATAAGGCAGGGAATTGGTGCCTTGGAAGCATTTAGGGAAAGTTAGAGGTTGAAGTGTTTTTCTCCACCAAAGGGGGATGAACAGAATATTTTTGGCCATCTTTGGCCTCACTTGGCTCTTTCCCCTCACCGCCTCACCTGTTAAATTCATAAGATTAACATTCCTTTGAATTCCACTTGTCAAATCACTGGGATAATTGGTGCCTTGGAAGCATTTAGGGAAAGTTAGAGGTTGAAGTGTTTCCATCCACCAAAGGGGGATGAACAGAATATTTTTGGCCATTTTTGGGAGAAGAGAATCAGTTTTACAACCCTGAACCACTTGTGCTGCAGGCTTCTCCCTGCCACAGGTTTTCCTTCAGCTCCCAATTTCCCTTGGTGTTGGAGTGAGGGTGTTGTGGCTTATTCAGAGAAGCCCAGGTGTGAGGTAATGTAGAAAATATTATTTCAGCGAGTCAATACCATCCTCCCAGGCTGCTGTTTGTTATCCCTGCTCTCCCCCCACACCAATTCCATCACTCCACCCCAATCCTCTGTGCACCAGGATCCTCCAGGTACCAGCTCTGCTGCTCCCAGCCTGTTCTGGTGGAAAGGGAGCACAGAGACACAAATTTGGCACAGAAAGGTGAGAGAGAGAGGCTTCAGGTGTCCCTGATCTCCATCCTGTGCCCATTCCTGCCCTGAGGGTGAGGAGTGCCCCATAAACTCTGGGTAATTGTGCAGAAATTTGCACCAAAGGCATCCACAGGCACACCCTGAAGGGAGCTGAGCCACCACATGTTCTGGGCCAAATCATCCACTTCTGACCTTGGTGATTATATTAATTGAACCCCACATGTCTCCTTTCCCAAATGTATATAAATTGCAGCGGGTTTGATGTAAATATTAAGGCTGGGGGGTTTTTTAGGGAATTTAATCCCTCAGCACTGGTCAGATTTCATTTACTGTAAAAACCTTGAGAAAGAGCTGAAACAGAAGGAAGGAAGACGCAAAAATAATATTTGGAAATCAATCTTCAATCTGGGAAAGTACCAGAGCTCTGATTATGTTTTTCCTAACCAGAAAAAAGGGTGTTCTGAAATTGAGGTGCTGAAAAAAAAGCCCACAGGAGCCTTAGCTGTGTGAGTGATGGTGTGTGGAAAGAATTGGGAATGTGTAGGTGGAGGCAGGATGTGAGTCAGTGGGATCTGTGCTGAGTTTGGAGTGCCAGCTGGGCACTGCTGAGACCCACACTTCAGTTTCCCTGACAGAATTCTTCAGGGGAATTCTATATTTTGTGCCCCAAACTCGACACTGCTCCACTGCAGATTCCAAACGGAGCAATTCCTGTTCCTGACTCTGGATGTCATTGCTGACACGATGGATGGGGAGAGCTGTGGAGGAAGAGAACTTTTAATTTCATGCCTGCAGGGCAGTGCTGCTGCAGCGAAGGTTCATTTTATCTCCTGTTTTCTCTGAGTTGTGTTTTAGTGCTGCTACTCCTTGGTGTAAAGAGGGAGGAGTAAACCACGGGGGCTGTGTCAGGCCAGGGTGAAACACAGAGATCTCCGTGGGGAATGTGAGGAAGAATAGAATGTGCCCAGTTGTCTCATTATTCTTAATCTTCCTTTAATTCTCTAATTCGCATTACTCTTAATCTTTCTAATTCCCTCACTGGCTGGAGCCCAGGCTGTCAGGATTGCCGTGAGCTCCCTGCTGTGGTGTCTCCTGGAGTTCATGTCCTTAAGGGCTGTCCTGGGAAGTGGCATTTCATTCCTAACCAGTCCAAAATCTCTAATTTTCTGTGGAAAAATGTCTGTGCTCTGGGGATGATAAGTCTCTCCCAGCTGGTGCCTGTGGCCTGTCCCAAGCATTTGGGTTAACTCTGTGCTGAATTCACCCTCCCTCCTCTCATTCCACAGAATCCCTTACAGCTGTCACCTCCTCCCTTCCCACCTCTGTAAGGACCTGGAAGTGGCCAAAACGTGCCGGTGTGGGAGCGCCTGCCTGAGCAGCTTCATCCAGATCACCGTGACCATGAACCTGCACCACGTGGCTCACACCGTGGTGCTCGTGGACAACATGGGCGGAACAGAAGCTCCCATCCTCTGCTACTTCTGCTCCCTGGACTGCTATTCCCAGTTCCTGGACAGGCACCTCCAGAGGAATGGGTGAGCAGGATCTGGTGCCAAAGCTCTGCCTGATGTGCCCAGGGGTGGAGGGGCCTGGAGGTGTTTCCTGCTTGTTGCCCACCTGTGGTGTTACCGTCGTTCCCTGCGGAGACAAATCCCGTGTGTCCCTGGGAGTGAGGGACACACAGCCTGACCCCTCCTCCCCCTCTGGAGTCTCTTTGGATGGAACACAAAGCAATGTTTAGCTGGAGAGAACCTTCCTTAGAATGTATTTTCCTTCTCCTGCTCCCGGGGCTGTGCTCGGAGCGTCACGGCAGTTTTCCGTGGTTTGTGGAGTTTGGTTCCTTCTTGGAAGGAGGAGGTGAGTTCATCCCAAACTTACCCACGCGAGGCTCTGAGCTCTGCCCAGGGGCAGGGACTGCACTCCACTCTTCCCAACTTTTTACTGTGGAGGAGAAATCACATCCAAACCGGTTAGGTAATTCCAGGTGCTGCTTTTTTATAGCTTCTGTTACAACATTCCCACTGCGAGCAGGGACCAGCATTGCTGGGTTTTTACCAGAGCAAATGTTTTTTGGGGTTTCTCTCTTTGTGATACCACAAATACCTTTTTTTCTAAACACGTGCCTGAAACTTTGTTTCTTAATCCTCATGTTTTAACGATTCTTGAATTTGTTTCACTGTGCTGACTTATTAAATATTGAAACCCTTCTGTGGACTTGTGGATTGTGTTTTGTCTGAGGGGTTTTCCATCCAGTGTATTCCAGGAATTAACTGCAGGCCTTTTTCTGGGGAAGACACCAAAGTACTGAGCATATCCACAAACTCCTATTTCGTGTCTTGTCAGCTGCTCCGTGACTGTGAGATTGGAACAGCAGGGAACAAAGGTCCCTTGAGAAGTTTTTAGGAATCCCATGTCCAGGAACACGTGATGGCTTGGAGGCAGCACATTGAAGTGGTATTGAGGGCCAGCTGGGGGAGCTTGAGATTGGGTATTGGGAAAAATTGGGAAAAATTCTTCTGGAAGGGTGGTCTGGCATTGGGCAGTGCTGGAGTCCCCATCCCTGGAGGGATTTCAAAGCCCTGTGCGTGTGGCACTTGGGGACATGGGGCAGTGGTGACCCTGGCAGTGCTGGGGAATGCTTGGACTCACTATTAGAGGTTTTTCCCAATTTTAGTGATTCCATGGCTCTATGAATCACACCCTTCCCACCTAAGCAGAGCTAACCCCGGGCTGATGCTGCTGTAAGGGAGAGAGATTCCCACTGCAGCATCCCAGGGATCATTCACATGGAAAAACACCTTTTGGGTGGAGCACAGATCAGAGGGAAGTGAGCACAGAACACTGGGCTCCTGTGGCACTGCAGGAATTTTGGGTACAGATGTGGGGGTGTCTGTGCAGCGACCCAGAACCTCCTGGGGAGACCTGCTGGCTTCAGCCATCACAATCCCAGGATGGTTTGGGCTGGGAGGGACCTCAAATCCCATCCAGTGCCACCCCTGCCATGGCAGGGACACCTCCCACTGTCCCAGGCTGCTCCAAGCCCCAATGTCCAGCCTGGCCTGGGACACTGCCAGGGATCCAGGGGCAGCCACAGCTGCTCTGGCAATTCCAGCCCAGCCCTCCCCACCCTCCCAGACAGCAATTCCCAATTCCCAATATCCCATCTGTCCCTGGGAAGCCATTCCCTGTGTCCTGTCCCTCTGTGCTCTCAGCCAAGCTCTGAGGGATGTGTTTATCCAACTGCTGCCTGTGTGACAGGAAAATCAGCAGAGGAATTCTTGCCATGAATTGTAATTACAGATTTGTTTTATCATATCCTCGTAATTTTAGAATATCTTGCGGATTTTTCTTCTCATTCTAGAATATCTTCCTATATCCCTGAAGTTCTAGAACTATTATGTGTTATCCTCGTAATCATAGAGTTATTTTATTACTTATTTTTCTTGAAATTTTAAAATTATGTTCTTACCTGATTCTTGAAGTTCTGGAGTTATTTTCTTACCTTATTCTCACAGCTCCTGAATTATTTTCTTGCATTCTTGCAATTCAAGTGATTTTAAAGTATGATTCATGCAATTCTAGATTTTTGTCCTTGTTGTATCCTTGCCTTTCTAGAACTATTTTATTCCTATATTCTTGGAAATCTAGAATAAATTATTCTTGCAATCCTAGCATGAACCTCTTATTCTTACCATTCTAGATTTTTTAATCTTAATCTTTCAAATCTATAAATATTTTCTCTTGTTCTTACAATTCTAGAACGATTTTATCTTATTCCCTGCCATTCTAGAACGACTTTATTGTGTCATTCTTGCAATCCTAGAATAGTTTTATCTTATGTATTGTTTTTCCCAACCTAGGATAGTTTTCTTACATTTTCCTTACAATTCTGGAATTATTTTATCTTTCTACGTATTATACTTGCCAGTCAAGGATGATTTCCGTATATTGTTTTTTGCAATTCCAGAATTATTTTACTTATATTAATTTCGAAAACTTTGGAGAAATTTTATACTTGCGACTCTAGAATTAATTAATCTTTGAATGCTGGAGAGAATTTCTTAATTCTTGCCATTCTAGAATGGATTTATAATCTTAATCTTTCACATCCAGAATTATTTTATTTTATTCTGTCAATCTTAGAATTATTTTCCTTCAATCTTAGAATTATTTTCTCTTATTCTTTCAGTCCTACGGTGATTTCGTCTTATTCTTGCCTTTCTAGAATGATTTTTCGCCTTATTCTTGCCATTGCAGAATGGTTTTTAACGTGCTGTTTTTCAAACCTAGTGTTTTCTTCTCTCCTATGTTACTCTCTCGACTCCCGGATGGTTTCCGTGTGTTATCCTTGCCTTTCCACATTTATTTTCCATTTTTTCCCAATACCGAAGGATTTCCCTGCCCCTTCCCGCCCCCCACTGCCCTCCAGCCTTGGCCCCGCCCCCTTTCGGCGCCGCCCAATCAGAGCGCGGTGCGGCGGCGGCGGCTGCGCGGCCCCCCCAGCGCGACGGAAGCGCCGCTAAGATGATTGACGGCTCCTCCAGCCAATGCCGCGGCGGCGGCGACTGCAGCATCGGCCAATGGGCAGCGGCGACGTGTGCGCGCGGGGCGGCGGCGGCGCGCGCGCGCTGGGAGCGGGAGCGGCGGCGGCGGCGGCGGCGGCGGGAGCGGCGGAGCGGGGCCGCCGCCGCCGGGACGATGCGGCTGCGCGTCTACAAGCGCAAGGTGCTGCTGCTGGCGCTGGCCCTGGCGCTCTGCGCCCTGGCGCTCTGGGGCACCGGCGGCGGCGGGCGGCGGCGGCAGCAGCAGCAGCAGCAGCAGCGGGGCGGTCCCGGTAGCACCGGGGAGCCGCCGCGGGTCAGCGAGCCCCCGCCGCCGGTGCCGCGCCGCCCCGCCACCAACGCGTCGGCCGCCGTGGCGGCGGAGGTGCTGTCCGAGAACGCGACGCTGAGTTACCGCTCGCTCGTGTACCGCCTGAACTTCGACCAGCCGGTGCGGAACGCCGGGCGCTTCCCGGCGCGGCCCGACGTGGTGCTCGTGGTGCAGGTGCACGACCGCGCCGAGCACCTGCGGCTGCTGCTCGAGTCGCTGCGGCGGGCGGCCGGCGTGGAGAACGTGCTGCTGGTGCTGAGCCACGACCTGTGGGCCGAGGAGCTGAACCGGCTGGCGGCCCGCGTGGACTTCTGCCCGGTGCTGCAGGTGTTCTTCCCGTTCAGCATCCAGCTGTACCCGCGCGAGTTCCCGGGCCACGACCCCCGCGACTGCCCCCGCGACGTGGGCAAGGCGGCGGCGCTGCGCCTGGGCTGCATCAACGCCGAGTTCCCGGACTCGTTCGGGCACTACCGCGAGGCTCGCTTCGCGCAGACCAAGCACCACTGGTGGTGGAAGCTGCACTTCGTGTGGGAGCGCGTGCGCGCGCTGCGCGAGCACGCGGGGCCCGTGCTGTTCCTGGAGGAGGATCACTACCTGGCCCCTGACTTCTACCACGTCCTCAAGCAGCTCTGGGCCCTGCGGCAGCGCGAGTGCCCCGAGTGCCAGCTCGTGTCGCTGGGCACCTACAGCCCCGTGCGGGGAGGCTTCGCCGGCCGCGCCGACAAGGTGGAGATGAAGACGTGGAAGTCCACGGAGCACAACATGGGCATGGCCTTCGGCAGAGACACCTACCAGAAGCTCATCGAGTGCACGGACGCCTTCTGCACCTACGATGACTACAACTGGGACTGGACTCTGCAGCACTTGACTGTCTCTTGTCTTCCAAAGTTCTGGAAAGTGCTGGTTCCCGAAATCCCCAGGATTTTTCACACGGGGGACTGTGGCATGCACCACAAGAAATCCTGCAGACCGTCCACCCAGAGTGCCAAAATCGACTCTCTCTTGAACAGCAACCAACAGTACCTGTTTCCCGAGGCGATGAGTGTCAGTAAAAGGTACTCCATGGCTCCCCTGTCCCCTCACGTCAAGAACGGAGGGTGGGGAGACATCAGGGACCACGAACTCTGTAAGAGTTACCGCAGACTCCAGTGAGGAACCTTCTCGCAGCCTTCTTTTCTTCTTGAGTTGTTCCATTGTGTCTTTTACAGGCACACACGTGTATAAACAGCATTTATGAGTTGGTTTCTGCTTTAATATGAATAAACATTCTTGTTAAAGGTGTCCCAAAATAGTAATCTCTCATGTTTGGCAACCACGTTTTGGAAACGGGTGACGTGCTGCAGCCCCTACGCAAAAAGTGACCTGCTGCTGTGTTTGCTGGGAGGAGGAGGAGGAGGAGGAGAACACTTTTAAGTGCATCTTTTTTGGTGCTTCAAAGCTCTGGTGGTGCCTGGGGTCCCACCCGGGGTCACCTCACGCCCGATCCCCGAGTCCCGGTTCGGTTGCGCTGTGTCAATGAATATATGAAGGATGAAAAAAAAATAAATTTCATTGTTTTTACTACAATGTAGATAAATATATGATTTTTTTAGTTCTGCCGAAATAAAAATTCCGTTGTTTTGTAAGCCTAGAGAAGTTCTTGATTGTCAGCAAAAAGATGATGTCATCTCGTGTTCCTAAAAAGTCAGGATGGGAAGGAGGAGGGAGTTTCTCTTCTTTAATCTCGAGGGCTGGACACGTGCCATCACCCCTTCTAGCAGTGTGCATTTAACTTCATTAAATTTTTAATGATACTCATTAATTGAGGCAGAAAAGAGTAGCAGATTGGTGGCACAAACACCTCTTTTGTTTGGATTTTTTAAAAGTTGCTTTCGAATTAGTCAGCTGTGTACAAACTGCTGCTGTGTGGTGGGGATGGGCTGAGCTGGAGCCACGGAGCCCTTCGTCAATGCTGCTTTAATGCCACTCCTCTGAACCACAGCTGTGGCAGAAGCACCTCAGCAGCTTTTTGTAGAACAGAGAAATATGTTAGAGAGAGAAAACGCTGTTTTTTTCTTTTTCCAGGGGTTGTTTTACTAGAATTTCGCAATGTTACTGCTCTGTGTTCTGTGCCACGGGGTCAGGGCTGGTGCTGGTGCCTCAGCTCTTGGAGACCTTTCCCAAAAAGCTGATGGGAGTTAGGCTTAGCCCAGCAAAGCTCCACTGTCACAAAGTGCCACCAGGGAGGGTAAGGCAGGTGTTCTGGGCAGCTGTGGCTTCTGCTGAGCTCGGAAAATAACACTCACACCACAGCCCCACTGCACAAACTCGTGTGTCACAGAGAAATGTCACAGCAGTGCCAGAGCAGACCTGAAACGAGGCAAATTTAACTCTCTGAAGCACCTCTGTGTCCTGTAGCACTCAAAAGAAAACAGAAGTGAGAGAAAACAGTTCAGCAGCAGTGGGAAAGGGGAACAGGAAGTTTATTATTAGATGTGTTCTCTTGGTTATTGTGCTTTAGAGAGGTGAGAAACGCTGAAACTCGAGGGAAACTGTGAAAAATAAATCTAATCTGGATAAAGAGAATCCATTTCATAAATTGTAAATACTTCAGAGCAGACATGCACCCAGAGGATGTTCCTGTGCAATGGAATTTGTTCAGCTGGGGGTATCTGGGTGCTGCAGATCGGAAGCACAGCGCTAGGATGGAATACAGGGTATAAATGTTGATTATTTCTAGGAGACTAATTAGAACTTCTCCGGGTAATTAGAAATTCTCATTTGATTGCTAAGAATCACTGCAAGTCTAATCCTGCAGTTATCACAAAATGAAAGGTTTGGAAAATGATGAATACTGCTCAATTCCCAAGGGAGCCATTAGACCGAGGATATATACAAATAATCCCTGAAACGTGGCAAGAGAATAAAAAATTTATGTAAACAATAAAGATACATTTTCTTCCAGGAGCTCAGAGTCACCTCCAACTGCAACTTTTCTCGTAGGTGAAATTATTTCCATACATGTGATTAGAAAATTGTTAAACTCCAAAAATTGTTACCAACGTAATGTTTTGATGTTGAACCAGTTTCAGTGGGAACCTGTGCGCTACTCTGAGCCTTGAAGTCATCCACCAGCACATGGAAGCTGCACCAAGCATCAAACAACAGAAGGAAATCCTAAAAGAATGAAACTAATCCAACTCATAGAGCAAAGAATTCTGGAAGACGACGGGGCAGTGCGTTCGGTGATCGCGGAGGATCCGCACGCTCCCGTCCTGGGGGTTCACCTCCCGCAGGATGGGGGAGCCTGCCCTGCTGCCCAACCCTGGGGCTGCCTCCTCACCGTGACCCCCCAGCAGTTCTTGTTTCCCAGAGCCTGGGGCCGGGGCTGTGTCTCCTGCTGCAGCAGCACTTTCTAAATCAGGCTCCTTTCTCCCAGATCCGCCAGGAATCGCTGAACTGGTGTCAGGAGGTTCATGCTGCAAACAATGCTGTGAACTCCAGCCTACTTTTGCTATTGTTTCAGCTGTGGGAGCTGGGGTGGATCCTGCTGCACGTTCCTCAGCTGCAGGACACTTTGTTTTTGCCTTTGTTTCGGGGCACTTGCTGTTGGTCTTTCCAGCGAGGGCTCCCCCTGAGCTGCCAAGTGTTCCTTCTCCATCACGTTCCTGTCAAGGAAATAAATGAATTTTTTTATAGCTGGAACAAACTGTGCACACAAAAGTGTAAAGACAGGAGAGATTTGTTTCTCCAACAGCTCAGCTCCACTGGGATAGTGGAAGGTGTCCCTGCCCAAGGCAGGGGTTGGAAGCAGATGAACCTTAAGGTTCCTCCCACCCCAAATCAGGCTGTGATTCCATGATTCTCCTAGAAAGCCAAGGGAGTCGGTGCTGAGGTTTTCCTGCTCTTGTGTGGCGCGTGGGAATGAGTGGCAGGGAGGTCGTTTTGCTTCCCCAGCGTTTCCTCTGCTCTAGGAAATGGCGCTGGGCAGTGGCCAAGCAGCAGCAGCAGTGGCCACTCACTCACCACACCCTGCCCGACTGCACATCTCAGGGGCCACAGCATCGGCCAAGGATCTCAGCTCTCCTGGCGAGGCTGTGGAGGAACCTTGCAATTAGGGCAATTAGCGCCTGCGGAGCTAATCCAGGAATTGTGGTTTGCCTTGGGAGAGGTGCTCCAAAGAGCCGTTCCCCAATTTCGCCATTACTGGGTGTTTTGGCAAAAAATTGTTAGTAATTCCTAAGTCTCTGGCAGTGGAGAGTCAGGATCAGGGAGGGATCTCTCCATGAGATTCATGGATTCAAAGACAGAGCCTCTTTCTCACACCCCCAAAGCACTGCTCACTCCACAGGAAACACGAGGAACACCAGGAAGTCCTTTCCAAAGTGGAAAGGGGACAAGGAACACCAGGAAGTCATTTCCAGACTGGAAAGGGGACAAGGAACACCAGGAAGTCCTTTCCAAAGTGGAAAGGGGACAAGGAACACCAGGAAGTCCTTTCCAAAGTGGAAATGGGACAAGGAACAACAGGAAGCCTTTTCCAGACTGGAAAGGGGACAAGGAACACCAGGAAGTCCTTTCCAAAGTGGAAATGGGACAAGGAACACCAGGAAGCCCTTTCCAAACTGGAAAGGGGACAAGGAACACCAGGAAGCCTTTTCCAGACTGGAAATGGGACAAGGAACACCAGGAAGTCCTTTCCAGACTGGAAAGGGGACAAGGAACACCAGGAAGCCTTTTCCAGACTGGAAAGGGGACAAGGAACACCAGGAAGCCTTTTCCAGACTGGAAAGGGGACAAGGAACACCAGGAAGCCTTTTCCAGACTGGAAAGGGGACAAGGAACACCAGGAAGCCTTTTCCAGACTGGAAAGGGGACAAGGAACACCAGGAAGCCTTTTCCAGACTGGAAAGGGGACAAGGAACACCAGGAAGTCCTTTCCAAAGTGGAGAGGGGACAAGGAACACCAGAAAGTCCTTTCCAAACTGGAAAGGGGACAAGGAACACCAGAAAGTCCTTTCCAGACTGGAAAGGGGACAAGGAACACCAGGAAGTCCTTTCCAGACTGGAAAGGGGACAAGGAACACCAGGAAGTCCTTTCCAAAGTGGAAAGGGGACAAGGAACACCAGGAAATCCTTTCCAAAGTGGACAATTCTCCCACAAGAACACAATCCTGGAATACCCTGAGTTGGAAGGGACCCACAAGAACCATCGATCCCAACTCCTGGCCCCACACAGGAGCAGGAAAGTGATGATTTATGGGATCTCAGCTGCCCTTTCTTAGGTCCCAAAACAGAGCCATCTGCTCTCCAGCACATGGAATTCAATTTTTTTCTGTACAACCCACACCAGCTGTGGAAGTTAAGCTGGATCCACTATCTTTAGGAAACTCCTCAGGCCTCCAGCCCAGTTCCAGAGGTCATGTGCTTTGTCTGAACTTGCCTCCCAATAAACCATCCACACATTAACCCTATCTGCAGTCCCCAGTTCATGGCCACAGCAGTGCCCTGGCTGCTCCTGCATTTTATATTCCCTTTAAGAAAAGTTTCACCTGAATTTTGGATGCAGTGCCTGCCAAGAAATCCCAGTTAACGTGAGGGGTTACCTCACATTTTCTTCCTTACAAAATGAACATTTTTTCTTCATCTGGCCATCTATTTTGCCAGGGGAGGACAGTTTAATCCCGTGGCAGATCCCAGAAACAACCTGTCTTGCTTTAGGCAGAGGAAGGAGAGCCTGAATGAGGCCTGAAAGTACAAGGATTGAGTTTCAGACCAGTGTTTAAGATTAATAGCCTCATGTTTAATTATCTACACAACAGGAACCCACCAAGTATTCCAACACATGGACTGAATAAAGATGAGACATGATTCTTCCCAGACAAAACCCTCTAGGATTTCTCTACCTGTACAAAGCTGAGAGAGTGAAATATTCCTGCAAGGAAAATGCACTTTTTTTAATGATTAGATCACAGTTCTCCGTTTTCCAAGTGAAATAGAGGAGGTTTCAACCTTTGGTCACATTAAATGGCACAAAACCAAGCTTTACTTTTGAAAACTGACATTTACAGTTGCAAATAAGCCCATTCCTGGGTTTTCCCTGCTTTCTCAGGACTGAACAGAAACAAAGCCGTTTCAGTGGGATTTGATAGGATCTTGGTGAAGAACATAAATCAGGCAGCAGCCTGTGCTGCTCCAGGATCCTTACCTCCACCCTGATTTGAATTCTGTCCTCAGTAACATCCAGCACTTCAATTAATGGCTGCCTTTCCAGTGCTGATTGGGAGCAAGGGGAAGGGCAGAAAGCAGTGCCTAGAAATCCATCAACGTTCTCTTCACTGACAAACAATCTTTCCTAAAGGAAAAGAGAGAAACAGAAGGTTATGTTCTTTTCGTGCTGAACTTCAGGGATATTTGGGCTAAAAACTCACTGCAAAGAAAGCCAAGACTGTGATTCCCAGGTTTTACAGCACACTCATGTCTTGACAGAGAAATTCTAAATCAGACATTCAGAGAATGAGGTGAAATTAATTAAGACCAGTGCTTAGCTCATTTTGATTGAAATTACAAATCTGCATCATACCAAATATAAAAGAAAGTATTCCTCTCTTTGGATATGTGACTAACATATAGATTTAGCCTCTCTCTGAAAAATTATTTGTGCCAACCTCGTTCCACCATCCTCACCTGTCTCAACACCAGGAAGTGTTAGGCTGTTGTGGGTTTGTTTCCTGGGTGTGTTTGAACAACAAACACCTCCTTGGAGAGGCTCTGCAGGACCTTTGCTCCAAGATCAGATCTGGAACACTCAGGGCTGTATTCATTTCACACCCTGCCACGGAGGCTGCTCAGATCTCCATGCAGACAAGCCAGTTGGAAAAAAAAAAAAAGAGGTATCCACAGCCTGGGGGGTGTTTCCAGGCTGTTCATAAACAAACTCAAACATGTTGCTAAGGGTTTAAAGATTTAAATCGGTTACAGGTAATTAAAGGTCCTAAAATATATCCTGGAGGGGCTGTTTCATAGGAACTGCAGAGCTTTCCCTGTCCTTGGGTTATTCTTACATCATCTCTGTAGGCTGAGGGTGAGGACAGACACAAGAGAAATGGTGTGACCTAGAGGAGTAGTCTAAGTTCTGGGAATTACCTTCCTTATTTCATTGGAAATAACAGGGAGAATTGCAAACCTTCCACTTTAAGTCACACTTTGAAATTTCTCGGTCCGGTTGAACCCTCATGTCAATCCAATGAAAGTTAAATTCAATTATCACTGACATCTTGCAGGCTGAGAAGCAAAAAGGCAATTCTGCACATTTTTGGCCCCCTGTGGATGGAGCCTTATGCACAGCCAGATGTCACATTGTGTCTGATGTACAAAATTTAACTGTGATATTGAAAAAAAAAAAAAAATTGGAAAAAATAAGCCAGAGTCCCATTTTTTCCACTAGTTAAATTAGAAATCACAATATGGAAAGTCATAACATACGTACTGCTGGTTTTCCAAGCCAGAGGATTGAATTCATTTTCTATCCAGCAAGATTACAATCCAGGCAAAGAGCCAACGCTGGATGCTGGGATGGTTTGGGGAGAGATTAAAGTACAGCAGAGCTGCCCTGACAGAAAACCCTCTCAGGACATACCTACTTCTTGCATTTCTGCATGCAAAGCCTGAAATTCTTATTCCCTCGTGCTGCATCCTCTCCTGCCTGCCAGAGAGGGATCTGCCAGAGCTTGAGGCTTGTGGGAACACTCAGCAGAGTTCAGGGGAAGGTGTCAGAGTACAGAAACACGGCAGGGGCTGCAGACACAAAATCTGTGCAGCTCCAAACTCCCATAAGCTCCTGAACTCCATCCCTGGCGAGGCCTTGGGTGGCTCAGGAGAAGAATTTTGGCTCTGCCATTGGCTCACACAGCTCAGACAGACAGCTCAGGCTCCCTTGGAGGGGATTTGGGAACGCTGCCGAGCCCTGGTGCCCTGCCTGCACTTCCAAGGAGAGCGAAACACAACTCTCCTCATCCAGCTGAAAAATAAAAGTCACGGAGTCGCAGAATGGTTTGGGTTGGAAAGGAACTTACAGCTCATCGCATTCCAGCCTCCTGCCATGGGATATATTTTAGGAACTTTAATTACCTTCCACTAGACCAGGTTGCTCCAAGCACCATCCAACCTTTCCTACATAAAATGGGGAAAAAAACCTCTTTTGCCGTGTGAGGGGCAGCCCTTCCTCCTTCTCGCAATCAGGACTTTGCAATTTGGCAACAAACCCACTGAATCTTTCTGGGGATTTTCTTCCTGACTGAAAGCAAAAGAATTTGTTTTCTTCACAGAAAATATTGTTTGAAAAGAAAAACTGAATGGAAGGTCAATTTTCAGGGAAAGGTTCTGGGGGTGCTGGGCACTGCCCAGGCTCCCCAGGGAATAGGCACAGCCAGAGCCCCAGGAGTGTTTGGACAATGCTCCCAGGGTGGGATTGTTGGGGGTCTCTGCAGGGCCAGGGGTTGCACTGGGTGATCCTGTGGGTCCCTTCCAACTCAGGATATTCTCAAATTCTATGATTAGTCAGTCCTTTAAATGAGGATAAAAAGTAACCATTTGTGATGTCGTTCCATCCATTTTGACTCATCACTGCAAACCGATTTTACCAAGTTTCACCCCAGCCCAAAAACTGTGTTCCCGTAAGTATTTAACATTTTCTCCCATCCCTACCCCGTGGCCTGCCATAAATCATGGCACCTGGGATGTGTTCGTCATCAAGAAGGTGATTATCATTAGCCTGCTCCACCAGGCACTGTAACTCAGACTTTGCATTCACAGGGAGCACACACCGAGGCATTTATATTACTGCAGATGTTATCAAAGGCCAGACCTTGGAAAAAAAATGATTCAGGAATTTATTCTAAAGCCTGCTCTGCCTTCCAAGCCAGAGCAAACAGAGGACAACCATCTGCAGCTGATTTCAATGACCCTGTGAAATAATTCTTCAGTTTAAGCCGTTTATTTTCTGGTATTTATGATACTCTCTTAGCAACTTTGAATTTAATTTGTTTTTCCCTGCACACACTGTCATCTGCTGTTTGGTACACATTCATTTTTCCCTGTGACTAAACTGAGAGCAAATTAACATAAACGTTAGCAGGGATGACTTTGGTTTCTAGAACACTTCATCATTCAAAGCTGTCCTTGTGTCTCACAGCACTGACAGCGCAAAGCCAGGCTCCCCTCCCGCCTGCCCTCAGCACTCTGATGGGTTTATTCTGCCTTAATTTATCCAAATTGAAGACAGTTTCCATCCAGAGTTACCTCCCACGCAGGCTGCAAGTTTGAAAAGCAGGACAGATTTCAGGCTGAAATTATTTTTGTAATGAGAGGATCAGGGAATCAGAATAGTTTGGGTTGGGAGGGACCTTAAAGTCCACCCAGTGCCACCCCTGCCATGGCAGGGACACCTCCCACTGTCCCAGGCTGCTCCAAGCCCCAGTGTCCAGCCTGGCCTGGGACACTGCCAGGGATCCAGGGGCAGCCACAGCTTCTCTGCTCAAAACCCAAAAACTCATGCCTATATGGACAAGGACCTGGATCTATGCATTTCCTGACCTCTGCATTTGTGCAAACCAACTCCGCTGAGAATCTGAAGCTCAGAGTTTCAAAATGAAAACTTTTCCAAGGTGCTCATGACTGCAAAGATTAAACAGCTCCAAAGAAGCTTTGATGAGCCCCATCAGTAGGTTAATAATGTTTCCTGACATAACTGTTTTGTGTAGTCACGTTATTCCCAAAATGCAGCTACCAATTAAAGACTATTCAGAAATTAGTTTGTTTTATAGCAGAAGCAAACTAATTATGGTCCTTAATGTAGCTTGGGAAAGAGATTACTCTGAAAAATGTGAAATAATAAGTTTGTTGTGTTCTCCTTCTCTGTCCTTCCCTGACCTCCCAAAAAACTTGCCAAGAGTCTTGAAATGCTGAGCACAGAATTAACTGAACCAAAAATAAACTGTTTTAGGATTACATACAACAGCCCCAGTTTCCAGCAGCATCTTCTTAGAAGTGACCCCTGACTATTATAATAAGTCTTTATAGTAGCTTGGAAATTGAAAATTATAACCCTGACTTTGAAAGGAACAGCGTAACAACTCCAAAGAGCTCGGAAATGAGGGCAAAACAGCTCTCTGGGAGAGATTTCTCCCTGAAAGGTGGCAAAGGTTTCAAACATCCATGTCTTACACTTCCCAACACGGCTCTCAAGGTTTCATGCTTGGTTGGTTTTCCAACCAAGGAAAACATTTCTCCACAAGAGCCTTAATTCTGAGCTCGCTGAGCACAAGGACAGCCCCAGCAGGGCCCACGGGAGCACTTCCAGCCCATGGGCTCTTCACATGCTGCCAGTGCCAGGAGAAGCCAACTCTGCCACCTACAGCTCCAACAAGTGATGGAGGTACATTCAGATGGATATTGGGAATTGGGAATTCCTGCCTGGGAGGATGGGGAGGGCTGGGCTGGAATTGCCAGAGCAGCTGTGGCTGCCCCTGGATCCCTGGAGTGTCCCAGGCCAAGCTGGACACTGGGGCTTGGAGCAGCCTGGGACAGTGGGAGGTGTCCCTGCCGTGGTGGGGGTGGCACTGGAGGGGATTTAAGGTCCCTTCCAAACCAAACCGTTCTGGGATTCTGTGATGATTAAGTGTCCCCTAGAAGAGGATGGGATAAGATGAGCTCAGCTAATCCAACCTTGGACACTTCCAGGGATCCAGGGGCAGCCACAGCTTCTCTGGGCACCTGTGCCAGGGCCTGCCCACCCTCCCAGCCAGGAATTCCCAATTCCCAATATCCCATCCATCCCTGCCCTCTGCCATGGGAAGCCATTCCCTGTGTCCTGTCCCTCCATGCCTTGTCCCCAGTCCCTCTGCAGCTCTCCTGGAGCCCTTCAGGCTCTGCCAGGGGCTCTGAGCTCTCCCTGGAGCCTTTTCCCTTCTCCAGGTGAGCACCCCCAGCTCTCCCAGCCTGGCTCCAGCCCTCGGAGCAGCTCCGTGGCCTCTCTGGATTTACTCCAACAGCTCCACATCATTTTTTACCAACTGCTTTCTGAAGGAAAGAACACCGAGAGCTTCCAAAGGGTCTCCTTCACAAGGCACTGCTGGTTGTGGCAAGCAGAAAAATCACATTTATCTAGAACATCCTGCATGGAGGCCTCAACACTCCCAGAAAAGTTAAACAAACCTCCCATATCTCTGAGCAATTCCCATTTGGATCCCTCACACACAGTGTAACTTAGACTTAGCTCCAACCATGAACTCCTCAGGAATGTTCAGTACAATATTTTTCAGCCTGTAAATGTTAAAAAAACGTAATGCATAGGAAAGCAGAGGAAATATTTCCTCTGTTTTCCTCTGCTCCCTGCAGTTCTCTGGAGCCCCATGGGGGTTTACGTGAGTTAAATCCTAATATTCTGCATCAGATCTGCCGGGGGTTTTTAGGAAAGGGATGGGATGGGCTGGCTGCAATTCCCTGCCCAGCGAGGGGTACTGACCAGGGGACTGAGCACACATCCTCTGAACAAACCCATTCCAGGCCTCTGAGAAGGGCAGGAAGGGTGTGGATCAGCCTGAAAGGGAATTCCTGCATGAACCAGGCTTTTTCTAATCCCATGAAAATGAACAGACACGACCCCAAAACTGCAGGCAGGATTAATTACCTGCCAAATGTGTTTCACATGCTCCGAGAACTGAGCCCCCAAGTCTCAGTAGCTCCACACACCCACAGAAAACTGCTTTTTATTTCTGTTCAGAATCAAACATTTAACCTCAGGAGGCCAAACATTCCAAGACAGTGCTTTCCAAAGGCACAATTTCCATAATTGCCCAGCTCCAGCTCTACCATAAACCAGGACACACTGGGACATGTTCTCAAAAACCCTGCCTGGCAGGTTTACAAATTTTATTAATGGTTATTTAACTCCCAACCATTCTTCCCTCATCATTTTCTCCCCAGGCTGTGTTGTCTGGAAATGAAAGGGATCTCTCTGATGCAGGAGTTTCCCAAGCCTGAATTGCCAGGATTTAAGCACAAGGTATAGAAGGTTGTAGTGGATGAACTGCAGTGAGGAAGAGCACAACCCATGGCTGCTCTTTTGAGGCAACGAGCAGAGATTTTGGCAGTGAGGAAATGTGGCAGCTTCCTCGGGTCATGAGACAATATTTCCTGGAAAAACAGGGCCCTGCAGAAGGATCAGCATTGTGAGGTCTCTGGTGCAGTGACAAAAGGTGGCTTTTAAACCCCTGAAATATGTGACCCTAAACCCACGACGGCCGAAGTTACAAAATCTTTATTTTTATAGGATTTCTGGTCACCATAACAAGTCATAGAATCATTTAGGATGGAAAAGACCTCCAAGATCATCCAAGTGCAGTGTGGACATTACGGTTTAGCCACAGAGTGAAACTACTCCCAGTTCAAGTCCAGGGAAGAGCAGGGCACTGAAGGACTTCCTGAAAAGAGGCACTTGCTGGGGTGGGAATTCCAACTGCTCAGCATCTCTGCAAACTGAGCTCTGAATAGATCACCTTGCAGCACAGGGACTCAGCCACAGCTGACTACAAAAGGAAAAGCAGCCCTTGAAGTTCTCTTTCAAGCATGGTGTCCTAAGGACAAGCTCTGCTCATTTTTCTACCAATGTCTGGATCAGACCAGCTTCCCAGAAGGAACTGGTGGTTACTGGGAATGTGTAGGGCAGGCTGGAACAGCCATGAGGTACCAATGAGGGGCGGATTCTGAACCAACCCAGTGAGGAATGTCTTCCATGAAACAGCAACCCTCAGTCTCCAGCAGGAAGCAACTTCTCAGAATGGAGCAAAGTAGGAATTCCACCTCTGTTACAAACACTGGCCCAGTTGGACAGGGCTTGGAGCAGCCTGGGACAGGAGAAGGTTCCCTGCCCATGGATGAGCTTTAAGGTCCCTTCCAACCCAAACCATCACGGGATTCTGTGATTCCATGGCTCCCTTTTGCCAGGTGCTATCCTCTGGCAATCTGCTGAGGGAGAAGAGATGACCAACAAGCAGATTGGGAGGTGCAGGATAAAATTCCTGCTCGCCTCAACCCCCAAAATTCCCTGAAGGCATAACCAGGGCACTGCTCTGGGCACTCTGCAAGTGTCTCAGTGCAAGAACCACAGCTCAGATTTATAGAACGAGACTCAGGACAGAAAAAACCCCAAGGTGGCATCAGACAAATTGAAGAAATCAACGTAAGTAGAAGAAAAGCGACCAGGAACAAATAGTTAATGGCCAGAAGGCAGCATGTAATAGTGGCTCTAATTAAATATTCATTTTTCTCCCTTCACTCTGAGCAAGGGCAGCTCTCAGGCACTTTGGGGAAATAGCACAGTTTTAAAAAAAGCAAACAGGACAAATGATTTCAGTTTATTTCTCCTGCCTCAGTTTGCAGGCCCAGCGTCCAAAAGGACTAGAGGCCAGGAGAATCTCCTGGAGTCTGCTGTGAATGAATGGCTGGGAAGCTGATGAGTAATGCCCAATCCCTTTCTCCTACTCCACCCAAAACATTTTGCAATATATCATAAAATCAGCACATTGACGGGGTTTTTTTTAACTCACAAACCCAAAATCTCATCACTGGGTGGCCTTTTAACAACTTTCAATCACAAAATGCTCCTCCAATTGCAATAATGAGTGCACACACCAAACTTTCCATCATTAGTCCAACCAGCACTACCTCCATGTCCATCACTAAACCATGTTTTCAAGTGCCACATCCACATGTTTTTTGAGCATTTCCAGGGATGGTGACTTCACCAGTGCCCTGGGCAGCCTCTGTACCTGCACAGAAAACAGGCAGGACTTCACACAGTGGTTTATTTGACGTGGCAGCAGCAGCAGCCAGTGCCAGATCACAGCAATGAACAGCAGCACTGAGTGTTCTGTGGCCCCACTTGCACAGACTTGCAGGCTCCTGCTCTGGTAAAAGCAAAGGAAATGCTCTGCAAACAGCTCAGCGTGGGTGGTTCTCCATAAATTCATCATCTTTGATACTTCCCCGAAATGATCAGCTCCTCCTTCCCAAGAATTGCTGTTGTAAAAGGTGTGCGGCTGCTAAATGGGAAATTAAACGAGGTTTCAGCTGCATAAACACTAATTGGATAAATATCTTTCAAAATCATGTACAAGTCATTTCTAGTTGAAGGGATGGAGCAATTAAGCTGTTCCAAGCCAAGTCTATCCCAGTGGATATACTTGAAGCCTGCCAGCTTCCTGGACTTGCACTCCCATGGCACGTGATCCAAACTGCAGAGGATTTTATTGCTCTCAACTCAAGCCAAACTCCAAATCCCATGGCTGGAAGGTTACACAAGAACTGTGCAGCTTTAATCCCTGCTCATGAGAAACTGTCTGAAAGGCTGAGCTTGCAGAGGAACGTGGGTCTCCACAAAACTTGTGTGATTGCTTCTGGACAGTGTCACAAGGTGGGCATCCCTCTGGGGACACTGCCAGCTCCCAGCAGGCACTGTCAGCTGGACGCAGCCACCCCACCTTCTCCCACCGTGAGAGCATTGCTGCTCAATGACCCAAAAAATTACAGAACACTAGACTAGAATCATATTCAGATAGGGAAGAAGTGAAGGTGAGGTTTACCCCAGCAAACTGGGACAGTTCACAGCTGCTGCTTGTTCTGCTCTGGATGTTCCTGTGGCTGTAAATGGGAATTCTGCCCCAAAATACAGACACAGGGACACTCTCCTACACTTCATGAGTGTATGCACACGTGTGTAAGTCTGGTGTATCATAAAGATCTTTCTTTGTGTGAACTGGCTGCATGAGCAATTTACAGGGCTTTAAAAGTGAACGCTAAGGACATAAATGACATAAGCGACGTTTTCATTCATCACCAGATTTTCCCTTTGAAAAAATTTGTATGGGAGGCAGAAGTCATTCCAATTCCAAGGATGAAGGTGTCAGCTCCATGATGTGACCTTGCGCTGCTCGTACAAGACTCGCACAAATCAGGTCACTGCACTCACATCCGGGAGCAGCTCTCGGAGGAAGCAGCTTCCATCACGGCCAAGTTTGAACTCACCCTCACACCTCCCTGAGCCACCACTCACCAACCATCAGCCACCCCCGGCAGTGGCACTCGGGGCGGTGACACCCCAAACGTGCCACTCGAAGTCGTTACCTGCAGAGCGGAGGGGTCGAGCCCGAAGCTGAACTTGTCCCAGAGCCCCGTGCTGCCGGGGGCCTTGGCGAGCCCCACGACGGCGTTGTGGGCAGAGACGCTGACGCTGCTCTCGGGGGACAGCAGCCTGGCTGCGGGAGGGAACTGCAGGAACAGGGCGAAGGCACCGCTGGCGGTGCAGAAGCGCAGGCTGTAGTGCTGGCTGCCCACGTCCCCGCGCAGGCTGTGGGGCTGGATGCCGGGCACGAGCAGCAGCAGGGTGAGGGACGCCTCGTCCTGCCGGGCATGGAAGGGAGGACACGTGGCGGTGGCCGTCTCGCTGGGGTGGCCCTCTGCGGCCTGCGCAGGGGTGTCCCCGGTGGGCATGGCTGGCTCGGGGCCGGCGATGGGGGAAGCAGCGGCGGAGCGCGGCAGTGGCCGGGCAGGGGGCTCGGTGGGTGGGTCTGCGGCTGGATCAGCGCATGGAGCAGCGAGGGGATCAGTGGTGGGGTCGGGAAAGGGTTCAGAGCGGGGGTCAGAGGTTGGATCAGTGGGGGATTCAGCAGGAGGTTCAGAGGTTGGATCAGTGGGAGGTTCAGCGGGGGGTTCAGCAGACGAGTCAGGAAGGGGTTCCGAGGTTGGACCAACACGGGTTTCAGCCGGGGGTTCAGTGAGCGGTTTAGCGGGATCAGCGGGTGGATCACAGAGCGGTTCTATGGGGAGTTCTGCGGAGGGACCAGCGGGTGGGTCAGCGGGAGGATCATAAAGTGGTTCAGTGGAGGGGTCGGCGGGGGCTCCAGCGGGTGGTTCGGCGGGTGGGTCACCGGGCTCCCCGCCGCCCCACGTGCTCCGGGCCGCGCTGCCGTGTTCCGGGGGAGGAGCCGCCCCGCCGCCCGCCTCTCCCGGCCCCTCGGCAATGGGCTCGGCCTGCTCCAGCTGCTCCCCGCCCGGGGCCGGCGCTTCCCGCGGGCCTGGCGGCGGCACCACGGGCAGCGTGACGTGCAGCTGCCGCTGGGCCCGGTTGAAGGTGGCCCGCCCGCCGCGCTCGTCCACGTCGTAGGGGAGGCGGAGGCGCAGGCGGTAGGCGGGACACCGCGAGTCCAGCCGCAGCTCCCGCCCGAGGATCTCCAGCTCCGCCTGCTCGGCAGAGCGCAGCAGCGGCAGCTCCACCGTCACCACCAGCTCCCGCGGCACCGGGCTGGGCGCCGAGTCGCGGCAGCAGCGGTGGTCCTGCAGGTCCACGTAGGAGCGGTGGCGGATGCTCCAGCGCGGCGTGGTGGGGCCGGAGGGCGGCGGGGGCGCGGCGGGCGAGGAGCCTCCGGCGGCAGCGGGCGGCGGCGGTGCGGGAGGCGGGAAGGGCGGCAGCGGCGAGTCCCCATCATCGGGCGGCTTAGGGGCGCCGCCGGGCAGCGGGGAGCGGATGATGGGCGCCTGCGGGACGCCCTTGTAGGAGACTCCTCGCAGGACGGTGGCGTTGGTGCGATCCAGCTGCACTCCGCATTGCTTCTCCACGGCCTCCAGCGCCGTGTCGCAGAGCAGGCGGCGGAAGCGGGCGCTGCGGGCGGCCAGGCGCAGCGCGGCCGGGTGGAACACCACGTCGTACAGCAGGCGGCGGCGGCCGGCGCGGCGCAGCTCCTCGCGGCCCGGGGCCAGGCTGTAGGGCAGCTCCCAGCGCTGCCCGCCGCGCTCGGCGCGGGCCCGCGGCTCCCCCAGCAGAGCGTTGCTGCAGACATTGATGTAGCAGCGGCGGAAGCCCGCCTGGCTCGTCCGCAGCACGAAGCCCGGCGTGGGGTGCACGAAGCGCACTTCCACGCCGCGCTCTCGCTCCAGCGCCGCCACCTCCTCCTCGTACAGCCGCCGCTGCTCCGGGTCGTTCAGCTCGGCCGCGTACTCGGCGAATAGCTCCCGGAACCGCTCGTCGCGGAAGGCGCGCCGGAGCCGCTCGGCCTCCTCGGCGCTGAGGTCCAGGTCGTGCAGCCGCCCCGCGCCCGCCATGGCCCCGCACGGCCCGGCCCGGCCGGAGCGCTGCTGAGGGAACGCCAAACAAGATGGCGGGCGTTGCTGTGGTGACGGTAAACAAGATGGCGGCGCCGGCGTGGCCGGTTGCTATGGAGACGCAAACAATATGGCGGGCTCTCCCTCATGGCCAGGGCCGCTCCATCCCGGCCTCGCCGAGCTTTTCCCTCCCCTCAGCGGCTTCGCGGTGGCTCGCATCGGCAGGGCCGGTTTTCCACGATCCTTCTGCAAAGTTGTGCTCCCCCCATCCCACAGCTCTGAGCTGGCACTGCCATCCCCTTAGGGGGCATATTCGGAGGCCATCGTGCAGTTTGGGTTTAAATCCTTGGCAGTGCAGCTCACCCCTCTCACGCCCAGCCCCGCTGTTGCCTCAGAGCCCATATCGCAGTGTCCCCTCCTTGTTCGTGCCCTGGGCCGTGCTGGGGCCATGAAACAAAGCGCTGTACCAAAGGTCCCTTCATTCCACACCTGGTGGGGACACTCTGGGGTGGTCTCAATGCCCCCAAGCACCTGGAGCAGGTTTTGGTTTAGTTTCACTCTTTCCCACCTTCCTCCATCAAGATTTCCTCCTCTCAGCCTTCTCTGGGAAGTTCTAAAGGACCATGTCCTTGCTCCTCCTGCCTCTCCTGGCCCTGTCTACATAATATTATCTGCAAATAGGTACTGCCCTTAAAAACACCTTACAAATCTTTCCCATCCAAAGAAAAATCCTATCCCCCATTCCCAGTATCTCCTGCAGATAAACACCCATCCAAGTCTTCCCTATCTTCTTTTTTTTAAGATGGAACTTCCCTGTTTGATACAGCTGGTTCGTCCACTTGCCTTTATGCTTTGCCAATTATTTTTCACCCTAACTTTACAATTCATCTAATCTCACACCAGCATCTTCTCCTGTAAAAGTTTATTTGTGTACAAAACAAATCGGTTTTGATTTTGACATTTCTTATAAAAAGTCCATAATACATCTGGAAACCAAGGCATGTAAAAAAATAAGAGCTATAAAGTTGGCTTCACGTGGGTTCACTGCCTTTTTTCAGTGCCACAGAAATTCAGAGCCCCTGAAGCTTGCTGAAAATACCAAAGAAAAACAACAGTTAGAAGGTTTATTTTAAAAACAGTTCACAATGCTATTCTATTTCTTTATCTATGAAAAACTTGATAATGTTTTCAACTATTTAAAGACCTAAAGCATTTTATGGTATTTTTTTATATTCAAGTAAAGGTTACGTGGGCTGATCCATTATTAAATCCCTGGGAAAGCTTCTCCATGAGGGCAAAATAAATTTATGCTTTTCCTAATAGGTTATACTATCATTATTTTAAACAGGCAAATTTTCATCCACTGTAAGCCCTTTGATACATTTTAATACTTTTTGCTGTTGCAGCTGGCCTTTTTCCAGTCAGTGCAATGAACAGTTGGAATGAACAAGTGCAGATTTAAAAATTGGTGAAATCGAAGCATGAAAACAGCTTCTGGTCTTGATTATCACAAAATGAACCAAAAATTGGTCCTAAATTTAATTAATTTATATAACAACTATCATCCCCAGAAACAAAAGGACTCAATCACTGAAAATCACACAGTGCAATCATCTTTCCTTTTACTTTTGGATTGTGCTTCCCATCACATTTGTAATTTCTAAATTTATTCGTTTTGGGCATTTGGATTTGTTAAAAGTATGAAGTTAAACTGCTGGAACATTCACTCTGTATTGCCAATTTTCTGTGATTTTAATGAGAAAGCACACAAGAAGAATCTATTTACCTGTGATTTTATCCTGCTAATGAGAAAGCACATAAGAAGAATCTATTTACCTGTCCTCGACTGTCTTGTTGGAGGGGTAGAACACCTTGAAGGAAAATCCACTCCTGGGAAACGATCCCTGTGAAGGAAAAGGGGAAAACCACACTTGGGTGAGCAAAATTCAGCACCGGGAGCGAGAGACAGGCGGGATGAGGGAATCTTACAGGATTTATGCAGAGGCACTCGGTGTTGGTGATGGTGAAGGGGTCGTATTTGTCAGCGATGACGAGCAGGTCTGGCACAGGATAAACCCTCAGGGAATAATCGTAGGCCCAGAACACGGGGCTGACGTACAGCGGCAGCGGGGTCAGGTGCCCCTGGGATAAAATGGTCTTCACAAACTGCAAAAAAACCCAAAACACTTGGTTTTGAACCATTTTCTGCAAGGCCAGTTCGTCCCTGCACATGGCAGCGTGTGGTAATAAAGAAGTTTGGAACTTGGAAATGTTTGGGGTTTTTTGTATCTCTCCTCCAGCACTGAGCTGCTCTTTCCTTTCTTTCTTTCTTTGTGGGGGTTTTTAATACACAAAGGCCTTTCTAAAGCATATCAGTGAGTATTTGAAGATGTCAAAACTATTTCATCAATCAGACTCTCCAGGAGAATCTACTTACCTGTTCCTCCTTACCAACATTGCCATAACTTTCTTTTTTTAGGGTTTTTTCTCCTCATTGTTTTCCTCACAGTACCAGTTAACCACAAGACCCACAATTAAAAAGTCTTTTCCCTGAACTGAAGAAATCATTTGATTCCCAGATGATTCTCCTTTCTTAGCAACAAAACTTCCCTCCTTTTTTTGTGGGGTTTTTTGGGGTTTTTTGTGGGGGTTTTTTTGTTTGTTTTTGTTTTGGGGGAGGTTTGGGGGGTTTTTTTGGTTGTTGGGTTTTTGGGGTTTTTTTGTTTATTTGTTTTGGGTTTTTTTTGTTTTTTTTTTTTACACTGATGGCTGAATTAAAATAGGCAAAAAAGGCAGAGAAAAAGTGGAGCACGCAAAAAACAATCTGCAGAAAGTGCTGCAATCCTACATTTCCCTCATGATTCCTTCCTGGAAAGCCCTGTAAGAGTCCAGGGAAGTGTCAAGAATGCAAAAGTGCCCAGAAAACCAAAGCATCTCACTGTCCACGGTGTGTGCACAGAGACACGGAGCTAAAACAACTTTCTGAGTCAGGCAAACAAAAAACCTATAAATAAATAAATAAACCCAGACTCCATCCATCACTGCAATGAGCCAGGACTACCTGGATGGTTCTCATCCAATTAAATCAGTAAATCCCATCAGCTCCTGCTGTGGATTCATTAAGTGGAACCATAACCCAGAGCGCTGTGCTGATGTGGGAGAAGCAGGATTTCAATGGCAAGTGAGAAGGCAAAACAAGCAGATGAATTTTAGGAAAAGTGACATGCTGCTTTAGTGCAAATGGCACTGGGTAACTGATCAAATTTTTTAGAATTGGCACTAAATTTTGCCTTTAGGAATCAGTGTTTCTTGGCAGGACACTCATGCTTGGTGCTCTGTTCTGAAGTTCTGTGTTCAGGGGCAGCTACAATGTGACACAATGACTCAATATCACCTAAAAGTATCATGATTTAAGTTTTTTTGCTGTCAAAATATAAAGAAAAATAAGAACACTAAATGTATAAATCCTTCTTACAACCCCTCTGGGTTACTCATGCAATATGTCATGAGAATGGGGATCAGAGCCCCCAAAACCCAGACCTGCTGATCAATAAAATCAAAAATCTTGGTAAAAAGTGGTGATCATAAGTCACTCACATGACTGGGAATGTCCATGGTGCTGCTTGGGAAACGGACACAGTTCCTGCACATTTTGTTGACCAAATCTTCTCGAAAAATAATAATTTCTTGGGTGCAGTATTGAATCCTGAGTGGAAAACAGCAGCGAAATTAATTAAGGTTAACCTAAAAACGAGGAGGATGCATTATAAAGTTGATCTCCCCTCTAATACAGAGAAGTGAAAGAGCACATTTGAATGAAAATAATACTTTCCCTTCTGATTCAGAAAAAACATGATGCTTTTGAGCCAGATTTTTATACTCAGTATCAATTTTTTAGCACTACTTCCTTTCATCACGAATAAGATGTTTTATTATATTGAATAGTTACAATTCAAGCAAGGGAAGAATTCTATTACTTTGAAAAATTTAGGGCAAATTTTCCCAAAATCTGTAGGTTTTGAAAATTGTATTTGCACATAAATTTGTCATTTAGTTTAAAAAAAAAAAAAAAGGCAGTGACATAGTTACCTGCAGGGATTTGTGGTGAAAACTGAAAATGGCACCAGCTGTTTGAATTCCTGAGTGATATATTCAGCCAGGGGGGGTCTGAAATAAATACCAGCAGATGTATCAACAAAGACTCTTTCCTTCTTTAACTCAAATTTAACCCAAAATTCCAAGATTTGAGGAAGTGAAGCAAACTGACCTTGGTAAAATAGCACCAGGACCAGGATCTTCAGGGCCAGGGACAAACACAAATCGACTACTGCATTTAAAAAAAAAAAAAAAAAAAGTTCAAGGAAGCTCTTTTATAGAAACTGATCCTAAAAACTAGGTCTGATGTTCTGAATTCAAAGATCAGGAGCCAGGAAAGTATTCCAGGGAGAGACCTTGGCTCCTCATTAGCAGTTTCCATGCCCAAGCTGTTTTAGATTAAATCAAACCCTTACCCTGCTCCCAAAACAAACCTGCAGGCCTGTTACAAAACCAGCTTGTTATCTGATCACAGCTGCCTCACAAGACACAGAAAAGAGGGTAACTCGAAGCTTCTTAAAGTAATTAAAGGTTTCACAAAATAAACAGATTTCCCTTTGCACTGTACCTTTTATGGATGCTGGGATATTCACATATTATATCTGCCAGAGCCTTCAAAGAACCTGGAGTCAGGGAAAATCAGGACACAACACCTGGTTAGAAATAAATCACCCCCCTACTGCAGTGCACTAAAAAAATAAGGGTTTATTTTCTGCTCTCTTCATTTGTTTGCCATCATTATTTTAATTCAATGCACATGTCTGGCTGTTTACAAAGACTTCCCTACCTTTCAGGGACTGGATTTGATTTTTTCCATATGGCGCAGATGAAAAATTTCCACAGAAGAAAAAGCAGGTGGGAGGTGCAGAGGAATAACCTGGGAAAAGAGAGGATCTGTGAGTGTATCCATTCACTTCAGTACCTTCAGCACTCAGCCCATTCCAGGAAAAGCAGAAACAGCACTTCAAGCTCTGCTGCTATTAATACACCTGAATGATTTTCTTGATACAGGCTGTTTTTAGCTTAAAAAGGTGATGGCAATGTTCAAATGTCACTTCAAGGGAGCCCTCTGTCATTTACAGGCTCAGTTCCAGCATTGTTTATGTGTATCCAACCACTGACCCAGTCAGAGAATTATACAAAGTGCAGTTCTAATAAATAATGCAATTTAAAATGTATTATTCCCTTCAAGGGGAAAACAGCAAGCAGGCAGCAATGGATTGCTATTAACCTCCATGATCAGCCCAATTCAAGGGCTCTCCCAACATTTAATTCCCCTTTTGGAGTTACAAAGCAACAGTAGCTGGAATTGCCTGAGCAGTCTGAGGATCTGATGAGTGCTCACAACCTCACTAATCACCCACTTCAGAGCAAAGGGGGAAAAAAGAAACCTGATTCCCATCCCTGAAATAAAAATAGAAACAGCTACTCAGGCATTCATCTCACATCCCAGTTACTCTCCATTTTCCTAACACACAGGATCACACTTGGATTTACTTCACTGGTTTTCAAAGGGGCTGGTAAATAGAACAGAATTGCTTAGACCAGAGAAATGGCTCATCAATATTTTTCCTTGCTCTTCCCCTCAGCTGCCCATTTAGTTTATAATTATGAAGGTTATCGCTTGCTTATTAAAGTCTCAAAATAGCAAATGCAACGTCTGCATCTCTGCCAGGTGAGTTCAGCACACGAATCTGTGACCAAAGTCCCTTTGTCACTTCAGCACCTGCAATCTTGGGGCAGGCCCAGTTTGCCCCAAGATCTGCCAGCTCTGATGGAGATACTGAACTGGTTTTGTAACTTCTGCTTCACTGTGCTAATTGTGTCCAGTTTGCTTGAGGTGAGGAGCAATTTCCCACCCTGAATTCTGCGTTGTTTATTTTTAAACTCACTCTCTCACACTTCCATTCTGCCCGAGGCAGATGGGACAAGCTGTTCCAAAACTGCTGCAATACAAAGAAGCAATTCATAAATGCTTTTTTCCCCAATGTTGTCCACATTACCAATCACAGAATCCTGGAATGGTTTGGGTTGGAAGGGACCTTAAAGATCATCCCATTCCACCCCTGCCATGAGCAGGGACAGTTCCACTGTCCCAGGTTGCTCCAAGCCCTGTCCAGCCTGGCCTTGGACACTGCCAGGGATCCAGGGACAGCCACAGCTTCTCTGGGCACCTGTGCCAGGGCCTGCCCACCCTCCCAGCCAGGAATTCCTAATTCCCAATATTCGGGGAGCAATGCTCATCTCTCTGAACCAAGGAGCTGTTTTTAAACCAAGCCCAGGAAGAACTTTCAGGAGCAAGGGAAACATTCTTGTCACAGCCCATAAAAGGCTACTGGTCAAAACAGTATTTGTACTAAGAATTCATAAAAACAAGGTTTAGAGTCACAGCAGTTCTCACCTACCTGAGAACATCGTGTGAAGCTTTTCCAGCACTTCTGCCTGGTCCAGCCACACGTCAGAGACAAACACAAACATGGCATCTTCATTCTCCTCCTCCAGCTCCTTCAGTTTTGCAGAAGCTTTGACTGAAGTTGAAGAAGGCCCTCCAAAGAAGTTTATATTCCCATAGAAGGCTCTGCAGCATTAAAATGCTCAGGTTAGAATCCCAGACAGGTTTGGGTTGGAAGAGACCTCAAAGCTCATCCCATTCCAGCCCTGCCTGGGACAGGGACACCTTCCACTAGCCCAGGGATCCATTCTTTCAGCAACAAGGAATTTATTATTCCCATGTAACAGTTACCTGCTTTTGCAATTGAGAAGGGCTTACATCCCAATTTCCATTAATATGCAGAACCCAAAGGCCTTTGGAAGGGTTTTTCTGCCAATGCTCCAGGCTTTAGAGCCTGTAAGTCCCAAATTTCTTCCTTAATATTATATTTATTTTAAAGCATTTGGGGAGGAGGAAGAATAACATACTTGAATGTTAGGGAAATTATGAAATAACAATGATCTTACTTAGAAACCCATAAGAAAACATGGAGTGAGGCTGCCAAAAGTCAGTTTTATACCTCGTGGTAGCAGAAGGCTCAGTGGGCGGAAATCCAAAAGCGTTCACATGAAAAACTTCATCTTCATACCAACCTAAGAGGTTTTGGAACAGCAAAAAAACCCTTAAGAGCATCATGTCCTAGACATTAGTCAGAGAGTTGGCAGCTGAGCTGCACTGCCAGGCCCAGGCTCCATCAATCCCTCTCTTGTGAGAGCTCCAGTCCCAGCAGCAGACCACGGAACGATCCGGCTGGAAAAATGGCTGAGCAAGAAACCAAATCTTTTTTAAACCCCAGACACTTCTGGGAATGGATTTGCTGCACAGCCACGTCAAGAATCCCTCAACCCCACCGAGGAGGAGTGCAGGGGAACAGGAATAATTTTCTGGCCCTGTCCTGGAAGGGTCCCCACTCTGCCTCAAGGACTGTCCCACTGTCAGGGCAACAGAAGGAACAGAGTGATATTTATCCCCACTCACATTTCTGCTCCCAACTTCTACTTACTCTCTCCATTTTAAATATAAAACACACTAGAAAACAGACTGAGATTATGTATCTTCCACAAACAGAAATAGTCTTTTTTTTTGGCTCAAACAAGTCTCCAAAACTGCAAGCTCTTACATCACCCTAATGAGAAGCCTCATTAAAGGACCAAAGCTTTGCCAACAGAAAGCAGCATTTTCAGATTGTTAAATCATTCTGTTTGGCTATTTTAGGCTGTCTTCCTAATCCAGTCATAACTTCTCCAAGCATGCTGAGGCCAATCCTCAAAGCTGCTTCACATCTCCCAATACCCTGAAATTTCTGCTCTCTGCCTCCAGAGGTCACAGCAAACGCTTAGGGCCAAAAATCTCAGTCAGAAACTCACTTATGGTCACCAAAATGAGACTTCTCTGCTCAGCCACAGCTGGCAGCCACAGCTTTAACAGAATAATTTATTACAAACTAAAAAAAAAAAAAAAAAGTGTGCTTTACCTTCTGCCAAAACAAAGCAGGATTCAGTATATAAGCCACTGTGGAACTGGTGCAGGAAGGTTAAGGAGTGTATTTTTCTTAGATCAGGACTCTTAAAGTAAGTTCTTTAGCCAAAGTTTGCTTTCCAGCTGGTGTAATGTATTTGGACAGCACTGGAAGTCCATAGGCTGCCTGAAAAGCCTGGAAAATCCATGATATCTGAGCAGGTAAGTCCAGAGAGAACCCAAAAACAGGAACAGGCTCTGCTTCCATGGGGAGGAAAAGTGACCATGCCCAAGAGGAAGGGCACAGAGCTGCAGCAGCCAAGGAATTGGAAACAAAGGAGAAGGACAGAGCTGCAACTCTCAATATACAATTCTTAATGGGCAGCATTGATTTACTGCTCAATCTAAAATTCTGCAGGTCTACAGGGAATTCCTCCAGCTCTTCCATCACAGAGAAAGGATATTGCTTTACTAAGGTCGAGCTGGACCACTCCTGTGGGGTCTTCTAGGAAAAATTTCCCCTAAAAAACAGAGTTCATTAATAAAGCAAAATACACCCAAACACACAAATGCTTCCATCAGAAGGATCTATCAGTCAGCATTTAGAAATAATTTGGCTGGTTTTAATATTTTAAGCTGGCTAGAACTGAAAATAATGTCATTTTTAACAAGTGTATCTCAGCATCTTCCCTTTGAGCTGCTGCAGTTGGGATTGCTGGTGCACCCCTCCCTAAAATCACAGTCCAGGGCATTGGCAAGTCCCAGCACAGCCAGGGGAAGCTGCAGCCTTTCAAGAAGGGACATGCCTAAAAATCCTAACTGCTTCTGGTTGCTGACACAAAGCATTACAAAATTCTGTAGTGAGAAGACATTTTCCACACACACTGGCACTAACTGCTTGTGAGAAAGTCTCTTCGAAGGGGTCAAGTGGTGATATTTAGATATTTAGGTTTTCTCATTTTAATGTATTATATGCCACAATAAAAAGCACCTCACCTCCTTGAGCTGAGTGATCATCCCAAGCACAATCACTTCTCCCACTTTAGCTGTATTGCCCAAGAGAGTTTCTACTGTCTTCAGCTGGAACCAAAGGCAAAGAATCCAATCAGAATTAAATTGATTTAATTTAATGTGCCTTTTCTTGTGCAAGACAAAGCCCCACACAGGACATGGCTTTACATAAACACACAAATGAGATAACAGAGGACACAGGCTCATTACAAAAATCAGGGCCATATTTCTTAATGTGGCTTAGGAAAAGATTCCCAAAAATGCTGCTAGCATAAAGAACTGCTGTGATTATCTGGCTTAGAACTGGATTAAAACTGAAAAGAGCTCCATTTTTTACCTGGAATTTGCTCTTGCTGTCATCAGGATGAGCAACGACTGGTGAAGGAGTGAACAACTCATGTCTGTGAGTCCTCTGCAGAAACCAAAATTGAAACGATTCAGTTTAAAAATAAATGAGCACTGTCAAAAAGCCAGTTTGCTACAACCACTGTGCAAAATACCTCACAGAGTTCTTACTCTATTTCATCCAGCAACTTTTAATAATTCAGTTCTTTTGACAAGAACTTACTTCTAAGAAACAGATGATCGATAACATTGGATAATAAAACTAAGCCTAAAAAACGTGTCATGAAAGCACCTGTAACGCTGCTAAAAAAAGTCATTTGTGACAACCTGGCAGGAAGAGAGTTGATGAGGCAAGGAGGGGCAATAGCACAATGTATTTTTGGCAGGAGATATAGGATATATCCCTGTGGACACGAGCAGAGTTTGCTGACCTGCTGGAGGATGGAGTAGCGCTCCCGGAACAGCTCTGCCTTGTCTCTGGCAGTCCCAAATAAACTCGGCCCAGGGAGGTCAGTCATGGACAGGCTGCAGGAGTTTAACACAACAATTTTAAAAAGGGACATTTCACACATAAAATGACTTACTGACTGAACAGGTCTGGCAGGCTGCAAAAGCTACACCACCGTTTAGTTACTCCATGAGGGCCATTCCTGCTCAGGGTCCTGCGTTTCTGCATTTTGAAGGCTGAATCTATTTCATTCCCCTCTAACTCACAGGCCTTGAAATTTATCCTTCCACCCAAAGAGGCCTCTGCAGAAATCCAGTTAAAAAAAAGCAGTTATGCCTTTAAACAGTCGTGAACAAGAGCATTATTCCTCCAGCTTCACCAACTCCCAGAATCACCAGCTGCTCCTAATTTTTCTTTTTTACCATTTGGAGCTCTCCTTAGAAACCCCCCAGGGCTTCAGGGAGCTGCAAGATACAGACTAGGAAACAAATACAGACAACAGACAGAAGGAATTTATTAAAATAATAAATTTAAAAAGGCCAATGTGAGGAAAAAAACAACCCCAAACTACCTTTAGTGATGTATGTCCTTAGCCTTACTGTCTTTTTTATTCATTAGGTAGCATAAACTTGGTTTATGGTCTTAAACATTTATTACCTTTCTCGCTCAGGCTTCAGCTGAACAGACCCAAGAGGGAAAGATTAAAAACAGAACTTATAACCACAGAGAAATAGAGGCTTTGTCCTTAAAACAAGAAGTGCTTGAAACTTAAAATATGGGAGACTTACGGCAGAAACTTCTTTCTTTCTGAATTATAAATAAAACGTGGGATATCGAAGGCTCCAATAATGTTGAAAACATTTTCCCTGAAATAAGAACAGTTAGAGCATTACCAGAATGTTAATTCTGTGATTCCATGAAGTGGATGAAACAAATAGGAACAAATATGTTGGCTAAAATGACATTTGTTTTGTTCACTATCATCACCATTTCTCCTGCATCATTCTGTTTTCTATTCTGTTTTCTATTCTATTTTCTATTCTGTTTTCTACTAAGTCTTTTAGTTAAATAATTAAAGAAAGCTGTCCCTGTGATCTGTAGAGCTTTTCCCTTCAGGACTCTGCACTGAGAATCTGTACATACAGATTTCTCTCCACTTCTGGAGCAAAAAGATATATATATTAAGTATCAAAAGCACCACAAAAAGTCACACTCAAACCATCTGCATCATAAAGGTTCCAGTGACAAGAAGCAAAGTTAAAACCAAATTTTCTCCAGCCTGAGAGGCTGTGGGATGACAGTACCTAATTGACATGCCCAGCAAACCCTCTCTTTTCATGCTTTTAATCACGATGTGAACACTAAAGGAAACACATCCATCAGGATCACAAAGTTCTCAGGAACTCCAGTAATTGCTCCACGCTTTGTTATCACAGAAGGGAAATCAATCAGGGCTTCAAAAAACTAAACAAAAAAGCAGGAACAGGCACCCCAGAGGAAAACTTTTCCAAAGTGCTTTCAGCAAAGAAAGGCACAAAACCAACCTGAGATAACTTTCATGTAGAGCAAAGCAAATAAAGGCACGGAGAGAAGCATTGGTTAATATTCAACCTGGAGCACACACAGAACACAGCCCCAGCAGCTGAATCCACACTGGCAGATTATATTTAGAACCCCCTGGAGGCCCATCCATGAGAACCAAAGCTCCAAGGAGGAACCTGGAGCAAAGGCAAAAGCACAGAGCAATGACTGCAGAAAATGCCTGGCATTCATTTCCTGAGGAGGAATAAGGAAATGACAGCAGCTCCCAGAACCTCCAAAAAATTTATAATGTCACCCTACGTCATCTCGTCCGGGGCCCGGCTGCATTCCTGGACAGCTGCTTCCACTGTGGGCTGCTCAATCATATTAGATGACACTGGAAAGAAAAATTCCAAGGATTCAAAGTGCAGCAAGGAGGGAAGTAGGTCTCAAATATCATACACAAAATGGTTGAGTCTCCTCAGAGGAATACACACAAAGAAACGTGTTTTCTGTAAGCTAATGCACACACAGTTTTACAAATGGATCACTTAATATTGCCACCAAAAGGACACTTTCCTAGGAAAAAAAAATATCCACACACACTGTGCCCACTATGAATTCCCTAAACATGGAGTGCAGGACAATTATAGTTTATGCAAAGCTGCCAAATGCATCACAAATGTGTTAAGAGCTGAGCTTTTATTTCTGGAGGTGAATTTGGTTCCAGAGCAGGATCACACAGATTGCTGCTGTAAGTATTCCAACACAGCTCTGGAGATAGGCACATTGTTGTTTTCATGGATTTAAACTGATTATTGGAATTATTTGAAGGCCTCACCACCCTCACAGGGAAGAATTCCTTCCCAGTATTTCATCTAACCTTGCCCTCTGGAGTGGGAAGCCATTCCCTGTTTCCTGTCACTCCAGGCTCTTGTAAATATTCTCCATTTTAATATTTTAAGTGAGTTTCAGGTACAAAGATGTCCAGGCAAGCTTTTAATAACTGTCACTAAAAAATTGTACTACTCGTGGAAAAGTCAGGATATTCTACACTGCCAACATTTAAAATGGCACAAATGTCTTCTGCTGACATTACAAACTTCAGTGTTAAACAAAAATAAAAGGCCAACAAATACATTTATTTCACTCAACCTCTTAGACTACAGTGACACCTCAGTGCCTCTGCTGCCAATAACTGTCTCTGTCAGGATAACATCATAAATGCCAGAGAAACTTGCTTAAGAAAAAGAAATTGTTTACTTACAAGGCTGTTTTTCAACTGCATCAATGACACTTTCAATTGCATCGTCAAGCTCTCCTTCACTGATGGACTGAAAAGCTTCTGTGAGATACTTCAGGGCATCCCTAATCCCAGAGGAGAAAAAAAGCAATTAATATTCAATAGTTTACACGAACTGGGCTGATTTTGGCAGGTGTGCACATCGTCACCCCATGGCTTGTGGTTAAAAAGTAGAAATAATTAGTGTTGCATAATAGCACACTGGTTTAAGTCAAAGATACAAATCATTGGGATTGACAATATCAGGGAAAAGAAGTGGATATAGAGAACCTCAGCTTCATACAAATAAGCCCAAGTTGGAAGGGACTTCTGGAGACCATCTGGTCCAAACTCTTACTGAAGCAGGGCTTGGGTTATGCTGTACAGGGCGCTGTCCAAAATAATCACATCCCATCCACACAGAAACAAAATGGAATTGACATCAACACACACAAAAGAAAAGGAAAATAAGAGTGACGAAGACCCAGTCTCTTACAAATCATGACACCTGCCACTGCAAGCAGGAATCACTTTCCATTGACCTTGCCATCTCTAAATTATGCACACAATTATACTTGAAAATATACCATTTCTGTCTTGGGAAATGCCATTTGTCTTTGGAAATGCCACTTCCTCCTTTGGAAATGCCATTTCTTCCCCTAGCAAGGAATGCTGAGCACAGGACTGGCAAGTACAACTTGGGAAAGAGATCCCAGAGCTGTCAGGGTCAGAAGCTGATAAAAAAAACCAAAAAAACCCAACCAAACACCCGAGACCAGCATCAGGGAGGACTCCAAGGGGAGACCATGGGCAGCTTTAGGTGGCACCAAAGGTCATGGTAGGGATGGATGGATGGACGGATGGATGGATGGATGGATGGATGGATGGATGGATGGATGGATGGATGGATGGATGGATGGATGGACGGGCAGATGGATGGAGGGATGGATGGATGGCAGGATGGATAGATGGAGGGATAGATAGATAGATAGATGGACAGACGGAGAGAGGGATGGATGATGGATGGATGGATGGATGGACGGATGGATGGACGATGGATGGATGGATGAACGGACGAGGCCCCATAGCAGCAGGAAGGGCAAAAGAAGGCTTTGGAGGAGACTCCAGAGGCCTCGGTGAGGGAGAAGGAGAAGAAGGAGGAAAAGGAGGGAAAGGCAGCACCACACCCCCGGAGGCGCCGCGGGCGGTGCGGAGCGGCCCCGGCCCCGACCCCATCCCGCAGTGCCGCAGCCCGGGCCGGGGCCCGGCCGGGGCCGATACCCGCGGGCGGAGCGGGCCGGAGCGGGTCCGGAGCGGGGTCCGGAGCGGGGTCCGGAGCAGGGCCCGGGCTCGGCGCTACTCACGGGCGCAGGACGAGCCCCCGCAGGCGGAACGCGGAGCTGAGGCGGCGCCGCAGCCGCTCGGGCTCCATGGCGGCCATGGCGCCAAACGCGGCCGGGCCGCCCCCAGCCGCCGGGCCCGGCCCCGCCGCGGGAGGAGCCCGGGACGGCCCGGGACGGCCCCGCTCTGCCCGCCCGGAGCCGCGGGGACAGCACGGGGTACGGGACTGCGGCTTGGGGCAGCCACAGGGGGTTGTCGCCTGAGCTGGCACTGCTGGGACACAGCGAGTGCTGAGGGCGGCTCTGGGCCCCTCATGGCGAGAAACACTGAGGAGCTGAGCGTGTCCAGGGAAGGGAGCGGAGCTGAGAGGAGAACGGAGCCCCACGGGCGGCTGAGGGAGCTGGGAAAGGGCTCAGCCTGGAGAAAAGGAGGCTCAGGGGGACCTTGTGGCTCTGCACAGCTCCTGCCAGGAGGGGACAGCCGGGGGGTCGGGCTGTGCTCCAGGGAACAGGGACAGGAGGAGAGGGAACGGCCTCAAGTTGCGTCAGGTTGGGCATCAGGAGGAGGAATTTCCTCGTGGAAAGGGTTGTCACTCCCAGGGCAGTGGTGGAGTCCCCATCCCTGGAGAGATTTCAAAGCTGTGTGGATGTGGCATATGGGGACATGAGGCACTGGTGGCCTTGGCAGACTGTGTGTTCTTAGAGGACTTTTCAACCTGAACCATTCTGTGATTCCATAAAACACACTTGCTGCAGCTGACACAAGTTACCTACGATTAGCCAGGCTATTACTTTGTTCACTTACAGCCAGGGTAACTCCCAATATTCTCCCCTCTCCTCTTTCCATGTAGGCCTGGCACAGGTTCCTCTGCACTTCCAGTAGTCCAGATTCTCTCCCATTTCAAATTTTCTTGCCACAAAACATCCATCAAATACATCTGGCTCTGAATTGGTCCTGCGAGCACAGGATGGTCTCCAGGATTGTTTTTACATAATCACAGAATCCCAGAATGGTTTGAGTTGGAAGAGATCTTAAAACTCATCTCATCCCAGCCCTGCCATGGGCAGGGACACCTTCCACTATCCCAGTTTGTTCCAAACCCTGTCCAACCTGGCCCTGGACACTTCAGGGATTCAGTTTCAGGATTGTGGAGTTAGCATCCTACTCTCCAGATGGAAAATACCTGATACTTCATTGAAACACTCATCCCCATCTCTCAAAGTACAGCCTGATTCCACAGAAGGCTCACAAAGCAATTCTTGAAAGAGTTTGATCGAAAGGCTGCAGGGATTTAAAGACAGACAGAAAATGTCAGCTATTTTCAATAGTCCATTCTCAACTGCATAATTAATAATCACTCCTCACCAGGGAGTGAGCTCATGGGTGAAGCTGCTGCTACTCTCTTCAGGCAAAGAGCTGCCATCTGACAGGTCTCTTCTATTTTGGCAGGAAATATGATTCATTTCTCGTTGCAGGCATGCAGCTAGGTGGAAATTATGAGCCCAATTCTTACATAAGTACCTTCATTTGCTAAAATTACTGCTTATTCTCCTTCTAAGAAAACCTGATCTTGCCATTCAGCTCATGCCTCGCCACATGAAGGAAGGTGCACCTGGAGAAGGGATGTGTCCCTCATCCAAAAATAGTTTTCTCTAAAGCCGTGACCAAACAGGGAATGTAAAGCACCCTCCTACAGCGTCCTGCTGTATTTGGGGGCTCTCTTAGGTTGCCTGGAGCCTCCCACCAGAGATATAAAAGTATTCCAGTGTGAGCTGCAGCCATGTGTTTCACTGAGCCATCTGTCTGGAGCTCTGGAAGCCATGCCCAGATCGTTGTCTCTATCGCCTTCATGGCTTTGCTGAACATCCCAGCAGCTGGAGAGCGACTGGAGAGAGCCCAGAGCTCCAGGATCAGCCAGCACATCTACCTGGATCCATGGAATTGTTTTGTTACAGCTCATTTTCATGTCTGTCACTGCTCCACTGGCAAAACCACATCTCCTGAGACAGCACATTGCAGCTCTACCTGATCTACAGATAGCGTTTGTCTGCTTCCCATGTTTTTCCTATCTCTTCCAAATGCTGGCTCCTGTATTTTAACCACCATCCCAATGCACCATCAGTACATTACTTCGTTTTAAGAGTTCAGGACAGGTCCTGATCTCCCTGTCACCAGTGAGAGAATAGCTGGAATCTGCCAGGGGAGGTTTGGGTTGGATATCAGGAAAAGGTTCTCCCCCAGAGAGTGGTGGGGCACTGCCCAGGCTCCCCAGGGAATGGTGACATTCCCAAATCTACCAGAGCTCCAGAAGTGTTTGGACAGCACTGCCAGGGATGCCCAGGGTGGGATTGTTGGGGTGTCTGTGCAGGGCCAGGGGTTGGATCCATGATCCTTGTGTGACCCTTCCAATTCAGGAGATTCTATGATTTATATTATCAGTTATTAATGGGAATAATCAACATCTTTCCTCCTAGATCCAACAAGGGAAGTGTATGTCCTACTGTCACAAGAAAATGTTTACAATTACTTTCTGGTGCCCTTTTGCAAGGTGCTAAAGTGCTCATTTCTCACAAATTCTACTCTACTATTTCTGAAGAGCTGTGCGTGTTTTATTTTGAATTCCATTAATTCCAGCTGGACACAGAGTTCAGCTGGAACTGACTCAGTTGTTGATGTAACAGTGTAAGAACTGGAACTGTCCAACTGTTTAATTAATGTCAGCTACCGTTTCATAGTTGCTGCTCCTGGCAGGAGCATGGCTTGTCTCACCTCCAGAGAGACAGGGAGTTCTGCTGTGGTTGTCTTGTCACAGAATCCATAGGATCATGGAATGGTTTGCGTTGGAAGGGACCTTAAAGCCCATCCCATTCCACCCCTGCCATGGCAGGGACACCTCCCACTGTCCCAGGCTGCTCCCAATGCCCAACATTGCCTTGGACACTGCCAGGGATCCAGGGGCAGCCACAGCTTCTCTGGGCACCTGTGCCAGGGCCTCCTCACCCTCCCAGCCAGGAATTCCTTCCCAATATCCCACCTAACCCTGCCCTCTACCAGTTTGAAGCCATTCCCCCTTGTCCATCACTCCATGCCCTTGCCCGAAGTCTTAAACCCCGTCCCACGTTGGGACGCAGCTCCTCCTTCCCTCCTTGTCCTGTGGTTTGTATTCAGCTCTCCTATTCTCGGGTGCTTTTTTCCTCCTCTCGCGCACATTATTCACATCCTCCCGCATTATTCACATCCTCCCGCACGGTTTATTCCGCCTCACGCCTCAGCCCGGCACTGCTGCCCAGGACCGGGGCAGAGCAACGCTCCCGTCCGCTCCCACCCCGACCCGCGCCGGGTGCCGCCCCACACTTTGGACCCTCCTCGCTTCCCGTCCGCCCCAGGAGAGCGACCGGCGGCGGAGCCGCAGCCTCACCCGGAGGAGGCGGTGGCGGGACGCGAGCCCTGAGGCAGCCGAGCCGCTTCCTCCTCCTCCCTCCTCCCTCCTCCTCCTCCTTCTCTTCCTCCCCCCCCAAGATGGCGGCGGACCCCGCGGATCAGTTCTGCGTGGCCGAGGAGCGCAGCGGCCACTGCGCCGTGGTGGACGGGAACTTTCTCTACGTGTGGGGAGGATACGTGGTAAGGCAGGCGGGGGGCGTGGGGCAGCCGGGAAGGAGCACCGAGAGCGAGCTGCGGGCGCGGGGAGCGGAGCCCCGGGCGGGGCAGGGGGGCCCCGCCGCCCCTCAGCCCTCGGCGGCACCCGGGGCCGCGGCGCGGGCGCTGATTGGCTGCGGTGGCCGCGCGCCGTTCGAATGGCGGCGGGAGGCTCTGAGGGGACGGCGGGGACGGCGCTGGGGGACCGGGCGGGGACGGCGCTGAGGGGACGGCGGGGACGGCGCCGGGGGACCGGGCGGGGACGGCGCTGAGGGGACGGCGGGGACGGCGCCGGGGGACGGGGCTGGGGGACCGGGCGGGGACGGCGCTGAGGGGACGGCGGGGACGGCGCCGGGGGACCGGGCTGGGGGACCGGGCGGGGACGGCGCTGAGGGAGCGGCAGGGACGGCGGGGCCGCTCCGGGCGCCTCGTCCCGCGGCCCTTTCCCTGCGCGGGGTGCCGGCGATCAGCGCCCTCCCGCCCCGCCTCCGTCACGGAGCGCTTGGGAAGGGCTGGTGGGGCCGCTTCGCTCCCGTCCGCTTCCAGCGTCCCCTTCGCTCCTCCGTGCGCGGAGCGCGTCTCCCTTCGAGCCTCGACGGCTGTCATTTCTGGCTCTGTTGTTCCAGGGTGTAATTCGTGTTCTTGTTGCCGAGTCCCCGCGTTTTTTATTGATTTATTAATAGTTGTGTGGTGCGTACGGTGTGTTTTCCTCCCGCAGAAAGCACTGTTGTCACCTCAGAAACAAGCTGGTGACAGGCTAAACCTTACTTTTTTCGGTTTTTTTTTTTTTACTGAAAGAACACTTCTGGTTCTTTCATAAGTGAATCCTTGTGTCTTTTAGCTCGCTGAATTCAGCCCGAAAGAGAGCTAAGAATGATAACACATTAAATACATCCACTTCATTTTGCTTGTTATTTTTCTGCTTATGTTTATCTGTTCATCTTATCTGTCTGTGCACATTGGCCATAAAATTGAAAATACCCGTGTTTCGTGTAATTCCTCATCTTGATCAGGTGGAAAAACTATTTCTATAAACATATTTCATATTCTATCTTTAGTTTTCACGGGCTGAGGTAACTTTAGAATCTTCAAAACTTGTCCTTTTATACTCCACCAAAGAATTCTAGTTGGAGACTCCTGGATTTAAAGTCCATAATACTCTGTATGACTAAATATCCCCTCAATCACTGGTAATCTCTAGTAGTTTTCTATTCTCTGTTCTTTAAAACTCATGTTGAGCACAATGTTTTCAAAGGTTTTCTAATAAAAAATTGTGAGTTCATGGCACAATCAAATCAGACAATGTATATGAAGTTTAGCGGATAAACTTTGTAAACGTTCTCATTAATGTTTACATATTTATCTGTTGAGAGTATTATGAAAATCGTTGCTCTTCAAGAAGCCCTTTACACAGATAAATAATTTTTCATGTGTTGCTGGTGGACTCCTGCCCAGCAGACTTTATTTTTGGCATCAGAGTGTTTGCTCAGGGTTGGTTCTGGAGCAAGTGCTTGACCTCTGACATATTCAGATTAAATTGAGCCAACTTGTGCACGTTGCAGAAGCTGCCAGGAGTGTGTAACAGCAGAGCAAAGGCACCTGGCAGAGTAAATGTACCAAAAATAGGATGTACCTGCCTGCTTGGCACCTTTCAAAGTGAGAAAGTCATAACAAAACATCATTTGAAGGCAAGTAATCAGTATCAGTAACTGAATTGTCAGTAATTACATTTCAGTTTTGTATTTAACTTCTTCAAATTGATTTAATTTTGATCCAGTTTTTATTTATTTACTGACTCTGGCTGCTTACTCACTGTCAGGCTTTCATTTCTTTCTAGTGCCAAGGCAGTAATTAATGCTGTAATTGTTACTCAGCATGAGTGCTGCATTTTTTTGGGCTTCCTTCTCCTTTTTGTTGTTTTTCCTCATCGTTATTTCCCCAAATTATTTTTGTTTCTTAATGACCTCTGTTTGGGAGTCTTCATAAATCTTTTTTCCAGCAGAGGAATTAATTTTCTCCTTTATATTTGACATTTTGGTCTTTCAAGTTCCTTCCTGCAGCTGCTGCACATAACTTTTTGTGTTTTCAGTCCACTTTTTTTATTCTTTTTTTTATTCTACATTTTTCCACTATGCCAATAGAAATGCCTCCTGTTTCAAACTGTCTCCCACAACAAAAGAAAATGAGTTTTAATTCAGAAGCTTCAAATCTGTTTGATGTTGTTGTGTGTCTTTTTTTGGCAAAATGTTAAGTTGGTCAATCTGTGCCTTTATGGAGTGGTCCTGAGGAGGAATTAAGTCGTTTAAATTAAAAATAAATTCGTTTTATGATCAGAGCAGTAACACTGGGGTGTGACTTCTGCTCTGGTGGATGATTTCTTTAAGATTATTCAGTGTTGCTAAGTAACATGGCTTGGCATTTCATGTTCAGATGTGTGATGTGGAAAGCAGAACTGATTTAACATTTGCACGTTCCCCTTTTAGTCAATTGAAGAAAATGAAGTTTATCTGCCCAGCGATGAGCTCTGGATCTATGACATGGACAGTGGCCTATGGCAAGTGGAGTAATTTATATATAATTATTACCTAAAGCTGATTTTTACAGAGATGACACTGATCTGCAGTCAAAAGGCTTCAGGGACATTGGTCATGTGAATTAGCAGATATTTCATGTGAACACTGAAGGACAGACCTGTGCTGCAAGTTCACTCCAGGAAACACATTCATAGCTAAAGTCTAATTATTGTGTTCAAGGGAATGTTGGAAATGGTTGGCTCAAGGCTCTGTTAACACAGGTGCATTTACTTGGCAGTTTATTTTGGCTTAGCTTTTCATACATTAGCTTTCATGTTAGAACACTTAAACACTGGGGACTTGGGCTCTTGATCTAGTTACAGTTATGCATTTTTTTGTTACTAATTGCATATACAGCTCAACTCAGAAATAACGCATAACTTCCCCTTTCTGCTTTCCTTCCCCCATTTTCCTTTCTTTCTTCCCTTTTTCTTTCTTTCTTCCCTTTTTCTTTCTTTCTTCCCCCCTTTTACTTTCTTTTTCCCCCTCTTTTTCTTTCTTTCTCACCCCTCTCTTTCTTTCTTCCCCTTTTTTCTTTCTCCCCCATTTTCCTTCTTTCCTCCCCTTTTTCCTTCTTTCCTTCCCCATTTTCCTTCTTTCCTCCCCTATTTCCTTCTTTCCTCCCCTTTGTCTTTCTTCCCTCCCCTTTTTCCTGCTTCCCTCTTTCCCCCCTTCCTCCCCCACCTTTTTCACCCTTTCTCTCCTTTTCTTTTCCCTGGTTTTCCTTTTTCTTTCCCCTAAGTCTCCTCCCCTTCCCCCCTCTTTTTCCCCCATTTTCTCCCATTTTTCCTCCCATTTTTCCCCCCCATTTTCCCTCCATTTTCCCCCCCACTTCCCCCCCATTTTCCCCCCATTTTTCCCCCATTTTTCCCCCATTTTTCCCCCCATTTTTCCCCCCATTTTCCCCTCATTTTTCCCCCCATTTTTCCCCCCATTTTTCCCCCCATTTTCCCCCCATTTTCCCCTCATTTTCCCCTCATTTTTCCCCCATTTTTCCCCCATTTTCCCCCCCATTTCCCCCCCATTTTTCCCCCCATTTTCCCCCCATTTTTCCCCCCATTTTTCCCCCCATTTTCCCCCCATTTTTCCCCCATTTTCCCCCCCATTTTTTCCCATTTTCCCCCCCATTTTTCCCCCATTTTTTCTCCCCTACAGACCATGCTTTGCTGTCCCTTTCCTGTGGGGACAGGGCTGCCCCAATCCCCTCACACTCCCTTGGTTTTCCTGATGTCCCAGCCCAGCTGTTTGTGCTCACAGGAATTGGGATCAGGACAGTGATCTGGGTTAAAAAGGACTTTTTTTAGGGTTATATTTAACAGGATCTGCTCCCTCCCAGCCCAGATGTGCAGCTGAGTGCAGGGCACAGCAGGAATGAACAGGAGCCTCAATTTTCCATTTCTGACATCATAGCAATGCCAGATTCTCATTTTAGGAATTCTTGGAGTTAATAGTATTTCCAGGTTTCGAATAGTTAATATTTCAGCTCTGCTAAAGCTCTTTTAATATGAATTTCACCTTCAGAAAAATCAAGATGCTTTAGAAACACACAATATTCACCTGGAAGTTCTCTTCCGTGAGCCCAATTACAGCTGCACTTCCTAATCCTCATTATGGCCCAAACTGAATTTTCACCTTTAAGTCTAAAAATTCTTAATACATCTGCTTGGGATTGTTACATTTTGGCAGATTTGAAGGGGCTTAATGCATTTTTTTTTTAATTGCAGGACAATGCACCTGATGGAAGGGGAGTTACCCACGTCCATGTCGGGGAGCTGTGGGGCGAGCATCAATGGGAAGCTGTACATTTTTGGGGGATTTGATGATAAAGGATACAGTAATCGGGTATTGTAGTCTTTTTTTTTTCCCCATGACGTTTGATTTTAATAAGTGCTAATACTGATTTTGCTGTTTATCTGATGTATTTATATCTGAATTAAAAAGAAATTTGAGGAAAACCTTAATTTTCCTAAAACTTTCTGGTTTTATGCCAGTGCTTTCCCATTTGGTTTTTTAAAAATATTTTGACAACCTTAATTGAGACAAATCTCAGAATATCACTTTGACTTTTGCTCTTTGATAGCAATTAATTGTCTTAAATAATCAGTAATTAAGGTTAAAATAGAGAAACCAGGTTTCACTGTAACTGAAAACTGAATTAACAAAGCAGATGAAATCAGTTGCTTTATCATTTAATGTAAATAAAGTCAGAGTTCACTCCTGACTAGAAAATCAGGGAAATGGAGCCTCTCATCCAACTTGCTGCCAATTCTCACCCTTTAACTGTGTTTTTGTGGTGTATTTGGCATTGTAAACTCACTGCCAGTTCCTCTTTTTTATTTCCAAACTTCTGGGGGTGGTGTGTTGTTCTCTCTGGTGATGATTTGTGCTTTATACTGAAAACATTGTAATTTTTTTCCCTTTCAAGCTGTATTATGTCAATTTGCGGACAAAAACTGGAACCTACAGGTGGAAAAAAATCACAAATTTTAAAGGTCAGCCACCCACACCACGTGACAAACTTTCCTGCTGGGTGTACAAGAACAGGTAAGACATTAAAAATATTTAAAATGTGTTAAATGTAGAGAAGAAGTGCTGGGTTGGGATGCAGGAAACTCTAATTTTTAGCTTGACTTGCTGGGGGATTTTGTAATAACTTTGTACCAGAGTTTCCTCACATGTGAGCTGAATTAATGGTAAATAAAATAAAACCCCACTTTAGGAGAGGGGTGGGATATTTGTGGAAAGTTTGTGGAATGTTTTATGCTTTGGAAAGCCATTATGAATCTATTGTATGGGTTTAACACATTAAAATCAATATAAAATCACTTTTTCTGTAACATTCATTATTTTAAGCTTTAAATTATTACCTGCAATAAATAAATTTAGTATATTTTCAAGGATTTTAACAGCTGGCAATTGCAGAGGCATTCCAGTGATTATCTTTATCTTCTAAGAGCTGAGTCAGCCTCGGCATTTGTGTTGTAAAAGTGACTAAGTGTGTTTAGAAAATAGACTTGGCCAAACAGAAATACTCCAGATTTTGTGTTGATTATGGAAAATGTCTGAATAATGAGGCATAAATGATCACAAGGAGGTGCCATGTCAGTGATTTGTTATTAAAGCTCTTACAAACAAGTCAGAATGTGATTTATGGTGAACATTATCAAATGTAAATGATTTCTCTGTTTCTGGGCTCCACATCTAAAGAGGTTTTGCATAAGCTGTGCAATGCCCCTGGGTTCTGCATTTTGGGTTTGTAATTCTAATTTAACTGCTAGAGAGAGGAAGATACAGACATTTGAACAGCTCCTTAGCTGTTAATGCAAGATTATTCAAATCTAAATGCATTTCTTCAGAGTATCATATCATCTGCATGCTGAGAAAATCACCTGTTTTAGATGATAGAGTGGAACCTTTTCATTTCAAAAAAATTACTTATGGATGGCCCTTTCCTGGAAATTCCAGCCCAATTTCCTGGGTGGAATATTGGGCTGGGAGGTGTCTGATGATCCTTGCAGTGGGAGATTCAGTAGTGCTTGGTTGAAAAATTTCATTTGAAGCTAGAGAGAGAATTTTTGTGTCCCAAGCAGTCTGTGAGACAAACCTTGGGAACATTCTTGCCAAAATAGTGACACAGAAGGCCAACAAATAGAGCAGGAGCACAGGAATTTCAGTGGGGAAGGACAGGAATTGGAGCAGAAGGAAGCATTTCACTGTCCTGGGTGTTATTCAAATCTAAATGCATTTCTTCAGAGTATCATATCATCTGCATACTGAGAAAATCACCTGTTTTAGATGATAGGGTGGAACCTTTTAATTTTTTTTTTTAAAAATTACTTATGGATGGTTTTTTCCTGGGTGGAATATTGGGCTGGGAGGTGTCTGATGATCCTTGCAGTGGGAGATTCAGTAGTGCTTGGTTGAAAAATTTCATTTGAAGCTAGAGAGAGACTTTTTGTGTCCCAGGCAGTCTGTGGGACCAACCTTGGGAACATTCTTGCCAAAATAGTGACACAGAAGGCCAACAAATAGAGCAGGAGCACAGGAATTTCAGTGAGGAAGGTCAGGAATTGGAGCAAAAGGAAGGATTTCACTCTCCTGGATGTTATTCAAAACTAAATGCATTTCTTCAGAGTATCATATCATCTGCACACTGAGAAAATCACCTGTTTTAGATGATAGAGTGGAACCTTTTAATTTTTTTTTAAAAAATTACTTATGGATGGTTTTTTCCTGGGTGGAATATTGGGCTGGGAGGTGTCTGATGATCCTTGCAGTGGGAGATTCAGTAGTGCTTGGTTGAAAAAATCTCATTTTAAGCCAGAGAGAGACTTTTTGTGTCCCAGGCAGTCTGTGGGACAAACCTTGGGAACATTCTTGCCAAAGTAGTGACACAGAAAGCCAACAAATAGAGCAGGAGCACAGGAATTTCAGTGAGGAAGGTCAGGAATTGGGGCAAAAGGAAGGATTTCACTCTCCTGGGTGTTATTCAAAACTAAATGCATTTCTTCAGAGTATCATATCATCTGCACACTGAGAAAATCAGTTTTAGATGATAGAGTGGAACCTTTTAATTTTTTTTTAAAAAATTACTTATGGATGGTTTTTTCCTGGGTGGAATATTGGGCTGGGAGGTGTCTGATGATCCTTGCAGTGGGAGATTCAGTAGTGCTTGGTTGAAAAATTTCATTTGAAGCTAGAGAGAGAATTTTTGTGTCCCAAGCAGTCTGTGGGACCAACCTTGGGAACATTCTTGCCAAAATATGGACACAGAAAGCCAACAAATAGAGCAGGAGCACAGGAATTTCAGTGGGGAAGGACAGGAATTGGAGCAGAAGGAAGCATTTCACTCTTCTGGGTGTTATTCCCCATTTTTGCCTGAAAACAGCACTGATAATAAACTTTTGGAGAGAGGAACAGAGACTTTGAGATGTTTTGAATTTCTTCCTTGTGTGGGTTTCACTCAGGTTGCTGAGGGTGGAGCTGTGACCTTCACCTGGTTATGGTTTGCATCATCAGGTGCAACATGAAATATTTTCATTGTTTATATTATTGCTAGTGCAGTACTAACCCAAAATATTAATTATTACAGCTTATCTGTTTTAATCTTATTTACAGAGCAGCTCAGTGAACTCATTTTGTTGTTGTTTCAGGCTGATCTATTTTGGGGGCTATGGCTGCAGGAAGCACAATGAGCTGAGTGATTGTTTCGATGTTCACGATGCATTTTGGGTAAGAGATTCGTCCCCGTTCCCACTGATTTGTCCTTTCTGATTGGGGAAAAAAAAAAAGATCATTTTTACTACCCTTGATGAATAGGAAAATCTGTCTGATTTTCCTTTTATTTTTAGCATCAGCAGAAATGCAAATTTGGAATCTTTTTAAGATTTGAAATTCCAGATACTGCGTGTTAGGAGTGGTGATTGTTCCACATATTCCAAGTTTCCAGTGCTGGGCTTGGTGTGCAATGAATTAATTCTGTCAAAGAAGGAAAAAGGAAAGATTTTAATCTGAGGACATATTTTAAAGGTGAAACTCCCAGAAAATGTCAGGATGTATTTCTTTGAAGTAACAATACAGAATTTACAGCTTCCCAAGCCTAACTGATAAATGCTCTCAGTTAATTTATTGAATTTGTTCTCCAGAAAGATGCCTGCATTATCTACTTTCCTACAGTAACTCCTGATAATTAATACCAAGATGACTGATCAGAGTGTTGACAGCAAGCTCCTGACATCAAATATTAAAGATTGACACAAAGGAATTTGCTGAATATTTCTCAGTGTGTTACATTAAAATTTCCAAGGTGAAATCTGTCAGCTGCAGTGTCTGATATTGGGGCCCAAAGCCAATTTTCAGGTGTCAGCAGCCTGAACATCCCTGGGTGCTGCTGACCTTTGAGCAGAGCTTAAAAACAGTACCACACCTTTTAAAGAAATTAAAACGACTTTCGTTTATTTTCTGTTTTGACAGATCCCTTCCAGGTTTGTATCCTTCAATAAGCAGAAAGAATTTAAAATAAAATATATATTTTTTATTTCTTCTCCTTTTTAGGAAGGACAGATATTCTGGGGATGGCATAATGATGTTCATGTGTTTGATACAACCACACAGACTTGGTCTCAACCAGCAATTCGAGTGAGTGGTTTTTGCCTCATCTCTTGACAAAACTGTGATTTTACTGTGTTTTGAATAATTATTGAGCTCTAGAAATTGATGTTGGCAAAAGTAATTTGAAGGGACACCTTCCACAATCCCAGGCTGCTCCAAGCCCTGTCCAGCCTGGCCTTGGACACTGCCAGGGATCCAGGGACAGCCACAGCTGCTCTGGGAATTCTATTCCAGGGCCTCCCCACCCTCACAGGGAAGAATTCCCAATTCCCAATATCCCATCCAGCCCTGCCCTCTGCCATGGGAAGCCATTCCCTGTGTCCTGTCCCTCCATGCCTTGTCCCCAGTCCCTCTCCAGCTCTCCTGGAGCCCTTCTGGCCCTGCCAGGGGCTTTGGGCTCTCCCTGGAGCCTTCTCCTCTCCAGGGGAACACCCCCAGCTCTCCCAGGCTGGCCCCATCCCTTTGGGATGCTCTATCCATGTACAATAACATGGCTAACCTGTCACAGGTAACAGGAGAGCTCTGCCTTATTGGGGTTAAAATATTCTATAAAGTTCCTAAAATCCAGGTGAGTTTATGGAAGAGCTCAGTAGACGTTGTATATTTGAAAGAGTGTCTGAGGGTATTTTATGGCCTTTATAAGATGTTCTAAAATTCCTATAAAAGCAAATGCAAAAACTAAAATTACCATTGCAAAGTAAAAGCCACTTTTGCCAGCTTTAGTTCTGATTTACACAGGAAGGGCTCTTTGGCATGTGGATATAACATCAAATTTTAAGATGTGGTTTCCAGAGGATTTAGTAGCAGTTCCTGATGATTTGTCCATCAGAAAATAAAAGTGTCCAGGAGATTTGCTGATGTTCTGAAGGATTATTTTGGTTCTTTCAGGGTGGAGATCCACCTCAGCCTCGAGCAGCTCATACATGTGCTGTGCTGGGAAATAAAGGTTACATCTTTGGAGGACGAGTGCTGGTAATTAAATATTTTCTTGGCAGTCATATTATTTTCCTGGCAGGTTTTTTTTTTTTTTTTCATTTTGTAGTAGGAAAAAAATCCCAAATGTCTTTGGCCTAACCTGTATGTTAAAGGCTCTGAATCCAGGATGCTGCTTGTCATCACCCTCTACAAAAAGAAGAATATTTCTGTCTGTAATATTAATGATTGTCCCAAAAAAAGGTAAAACACAGATGAATGTGTGGTAAATAACAGATTTAATTTGGATTTATAATTTAATTTTGCCTTTTTTTGCACGTCAATGACTGAAATACAGATGTCTGGAAGAGGTAATAGACAAAAGGATGCAATCTGTGCATATTTAATTTAGGGCTGGATTGTGGCTGTGTGATTTTAACTCTTCCTGACTTTTTTTAACTTTAAAAAAAATTCATAGGCATCACCCCCTTGATTATTTGTACCTAAAAACCATGAGGCCACCACTGGTAAGCAAGGAGATGCTAAAACCTCTCAGCAATTTCTCCAGTGCTAATTAAAGGAGATTTTTCTACTCAGTTCTTCTCTGCTGAAGCATTAATATCAGAAGAGATTCTGTAAGGCAAGTTTGAAACCCTCCCAATTGAAGTTACTGTGCACTCTTGTATTTTATTTTTAATTGAAGTTTTTAGCTCTTTTTACTACAGCTGATTTAGAGCCTTTAATCCTACTCAGCTAGAGGATGAGCCTGGATGTTTTCTATCTCTACTCCAAAAAGTGACAGTGAAGAAGCTTCTGAAAGCCCCCAGTGCTGAGTTCCTATAGTTGTGTTCTAGAAAAGAGAAGGAATTAGTTTGGGAATGCCCTCCAGTGAGCACATGCCAACTCCACCTTGGAAATCTGCCACAGCCTCACCCCTGTGTTCCCAAGAAATGGCAAACAAAGCAGTGGAGAGCTGCACTTTGTTCCCCCTTCCCTGTTTTTCCTGCTGTGACATTCCTCTGGCAAATCTGCACTCCTGTTCCCGTGGGTTCCACTCCTGCTCAGAGAGAGACCAGCCCCTCACACCATGGCCACTCTGAATTGCCTCCCCCAGCTGCAGGAAAAGGTTTATTTCAGTGCCTTTCCAGAGCAAAGAGAAAAAAGAAAATAACCCAGATTGATCCTGTTCTTGACCTTTGATTCAGGATCTCTGGAATTGTTGCTCAAGCCTGAGAGAGTTGCACTCAGCACCTTCCTGGGCTGTAGGTTTGGACACAGTGAGTTTGCAAATAACTGATCGATGGAAATAAAGAGATTTGAGAAGAGATTGAAAAATCAGAGTTATCTGTGCCCTGAGTGAGCCCTGTGCCATGGACTCACTGTCCTGTGCTCATAGCTGAGCCCTTGCTGCCCACAGCCAAATCCTGCTCCTCGCTCAGGGAGCCTGAGAGGGAAAAACCCACAGATGTGAAGATGCAGAGGTGCAGCCCAGCCCCTCCTGCCCTGCCCTGTATTCCTGAGCACTTCCACAGCTCCTTCCCTTCCCTCAGGGCTGTGTCAGTGAGGGCTGTGTGCTCACCCCAGGGCTGCTGCACCCTTGAGCTGCTCTGTAACTCAAGCTGGGCTTTCAGGCAGCCTCTGCAAGTGAAATGATGATTTAGCTGGAGCTCACCTGTCATTTCTGCATGATAAGATCTGCCCTCAGAGGATTTGCCCTCAGGCTTCTGTTTAACTCTGTTTGACTACAGGATTCAGAAGGCTCTGATCTGAAAAGGTTTTTCTCTTCAGCTTCCTTAAAAACTTGTTAAATTTCAGTGAAACCGCTTGGGAAACCGTGTCAGAGAAGAGTGAAATTGTGGAAAGCTGTATTTAATTCTGTAGGAGAGCAGCAAGTGTAATTTTCACCTTGGTGATTATTATTGATCCATTTTCTATCCTAGAAATAAATGGAAGGAAACATAAAAAGGTGAGGGAATATTCAGTGGGGCTTGAGGAATTAATGTAAGTCGTGAAACAAGAAAGCTAAAGGCAGCAGAAAAACACTAAATTTCCTGACACCAGGAGTAATTCCTCCCCAAAGGATGAAGTTTTGCTTTTCTCCAGAAATTAAGGAGCAAATACGGGGTTGCTCTGCTCCTCCTTCTCCTTCTAGTTCACCATAATACAAATCTTCCCAGGGAAAAGGCTCTGCAAGGAACCAGAAAGGGCCAGGAAGTGTCATGAGGCTTCTCCTATTCATCTTTCTGGGAGGAAAGGGCACCTTTTTCCAAACTTGGAGCTAGAACTGGTAAAAGAAGATGATGATGATGATGGTGATGATGATGAGAATCAGTTGTACCAGGAATCATTTGAAAACAGGCTCAGAAGTGTTATGTGGACTCTGTTCCTTCAGGTAAGCCCCTGGAAAAACAGGAATGGGAGAAAGTGGGAAGGAAGGAGAGTTAGTCCAGAAGTTGATGCAAGTCTTATGTTTGATTTAAGTGGAAAATTTTCATGTTGAGAGTGAAGTAATAAACCCCAAATCTTGGCAGCAGCTCTTCACACATCTGGTGCCTTAATGTAAGCATGTTTATATTTCCTGTTACCCCTCCTGTCAGCAAAGATCAGAAGATTCACGGAGCTGCAATCCTTCCCTTGGCAAAGCTCGGAGCTGAAATAGCAGTTTGATTGTAAATCCAGAAGGGAGAGCTGCAGAATTCCCTGTCCCAGCAGTGAGCTGTGAATAATGCCACCCTTAAAGCCTTTCATCGTGCTGCAGAGCTAATCCTGAGACAAAGCAGCTCCTGCTTAATGTGCACTGGGCTGCAAAGAAATGAACTTGCCAGAGAGAAGCTGAATGGCTCCGGAGCCCTTGTAGCTCAAAGGGAAATGCAAACCCTCTTAGGAGGCTTGGTGCTCTTAAGCCAATTAAGAATCATTTTAGGATTGTCAGCAGAATGATTAAATACGGCAGGAAAGAGTTAGAAATGCATGAGAAACTGCAGGGAAGCTGTGGCAAGTGATGATCCTATAAACTTGTGTGCTTTCCAGCCACCCAAGGAAGGGTTGGGTAGAAAGGTGCTTTTATTTGTTAAAGGACCAAATCTTGGACAGAAGTGTCCAGCTGGTGGTGTTTTGAATTCAAAATGAAGTTGCTGTAATTATGCATCTGTCCAGCTGTTGAATCATGAGAATGTAAAGATTGTAACACATTGATTTCCCAGGGACCAGGAAACTGAGAACTCCTCCATCTTCTGCTAATGCCTAGGAAAGGAAAGTCAGCGAGGAGGTCTTGAACAGGATCCTCTTGAAACCTTAATATCCAACATAACAGCAACTTCCTTCCCTTGCTTTGATAAGATATCCTTCATATCAAATTGTGTTATTCCGACAGGATTAATTATTTTCAGTTCTAGAGGCAGGCTGTTGGGTTTTCCCCAAGGGTACAGAAGATCCCAACTGCATTTTGCTTTCTGCTCGGATGATTTGGGTCTCATCCCCTTCAGAGGCACCAGAAGGAGCAGGAAATTGGATAGACTTGTCATGGAAGACAGATGTGTTCCCCTGGCTGTCAGCTGGACCACACTTATTGTTATATTCACCCTCTCGAGGGATAAAATGTCTCAGGCCATGCCCCAAACCCTCACAATCTGCTTTGCTTTGTCCTATTGTCCTCTCCAAAGGCATCCCAAAATGACCATTCTCTTCCCAGGACAGCAAAGGGTTAGCAGGACTCGGGCAGAGGAGGCCATAGCATTGCTGAAAACCTTGCTGCTCCCTGAAATCCCTGAGAGACTTCCCAGAGCTCTGCTGGACAGCTCTGGAAGTCCTTCAGACTCACTCCCTGGCCGAGTTCTCGGGGGTAAAACCACTAATTTCAGCCTAGTTCTGCCTCAGAGGATCTGCAAGCTGGAGAAAGGCTTATTCTAATAGATCTATGGACTACCCAGGGAGAAAAGGAGTTGGAAGGTAAGGCAAGATACATTTCCCTACTCCCCAGATGTTTGTTGTAGTGCCCAGGGGAATCTCAGCCACCAGTGAAGCAGAGAAATCCTTCCTCACCTTCTCCACCACCCCAAGGCAGGCAGAGACTTTCTCCATCTCAAATCACAGGCAGATAAGCAAGTGGAATGATTTCCCATTTTATTTTATGGCAAGTGCTAAAGGGTCCTGAAGCGTTGTCCTTGCTGGTGAAAGGGAAAGAGAAAAGCACAATAATGGAATTTTATGGGAATTTACTGAGTACAGCACCTACCAGGATACTCCAAGGAGTAGTGACCAGACAGGAGGATACAAACTTCTGATCAGAATGTCAAGGAAAATAACGTGAGGCAACAATAGGAGAGTAAAACACCTTCTGCATTCCCCTGCCATGAGTTCTGTGGATGGAAGGTAAATACATTTGCAGGAACTGGATAAATATCACAAAGTTCTTCACTACTAAAAGCTAAAATTGGCCCCATAGTGCTGTTGCATGGCTGGAAGTATTCCTGACAGGCACTTTCCTGAGAGTTGCATGGTTTTTGTGAGGAGGAGAGCTTTTCATCTTCCACATAATTCAGATTTATATTAAGGCACAAGGGTAGAGATCTCTTCAGAATATTGGTACTTGGAATATTCTGTCCCAGGAAGGCCTCACTGAAATACTTTGTTGATTGTTTGCTTAAAATAACCCAACTGGGATTTTATTTCTTTGTTTTAGCAAACCAGAATGAATGATTTGCACTGCCTGAATTTAGACACTTGGACTTGGTCTGGAAGGTAGGTTTGCCTCTGTAACACTTAAAACCGAATTTAGAAGATGGAAACATACTGTTAAATAGTTCCAGAGCTGTTCCTGCAGCTTTTCTAAGAGGAGAACGAGGGTTTGGGGACTGTTTAACAGCTGCTACATTGTGATTTCCATTGAATTTAATTTGCTGCTGGTTACTGTGCTGCTCCTGTTCTGCACCAGAGCATTGATGGTGCTGTTTAAAGCACAGCGTGGAGTGATTTAACACTCTCATTTTCAGGCTGCCTCCATTTATCCATATGGAACTCCAGGTTTGATGGCTTTTTGAATGCTGCTTTTACTGTCTGCAGTTGGGCTAATTGCAGCACAAATTGAGGAAACGTCTCTTTCGTAAAAGTCCATGAAATCCTAAAAAATGAAGACTTCTCCGAAATTCAATTTATTTCTGTATTGTGATGCAAGAATACCTCATAAGATTTATCCATGATTTACTGTAGACTTGGATCATTGTAAATTTAGGAATCTTCTATTCAGCTGTTGCAGCACCTCTGCAAAGAGTCTTTGAGAGACTGAAAAAAGAGATTTAAGATTAAAAAAAAAAAATTAAGATCTTGGGGGCAAAAAAAGAGTCTTTTCACAGTGTCTGTTGCTGTTGGCACCTCTCAGGAGGTAAAGTGTTCATATTTATTCCTTATTTATTTCATCTCCCAATCACAAAGGGAGCCAGTAGTTATTTATTAGTAAATAATGATTTTATTTACTAACCAGTCAATTTTTTTTTCTTACTCAACTCTACACAGCTTTCTTAAGAAATTACACAATATGAACTCACTAACTCGGGATTATCATCCAGCAGGAGATTGTAAGATTTATTTTAGCTGCCACTACTCAGAGGTTGCTTTCCATACCTTGAGCTCTACTAAATTCAACATTAAATTATTTCTGGTACTGGGGTCATTTCTTGTACATAAAATTTGAACTTTTGTCACTTACCAGTATCTGTTCAATATTTTTTTAACCACCAAAGCCCAGGCTGCCCCTTGGCCAATTCCAGATTTTTTTTTTTTCCCAAGAGTTGTGGCAAAGCACACTTGGCTACAAACTAACATTGCAACTTGGCCTCAACTTCGGTGCCAAATTTAGCAGGGTGGTGTTGCAATCCACCTTTAATTATTTCTGGTCCCTCAGCCTTTGCTTCCAGATGGAGAAGTCAGCAGTTCCCAGCAAGGAGATCTCTCCATTCTCAGTGGAGAGAAGGAGGCACTTCCTGGGGGGAGGAGCTGCTCCTGGGGGAGCCATGGACAATAAATCCCTGCCTTTGTCAGGATTTCTTCACTGGGGACAAGGGAAATTCAGCTGAGTGTCTGCACGTGTTACAAAGTGAAGTGATAAAACCAACCCAAACGGGATTTTTTTGGGATATCCTATTTGTTCAGGATCTTTATTGTTCATGTTCTCAAGCAAACCCAACTAAAAATCAATTTCAGTGCAGCTCAACTGAAACAGATTCCAAATTAGATTTTTATAGCATGAGATTTTAGTAATAATAAACCTACATCTGTTTTGTACTTAGAAAATCTCCTTTTTACTTACATTTATTTCAAAGTTTGGGTGACCACCTGCTTGAAGAGGTGGTGGCTTTGGGATCAAAGGCAAAGCCACAATTTTTGTGGCATTTAAAATCATTTTCCTAGCAGTGGAGAGGCTGTAACCCCTCAGGATTCATTAAATTTTATCTCAATTAACTGTTTCCTACATGTACATGCAGTTTATTTGGATGTTTAGTCTTTGTTTTTTCACAGGGAAAATACCCAAGGTGGTTCTAGGACAAACTGAAATTTCTGCCAAGTTAATTCTCAGCATTGTTTGAAAATTTGGTTTTTTTTTTTTTCTTTGTTTCACCCAGGATTAATATCACTGGAGAGAAACCCAGAGATCGCTCCTGGCACACGCTGACTCCAATAGGAGATGACAGACTTTTCCTTTTTGGTGGACTAAGCTCTGATAATGTTCCTTTGAGTAAGTAATTTCCAGATTATCATTCCAGTGTGCACTCCAAATCACAGAGACAGCCTGTGGGATAGTCCTAGGGGAGTTCCTTTTGTAGGAAAGGCAGCTTGTTTCCATTAAAAACACTGAAATTAGCAAAAATCATTTTAAGATAAATTAAAAAAAAAAATTTACAGGTAAATCCACTGGGAGGGGGTGATTTTCCTAATTTGCCCAAAAGAAAGAGATGAAGTGTGTTTTAATTCCAGATTTCAATGCAGTGAGGGTTCTGTGACATTAAATTACACTGAGTGAAACGATGCAGCTTCATGAAGTGATGATGTAATAAATATAACTAAAATAGAAATAATAAATAAATAAATAAAAATAAATAAATAAATAAATAAAATTAAATATAACATGCTATAGAGCTGCTCGTGGGAATAAAAAAGGGAATTCTTTGTCCCAAAAAGCCCCACTAACCAATGTTCCTCCATTGCAGGTGATGGTTGGATCCACAGCATTGCAACAAATGGATGGAAACAGCTCACCCATCTGCCCAAGAGCAGGCCCAGGTAGAGAAACATCAATCATGTGTGCTGAAATCTAATAATTTTTAAAAATTAACCCATTTTTAAGCAATTCAACAGTATTCTTAAAGAATATTTTAGAATATTAATGCTGTGATTGAATATTTTTCTTTAACACCTAATTTGCCTTCACACCTCATACAGAATTTTGTAATTTGTGTATTTGGTATCACTGATGCTTATTTGAATGAAAAGATGTTTTTGTGATGAAGGGTCTGGGTGTCCAACTAACCTGGTGCTCTGTACCAAATTATTGTTCTGCAAACAAATGCACAGAACTTTTGAGGAATCAATAACCAAGGAGAATAATAAAAGCTCATTGATATTGAAGCATTTTTAGAAACAGAGGAGGAAAGAACCAAGAAAAAGTTGAGTTTTTTTGGTTCATCTTTGAGGCTTCAAAAGCAAAATTGAGTTTTAACACCGTGTTTGAAGCACGTCTGTGTTTATGAGTTAAATACTATTGAACTGATTTGCAGTAGATAGTAAATATTCAGTTTTTCATTGAATTCATTCTCTGCATTCACCCAGGAACTCTCAGCACAATTTTATATCATTCTTTTATATACAAATATGTCCAGTCCTGGTCTGCTTCCTGCCTTGTGTCTGTTACTGAAATACCTTCACCTCCATTAATTTTCTTCTTGTTTTATCCTATTCTGGGCTGGCTTTTAAATACAACAGCCACAGCTGAACCAACTTTTCTGCTTCCTTACACTTCCAACTCTTTCAAGCCCAAATAAACTCAGACCTCAGCCTCAGCAAATATTTTCTTTTTCTGATTAGTGATATTTTCTTTTCATGATCTTTTTATGATATTTAAGGACTGAGGAGTCCTTAAATACAGCCCAGCAGTAGCAGCCAGGGGTCTGTCTCCACCACCTGAGGAGTTTGGGGTTTGGGTTGTAGGGCTGAGGACCTTTCATTGACTTTATAGCAGTAAAGGACCTTCCCTCCTTCAACCAAACCCCAAAATTTCCTTCACCTTTTTTGAGGAAGTCACAGAATCTTAGAGTTGGAAGGGACCTCTGGAGATCCTCCAGTCCAACCCTAAGGCTGGCCCTGGATGTCACCCTAGATGTCACCCTGGAGCAGGTGGCACAGGGATGTGTCCAGGTGGGTTTGGAATGGCTCCTGGAAATGGAGGTGAAAGGAGCCATGCCAAAAACCTGTCTTGAACTATTGAACTTGAAATATTTAAAGTATTTGTACCATAATTGTATTTACTGCAGGATCTCTGCAGCTGGAAAAGGTTGAAGTGAGTTCAATTCCTCTTACAATTTAGAATGCAGGGCAGTAATGCATATATCTGTACTTCTTTATAGATTTCTCATTATTTTGTAACAAAATTCATTAGTGTCTTTTCCTGATGCTTCTGCAACTCTGATTCCCTCCCCAAATTCTGTAAAGAATAATTTCCTTCAACCTTCACTTTTAGTGACTTCTAAAAAATTGTCTTCTCAGGTGATTCTGAATTGGTAGAAAACACTGCTCCTCTTTCTGTCCATCAGTTGTACTTCAGCCAACGTTTTGCATGCTGAGTTAAAATAGAAAACAAACTATTTAACTCCTGCATTCCCAATGTTTTCATTCCCATGTAATGCTGTCACTGGAGCTGGAAGAGCCCTGTGTGATTTCAATAACGTGCTTTGTCAGAATGTTTAGGTGATAAGTTAGAGCAGCCCATGGGAGGACAGGAGCTCTCAGGCAGTAGGAAAAGCCTCAGGTTGCAAGCTAGGATGTCACCAGAGTCAAGGCAGGAAAGGCTTCCCAGTGTTCTCCGTGACCAAGCCCAGGCCAGAGTTTCCCTAAGGCAGATCAGGCAGAGACAGATCTATCCACAGGTATGAGGAAGGGAAAAGGTGAGGTACATCCTAAGGACTGATGTGAATGGAGTAAGAAAGTGAGAACGTTGATTTTTGTATGGAATTTCAGTGGTGCGTTTTATTTCCGTTCAGTAGCTCTAAAGTCCAGCGTCTCGTGATCATCAGTGGTGCTAGAGCAGCAGAAAAATCAAATAAAAATTCAATCTGCTGAAGGAGCAGAATCTTTGTGAGAGCAAGATTATAAAGTCAGGCTTGGCTTTTCTGGGGTCTTTATCATGTATTTTTATATGCACAGCACAAAATGTGGTTTGATGTAAGTTATTGACTCACAGAAAATAATCCCAGGAATCTTTGGGGGAAGTGTAAGACTGGAGCAGGATAATCCATGATCCAAGTACTCAGGGATCTGTCAGTACTGAACCCCCCAGTCCCAAAGCCACGAGAATTGTACTTGTGAGCCAAAAAAAGTGGAAAATTGAAAAAGGAAAAGCTTGGCAAAAGCTTGGTCTGTAGAGTTGTCTAAAAATTTTCCACTGTGGTGATAAATAAGACAAAGTTTATATGACCAGAGTACAGGAGAGTCGAATAATGACAAAATACATTGGTCTGTATGAAAATAACTCTTGTGAGGTGGGGAGTCACATTGCTCTCTCCTTTTATATTATTAAACAAACAAGTAATACATTTTAAGGTATTATTTTTTACCTCTGAAATAATGTCTTTGTCTTGCTGTTAAGACAACTCCTTGTTTCTTGGGCACTCAGAGTATTTCTGGTTTTATTTCCAGGTTGTGGCACACAGCCTGCCTTGGACAGGAGGGAGAAGTGATGGTGTTTGGTGGCAGCAAAGATGATTTGCTTTTTATGGACACGGTCAGTAAATGGAACAATAAATTCCATCACTGGGATAATTATAATTGATATAAAATCATGGAATGGTTTGAGTTGGAAAGGACCTTAAAGTCTGTCTAATTCACCTCCTGCCATGGGCAGGGACCTTTCACTATCCCAGGTTGCTCCAAGCCCTGTCCAGCCTGGCCTGGAACACTTCCAGGGATGGGGAGTCCAAAACCTCTCTGAGGAAATAAATTAATAAATATATTTTTATATAGGATTTAAAAAACAAAAAAACCAACACCATAACCCAAACAAACAAACAAAAAAACACCAAAAACCAATCAAACAAAAAAACCCCAAAAAACCAACCAAACAAACAACAAAAAAAAAAAAAACACAGAACAAACCACACAACCCAAACAAACCAAAAAACAAACCAAAAAACGCCATCACCAGGTTGAGACCTTGGCTCAGATTGGTAACTGAAACCATTATAAATTACACACAACTGAGGAAATTATTATAATTTACACACCACAGATTCCACTGAGGAGTCCCCACTTGAGGCTTTCTTGACCAACAGAATAAAGAGGAATTTGTAATTCAGATTCCTTATAAATAGTTAGGTATAATCAGTTTTAAATCTGGTACATGGTAATAAACGTGACATTAATCTAGAAAACAGCGCTGTTACTGAGAAAAGCTGTTTGCCATTTTAATGTTTCTTTTTTTCTCTCACTCAGGGTCACTGCAGTGACTTGCTGATATTTCAGACTCAGCCTTATTCCCTCCTCAGGTGAGTTGGAGTTACAGATCACTGAATCCCAGTGGGTTGGGAGGGACATTAAATCCCACCTTGTTCTGTGGCCAGGGACGCCTTCCACTACCCCAGCTTGCTCCAAGTGTTATTTTAGCCCCACACTCTGCAGAAATTGGGTAAAATACCCCATTACCTCCTCAGGAAATACTTGAACCCTTCAGTGTGTGATGCACAGCAGTTTGGTCACGGGTGCTGTGTAACTCCCTGCACGTGCACCCACACCACCTCTAATTAACACCTGTAATTAACACACCTCGCCAGCTTCTACTGGCAGTCATTTGTTAGAATATAAACCATTTACTTATTTTTTTTTTTCATTTTCCTTCCTCAGGCTGTGTCTCGACTGCATTGGGAAGAACGCATCTCTCTTGGAGAACCAAATTCCCTGCTTGCCATCCAAACTTCTGCAGGAAGTGCTGAAAAAAATCACCTTCTGGGCTGCCATGAGCCACAGGCAGGAGAGGAAGGCTGAGACTGAGAGACAAAACCAGCTCCACTCCACATGAAGCAGGGCAGGGAAAGGCTGGGACACCTCAGTGGTTTGTTAGTGAACTTTGCTGCTGTTCCACAGCAGCTCTGTGTTAAGCTGAGTTTCTAAGTGAAGTTTGACAACAAATCCTTTTTATGGGAATCTCTCGTTTCCTGCGTTATGGAAAACTGATACAACTTCGTTTCTAGGTTTTGTTCACCTCTGCACACAACTTGTTCTTTTGGAAGGGGACATGATCCATTTCAGTTGGATAAAACATGGTTTAAGTCTAAAAATCCTCCTTGGCCTTACCCTGTCAGCCTTCCCAAAAAGATAAATTCAACTCGGTGTCTTGGGGACATTCACACTTTGTCAGTCTTAAAGGCAACAAATTTGCCACCACCACCACCACCAAATGTTGATTCCACCAGCCTCAGTCAAACCATGGAGCCCCACACCTCACGCTCCAAGTAGGAAAATCCATCAGGGAATTGTGGAACTTGAAGAAAAAGCTGCAACGTCACCTGATCTCTATAGGAAAACTTCAGTTCATCACCTGGTTTTACTGTTTCTGTCATCAGGAAGTCCTTTTGGAAATAAGTTGTATATTGTATTTTGGATGTGCAAAGTTTATATTTCATTCTTGTTTGAAAAAAACAACAAACAATGAAGTTGTTTATTTATTGTTAAAAAAAAAGAAGCAGATGCAGTACTGGTTATTTTTCTGTTTCAAATATTTAGTTAACAGGAGCACAGTCATTAAAATTTTATAGAGTTGAATCAAGAGCCATTTTAACAAGTTTTTGATGTTTTTACAATCTGTAAAAATTAATTATTTGGGGGAAAGAGGTTTGGGGGGAGCAAATTTGTATCAAAAAGGAAGTTTTGCAACTGGGTATTTTAACAGCCTAATTTTATGTGCTGAACTCCCTTCCTTTTTTGGGAGAGGGGGAGGTCAGGTGCCCCTCAAGGTCTGATTTGGGAGATTCGGGATTGATTTGGTTTAGGGATTGATTTGGGATTGATTTTGGGCTTAGATGACCCCAAGATTAATTTGCAGGGGCTCAGGTGCCCCCCAGGGTCAGTTTTGTTGGGTTCAGATTCCCCAAGGTTAATTTTGGGAGGGCTGAGGTACCCCCTAAGGTTAATTTGGGGTGGTTCAGATGCCCCCAATGTTAATTTGGGGGATTTCAGATGCCTCTAGTGTTAATTTTGGGGTTGTTTGGGTGCCCCAGATGTCAATTTGGAGTGTTCAGATGCCCCCAGTGTGAATTTTGGGGCTGTTCAAGTGCCCCCAGTGTGAATTTTGGAGTTGTTCAGGAGTCCCCATTGTGAATTTTGGGGGCTTGGGTGCCCTCAGGGTTAATTTTTTGGGTTCAGGAGTCCCCAGTGTGAATTTGGGGTGGTTCAGATGCCCCCAAATGTTAATTTTGGGGTTGCTCAGGTGCCCTCAGTGTTTATTTTGGGGTGGTTCAGGTGCCCCCAATGCGAACTTTGGGGTGGTTCAGGAGTCCCCAGTGTAAATTTTGTGGGTTTAGGTGCCACCAGTGTGAATTTTGGGGGCTCAGGTGCCCTCAGGGTTAATTTTGTGGGTTCACGTGCCCCCAGTGTGAATTTTGTGGTTGCTCAGGTGCCCTCAGCGTTAACTTTGTGGGTGGTTCCGGTGCCCTCAGCGTTTATTTTGGCGTTGCTCAGGAGTCCCCCATTGTGAATTTTGGGGCTCTGCAGGAGTCCCTGTTGTGAATTTCGGGGCTGCCCAGGTGCCCTCAGCGTTAATTTTGGGGCTGCCCAGGTGCCCTCAGCGTTAATTTCGGGGCTGCCCAGGTGCCCTCAGCGTTAATTTTGGGGCTGCCCAGGTGCCCTCAGCGTTAATTTCGGGGCTGCCCAGGTGCCCTCAGCGTTAATTTTGGGGTTGCCCAGGTGCCCTCAGCGTTGATTTCGGGGTTACTCAGGTGGCCTCAGCGTTAATTTCGGGGTTCCTCAGGTGGCCTCAGCGTTGATTTCGAGGTTACTCAGGTGGCCTCAGCGTTGATTTCGGGGCCGTTCCAGCGTTTCCAGTGTGAATTTCGGGGCCGCTCAGGCGTTTCCAGCCCCGGCCGCCCCCCGCGCCTGCGCGGCCCCGCCGGAAGGCGCCGCCCGCCCTCCCTCAGGCCCGGCGGATGTTGCGGCGCGGCCGCGGCTGGGGCTGAGGCTGAGGCGGAGGGAGGGGCGGCGGAGCGGCAGCGCCGGGGCCGCGGTAGGAGCGGGCCGGGGCCGGGGGGGCTCTGAGGGCTGTGCGGGCCGCGGGGCGGGCTCGGGCCGGGACGCTAACGGCGCCGGGCAGCGCTCCGTGCGCGATGTCGCGACAGTTGAGCGTGTCGTGAGGAGCCCCCCAGGCCGCCGGGCGCGCCCTGCGCTCGGCCATGTCGCGACAGGAGAACGTGTCGTGAGGAGCCGCCGCCGCCTGCTCGCCGCGGTGTGTGAGGGGGGCGGGCAGAGCGCTCGGGGGCTGCAGGGAGCTGAGGGGAAATGGCTGCAGGGGACACGGCCCAGCGTGTCCGAGGGGTAGAACCAAGCACATAATCATAGCACAATGCATATATTATATGTATTTTTAATATATATTATGTCTCTGAGGCGGTGAGGACGCCGCTAGCTCGAAGCAGGCGGGTTGCACGAAGCTGTGGGCAAGGCACGCTAATCTAAATTAGAAATCGTAATTAAAGCTCAGAGATAACCCCCCGAAGGTGGTGCAGCGTCTCCGTCGTGGGAGTGATTAAAATTAAACAGCAAAAATCCCTCAGGAGAGGCGTAGGGCCATATCAAAGCTAGAATATCCAACCCCGGAGTGCAGGGTGTGATTGTCCCACTAAGGTCCTTTTCCTGGCTTTGGATGCACAAACTTGGGCTGTTTGGCTTCCCTGAGCTTTGCATCTGTGCCTTGCCCGGACGATCTGGGGTTTGGCATTGCACATGCTGGTGGGATTTGGAGAGGGACGGTGGCTCTGTGGAATTTTATGTAGGATAGATGGCGTGTCCTGCCCTGTGGGAAGGTTTGCGTGGGGGACACTGAAAAGTTCCAGGAGTTGCCACTATTGTAGGCAAAGCTGCTAAATTTATTCCCCTGAGGATTCGTTTTTTGACTTTGTGAAATGATTTGGGTTGGAAGGGGCCTTAAAGCTCATCCAGTGCCACCCCTGCCATGGCAAGGGACACCTTCCACTGTCCCAGGCTGCTCCAAGCCCCAGTGTCCAACCTGGCCTTGGACACTCCCAGGGATGTGGCAGCCACAGCTTCTCTGGGCAAATCAATTAATGTATTTATAGATAAGATTTTTTTTTTTTTTTTAACTGAGACTTTTGCTCAAACTGGCCACTCAAACCATTATAAATCATGCACCACTGAGATATGCACACCTGGAACTTCCTTGACACATGGAATAACCTTTCCTGCTGAAACATCAGCATGAAAGAAACAACATTGTGTAGTTTCTCCTGTTTTTTCCATGTGTTTTCCCAAGCCCCACGCTGTGTTGGGTGAGGTTTAGGTTGGCTATCAGGAAAGGGTTCTGTCCCCAGAGGGTGCTGGGGCACTGACCAGGCTCCCCAGGGAAGGGTCAGAGCTACAGGAGCATTTGGACAACATTCTCAGGGGCAGGGTGGGATTGTTGGGGAGTCTGTGCAGGGCCAGGGGCTGTGCTGGCTGATCCAGCTGAGGGAATTCCTGTCCTTGTGTCTGTGCAGGGCCAGGGGCTGATCCAGCTGAGAGAATTCCCTGTCCCTGTGTCTGTGCAGGGCCAGGGGCTGTGCTGATCCAGCTGAGAGAATTCCCTGTGTCTGTGTGGGACCAGGGGCTGTGCTGGCTGATCCAGCTGAGAGAATTCCCTGTGTCTGTGTGGGACCAGGGGCTGTGCTGGCTGCTCCAGCTGAGGTAGTTTCTCGTCCCTGTGTGTGCAGCACGTCCCGAGATGGCCGATGAGAACGAGGAGCTGCCGGCGGATGAGGAGCTGCCGGCGCCGGCCGAGGATGGCTTTGAGCAGCTGGAGAACGACAGCCCCGCCGAGCGCAGCGGGCACGTGGCCGTCACCGACGGGCGCTGCATGTACGTCTGGGGAGGATACAAGGTACTGCCCCCCTGGAACAGCCACCCACTGCGCTGGGAATGGTGTCCCATCAATCTGGGAGTGACTCTGGGAAATTATTCCTCCCCCAGAACACAGCAGCTCTGGTGAACAATTTGTAATGTGACATTGGGGTGTTTTGCAATGCTGGAATAAATCACGAGTGTTAAACCTTGGCAGATACATGGATTTTGGGGTGTTGTTTGCCTTTGGCAAAGGGTGAAGGGAATATTGTGTGCTTAGAATTGTGCACCCTGGGAATGGTGATTTTATTTACACAGCTGGTTTTTGGGTGTTAAGGATCCCGGGCTGGTGCTTGTCGCACTGGGGGTGCGTGTGCTGCAGCACAACAAAATCATTTTCGTGATAAAATCATTGTCAGCGAACTCAGCAAATCAACTCCTGTCATGCAGGGCGTGGAGGAAAGGAAAAGGTACTTTTGGCTCATTCCTGCTCCCTGGCTTGGGCTATACAACAGGGGTTTGGCTTCCATTTATCCCTGTCTGGCTCTGCTGGGAGCTGATTGTCCCCAGCAGATGCTAAATTAGGCTGAATCCTGCTCTCCATGCAGGTGGGAGCTACAGGAGGGTGGGAAGTACAGGCACTGCTCCTGCTGTGGTCTGTCCTGTGGTTATGTCCCAGAGGGGTGTAAACATTCCCAGGAGTCTGTAATTCCATGTGTCAAACATCCTTCTGACACTGCCTCTCCTTCTCTGACCTGTCTGCAGAACGCCCAAGTCCGGGGATTTTATGACTTCTACCTGCCTAGGGATGAAATATGGATCTACAACATGGAAACTGGAAGATGGTATAGTAAATCATTAATTTGGGGAAAAAATTAGAGAAATCCTTAAATTGGTGTGGAAAGCATGCTGAGGGGCTGAGCTGGGAGAGAATTCCCTGATCTCTCTGTTCCCACCTACCAAACCGTTGCAAAAATGTGTAAAATATTTCAGGTTTGGGGTTTTTTTTTTTCTGTGAAAACATCCAATAAGTTTTCCCAGGGTGAAGTAGGAGAGGCAGCTTGGATAGGAGTGTGTGATCACCACTGTGAAGTGTTTTGGGATTCCTGGGATAGGATAGAGCAGCTGGAAATTGTGTTTGTATGAGTTTTGATTACAGTGGTGACCAGGGAATCCCTGTAGAGTTTTTGTCCTTTTCAGGAGTTGTTTTTAAAGGTTGATGTAACCAAGGAAGCTCCTCAGTGCTTTGCAGGAAGTGGGATTTCAGCCGTGCTCCCAGCCCTCCCTGAGGTCAGGAACAACCTTGGACATGGGCTGGAATCTCCTCTTTGTGGTTATGATGTTTACAAACAGGAAAAATCCAGGAGCAAAGTAGAAACCTGCAGTTTACACAGGTGAATCCTCTTTGCCTGAGGATTTTGGGCATTCCAAGCTCCTGAGCTGTGCAGATGGGATTCCTTCCCCTCCAAACCCCCATGTATTAATTAAACAGCCTTTTCCCCACTCCCTCCATCACAACAGGGTAGTTTTGTGAATTGTTACACTGCAGAGGTGGGGAAAACTGAGATTTAAATATCCACAGTGTCCTGTTGTAATTAAAACCCTCCAAGTAAAACCATCCTTGTTCGCTTTGATCAGGTGAAATATCTCATCCTGTTTTTCCAGGAAGAAGAGCAAGACCGAGGGAGATATTCCCCCCTCCATGTCTGGCAGCTGTGCCGTGTGTGTGGACAGAGTGGTTTATCTCTTCGGGGGGCACCACGCACGGGGCAACACAAACAAGGTCAGGAATTCCTTCTAGCTGTCCTTTCCCATGGGGATTGTGCCCTGGAAGCTTCACAGCACTGCAGGAACACCCTGACCTGGCATTGCTTCTGTTCTTGTGCAATTCCCCCTATCAATTGGATTGTGTCCCTGCCTCTGCGTTTGCTGACTTTAAAAGATGGGAATTGCCAGAGTTGCCTGAAGTAATATCAGGATCTGATCTGGAACTGGTCTGTGGTGGCTTGAAATGTTTCTCTTGCCTGGAGTCTGTGTTAATCCCAGAATCATTTAGGTTGGAGAAGTCCTCCAAGATCCCTGAGTCCAACCTTTGACCAATCACTGCCCTGTCAACTAGAATTAATTAGTGATATTTTCTGATACTCTGGTAATTAAATAGTTTTGGCCTATATAAATATGTAGTTTATATAGTTAAATGTAAGATTATGTATGTAGTATGTAAATACAAACTGGAAGGAGTTCGGTGGAATTTTTCCAGACAGTTTAGTACAAACCTCATTTGAAAGGTGTCATTTCTTCTCTTCCTGCTGTGGCATTCTTACATTTCCGTTCTTTTGTGTAAGCATAGCAGCTATTTCACAGAATCATAGAATTACCCAGGTTGGAAAAGACCTTTGAGATCATCAAGTCCAACCTCTGACCTAACACCACCTTCTCAACTAAACCAGGGCACTGAGTGCCATGTCCAGTCTTTTTTTAAACACCTGTTCTCTTCTTGTAAAATTATATCAATGCAGAGAAGGGTTAATGCTGTAAAAAAGCCCCACTTTGTAAAGTTTTTAACCTTTTTTAAATTGTAAGACAGGTGTGCTCTGTACACACCTTCATTGTTTCCCACATCAGCTTTTGGATGCTGAAAATCAGTGTCCATTGCCCTGTTAGTTGTGAAATGTTTTTGAGTCTGCAAAAAGGTCAGGATTTGTGAATTCGTATTGTGTTCCAAATGTTTTCAGTGCTTTGGTTTTCAGCTAGGAAAAGAACTTTTCATTTATTACTATTACTACTACTACTACTACTATTTTTTTTTTTTTTCCCTATACCAACACATTTATTAGTTACTGTTTTAACACTAGGCTTAAGCTTTGAGCTGACCCATGTGAGTTAAAAACTTCTCTTTATTTTCCCCAGTTCTACATGTTAAATTCCAGATCCACGGACAAAGTGCTGCAGTGGGTGAGAGTGGAGTGCCAGGGGGTGCCCCCCTCGTCCAAGGACAAGCTGGGGGTGTGGGTGTACAAGAACAGGTGAGGACACAGCTGGAGAGGGACTGGGGACAAGGGATGGAGGGACAGGACACAGGGACGCAGGGAATGGCTTCCCAGTGCCAGAGGGCAGGGAGAGGTGGGAATTTGGGAAGGAATTCTTCCCTGTGAGGGTGGTGAGGTTGCCCAGAGAAGCTGTGGCTGCCCCTGGATCCCTGGCAGTGCCCAAGGCCAGGCTGGACAGGGCTTGGAGCAACCTGGGACAGTGGAAGGTGTCCCTGCCCAAGCTGGGGTGGCACTGGATGGGCTTTAAGGTCCCTTCCAATCCCAGCCTTGTGTGGTGATTTTGGAGTTTAACTCTTGTGCTGCTGTGGCCGCTCGTTGGACAGAGCTCCCAGTCAGCCTGTTTGCTGTGGGATTTGCTGCAGAGCCTCAGGAAAGGCAGGAAAACCCTCGTGTGTCCCTTCCAGCTGGGGACACTCTGTGTTCTGTGGCATTGCCCACAGTGCTGCTTTTCAGGTCCTTGATGTGGGCAGTGAGCTCATCACTACCACACCTGATAGGATCAGTTTAGATGGAAATCTGTGCAGGGCAGGAGTTGTGGGTGGTTAATTAGGTGGTGCAGATTGTTTTCTGTCACTCCATAATCCTGTAGGAATTTCTGGCAAAGCCATGCCGGTTTCTAATGCAGGCTAAACCCCAAAGACAAAACTTGAAGGTAATTCCCATTTAAACTCCAGGAGGGCAGTGTGGGAGCCCTGGAGGCAAAGGCTGAAGTGCAGTGACCAGGCAGCACAGCCTGGGAGCCTCAGAGATTTGGAAGTGGAGCAAAGCTTGGAAGCCTGGGGCTGGAAAACAGCTCCAGGGGGATTTAGTGTGGGTGGGAGGGTCGATGAGGCAACAGAGCCCCACACCTGGAAAACCAAAGCCAAAGGAGCTTCCCTGGTTTTCCAGTTTGAGCACAGTCTTTATTTTTATTTTTATTTTTATTTTTATTTTTATTTTTATTTTTATTTTTATTTTTATTTTTATTTTTATTTTTATTTTTATTTTTATGTGACAGAATTCCTGACAGCTCTTGATCCATGTTCTCTTCCAGGCTGATATTTTTTGGAGGCTATGGCTATTTTCCTGAAGGGAAACAACGCGGAACGTTTGAATTCGATGAAACCTCCTTTTGGGTAAGGAACCCTGGAAGCCATTTCTGTTTCAACGTTTTAATATTTAATCATTGCTTATTAAAACTTGTTGCTTATTGTTTTTTTAAAAGAATTCAGGTCTTCCTAGAGGGTGGAACGACCACGTGCATGTTCTGGACCTTGAAACTTTCACTTGGAGCCAGCCTATAACTACGGTAATTAACGATCTGCTGTCAGTTAATTAAGTCACAGCTCAGTAATGTTATTTAGTGATGTTCTTGGAGCCATTTACACTGAATTTAAACCATTCATTTACCCAGATCCACTCTCCAAAAAGAGGAAATTTGCCTTTTATTTTGCTCTGTCTTCATCCATTTTTTCCTGCCGCTTGCTTTGGTTCATGCTTGAGTTGCTCTGTACTCCCAGGGAGCTCGGGACAGTGAAATGTGTGCTTTGCTGTCACCCTCACTGCCGTGTGAGGGTTTGGTACATGTGCCTGGGCTGCTGAATTGTGGTCAGGAGAGAATTCAACACTCCTAATTGCAAATACACACATTTGGAGTGTCCCAGGAGTGCTCAGGAGCAGGGAAATGGGGGGATGTTGCCACAGAGTTGGAGGAAATTAAATACGAGACAAGTAACTCAAGATTGCCAAATACTTCAGAAACTCAAAAAAAAAAACACAGTGTTTAATGGAATCTCAGAATGGTTTGGGTGGGAAGAGACCTTAAAGCTCATCCAGTTCCAGCCCTCCCATGGGCAGGGACACCTTCCAGCCCCGTCCAGCCTGGCCTTGGACACTTCATGATTTATGAATATCATGATTTATTATGTCACTGTCTCATTTACAGTCTGTCTTCTATGGCTGAACCCTGTGCTAAAAGCAAAATTTATACAAGAGGAAAAAAATAAACTCCATTTTTAATGAGTTCTCTGATCTCCCATCCATCAAAAAAGCAAGTCTGCACACAGCCTGATTTACTGGCTGGTTTTTTTCACTCTGTTCCTTGCTGGCCTTAAATCTGAGTTGAGCTGAGCCTCTCTTGTCCTCTGGTGACAGATTTGTGATGTCCCTGTTCCTTTCCCAGGGTAAGACCCCGTCCCCTCGAGCTGCTCACGCCTGTGCCACGGTTGGGAACAGGGGTTACGTGTTTGGAGGCAGATACAGGGTAAGCCCAGCCCAGATTAACCCTGGGATCCCCAAACCTCAGCAGGAGATCTGAACCACGCTCTGCTTTCTTGTAGGAGTCCAGAATGAATGACTTTTACTACCTGAACCTGGACACGTGGGAGTGGAATGAAATGTGGGTACTCAGACTTGGTTCATGTGAAATTCTTTGTGTCTAAAGAAATTAAAGCCCTCCTTGGGTCATTGCAGTATCCTGCAGATACCTGAAAAATAATCAGAGCAGGAAAGAGCAGCAGGATTTTGTTGTTCTCACAGTGATTTGGGGTGTTTTTATTGCAATCCAGACTCACCCAAGGCATCTGCCCCGTCGGCCGATCGTGGCATTCCTTAACACCGATTTCCTCGGATCACCTCTTCCTCTTTGGAGGCTTCACCACTGACAAGCAGCCCCTGAGTAAGTCATTCCAAAGGGATTTGGTGGTGGCTTCGTGCTCTTCTTGTGCACAGGAGCTTGAATGATTGCCTTGAATTCCTTCTGAATTCCTCCCGTGTGCTTGTGATCCAACTCCTCGTGGCCGACAGCTCATTCCACAGAGCAGGAGTTGCTGAGTGTGTGGAGACACCAGAGCTGTCAGCAGTTCCTCTGCTCTAAAAATGTATCTAATGCAAATTGCAGTGAGTAACAGCTTTACAATTCTCCACCTTCACTCTGTGACATTAAGCACCTGTTGTCAAACAGGAGCCAGTGCTTTATAAGGTTTTTCCTAAAATGTTTGATTTATCTGAGAGCAGAAATGGGCCGTGCTACACCAGAGTATTTGTTTATTGAAGCAAACTTACAGAACTAACAGAATCCTGTTTATATCTGGGATTTTGCTTGGTTTCAGGTGATGCTTGGATTTATTGTATCAGCAAGAATGAGTGGGTACAGTTTGAGCATAACTACTCCGAAAAACCAAGGTAAGGCAGACAATTCCCCGGAAAATTATTATAAAAGGGGTGTGGAAGCACCTGGAGGTGGCTGTGAGAGAGAGGACACACATTCCTCCTCACAGCTCTCCTTTCCCACGTGTCCCAGAGGTGCAGATTGTTGTGTGCCCCCAGAATTCTGGGTGAGCGCCACACGGGGCAGGTGCTGCAGGCAGCCTGTCTGTGAAACAGCAGGAAACATGGAATTTCAGGTTTGATCCTGGGATTGGGGTCTGATCCTGGGATTTAGGGTTTGATCCTGGGCTTTGGGGTTTGATCTGGCTGCAGAGGCCTCCGAGCTGTGCGTGGCAGCACCAGGGCTAACTGGGACCAGTGTCCTTGCTCTGCCAGGAAGGGCTGCTGTCACCAAGGGTCCTGCCAGAGGCTCATCCTGTGCACGCCCAGGGATGTTCTTGGCTTCTACTGAGGAAATTGGAGTTGATGACCTTCAATTTAAAACCCCAAAACCTCTGTGATGCACGAGTGTGGCATGGAAAACACGAGTCTTCCTCGTGCTTAGGGAAGTGATCTGAGCCAGGTTACTGAGCTAAAGCAGTGCCACTTCCTGGTTTTTGCCCTTTGGCATGGCTGGGATGAGGAGGGATCTTCCTGGAGCTGGGATTTTGGTTAATGCAGAGCTGCTTTCTGTTCCCAGGCTGTGGCACACGGCCTGTGCCAGCGAGGAGGGCGAGGTGATCATCTTTGGGGGCTGTGCCAACAACCTTCTGGCCCATTCCAAAGCTGTGAGTTGCTTTTGAGCTTTCCCTTCCCATGGGATCTTCGGTGCTGGATCACTCCAGTGAGTGTGAGGTGATCTCACGGGCATCACAGAGGTGCACAAACAAAGCCTGAGGGGGAAATGCTTTGCTCCTGTCCAAAGTCCCTCAGTGCAGATGCCTGAAGGCTCCCTGCTGTGGAAGGTGTCCCTGCCCAGGGCACACTGGAATGGGATGAGCTTTAAGGTCCTTCCAACCCCAGCCATTCTGGGATTCCCTGATTCCGTGAGCTGGTGCTGTGAGCCTGGGCTGCTTTGGCTCCTGCTGTGACCCCACAGAACCAACTCTCTTTCTCTCTCTCCCCCACCCTCCAGGCTCACAGCAACGAAATCCTTGTGTTCTCCCTACAACCAAGATCTCTCGTAAGGTAAGAAAGCAGCACTTCAGCATGGAACTGTCATGTCCCCAGCTCAGAGGGCAGGAGGAAATTCCTGTGAGGGTGGGCACGCCCTGGCACAGGATCCCAGAGCAGCTGTGGCTGCCCCTGGATCCCTGGAAGTGTCCAAGGCCAGGCTGGGCTTGGAGCAGCCTCGGACAGTGGAAGGTATCCCTGCCTGTGGCTGGGGGTGGAATGGCTTTAAGGTCCTTCCACCCCAAACCATTCTGTGTTTCTAAGACAAGTGGGGCAGTTACCACTAGACTGATTTATGTTCCTAAAATACTGGAAAGCACTGTTCCCTCTACCAAAGGCTGCTCGAGCAGCAGCCATGGGACCTTGGCCCTGCTGAGAGCACCCTCAGCTGTAAGGCACGAGCCCCCCGTGCTGACAGCAGCCCTGTGTCCCCAGGCTGTGCCTCGAGGCAGTGATTTGCTTCAAGGAGATGCTGGCCAGTTCCTGGAACTGCCTGCCCAAGCACCTGCTGCACAGCGTGAACCAGCGCTTCGGCAGCAACAACACCTCGGGCTCCTGAGCCCCGCGGGCGCCGCGCCGGGCCGGGCCAGCTGCGGGCGGGGCACTCCCACCCCGGGACAAAGAAACATTAAAGGTGTGTCGGTGAACCCTCTGTGTCGTAGGTAGTCGCTTCTCGCCTTCCCGTTGCATGTGAATGGCCTAGAGAGAACCTATTTTTGTGTCGAGATGTTTGCAATAAATGTATTTAACGGCAGAGGAGCCTGAGCTTAAGCTGCAACCAGGTCTGGGGTTGTGCACCCCGAGGGGCTGAGGCCGACCCCGAGAGCAGGGGGTGTCCGTGGGGACAGGAGCTGGGGAGTTGTGCAGGGAATGCTGAGCACACCACGGCTCTGGAGTGCTGCTTTCGTGGAGGCTGCAGGTCGTGTTTAGCCCACAGCTTCACGTTTTGCCACAAACACTTAAGGTCAGAGAAGCAGGATCTGGAACTTGTCGGTCGAGAAACTGTTGTGAACCTGGAGATGTTAAAGCACCACTACTCTCTGCTTGGCTGTAGTTTGGTTTTAATTTTGGAATTTTTATGTTGTGGAACTTCAGTTGTGAACCTTAGGTAGCAGATATTCTGCCCTGCGAGTGTAACTGAGAGTGCTTGTGCCTGTTCCTGTCCCTGTGGAGCTCCCCTGCACCTGGAGCAGCTCCAGGGCCATGCAGAGGGTCAGCCCTGCCCTGGCTGAGCCAGCTCTGTGGGGACACGGGGGACAGGGACAGGCTGTGCTGCTGTGGGGAAGGGGGGGGGATCATGTTTCAAGCTGTCTTCAAAAAACAATTAAAAACTTTGACTTCTAGAACAATTCCTGTGCTGTAATTCCTGCTAGATCCCGTGGGTTTATCCTGACTCCCAGCCCTGCTCTTCCTCCCCTCCCCAGGGTTCTGACACAGCTGGCCTGGGGGGATCTGGGCCTGCACCTTCCCTCACTCCACAGCCAGGGAATGTTTGGGGGAAATACAATTCCACCTTCCAGAGGAAGCATTCTCCACTGGAACTGCCCTCCTGCCAGCTCCATGCCAGAGGCACAGGGCAGGAAGGAACTGAACCCTGGAGTTTTCCTGCCCCAAATTCCAGACCCTTTGCCCAGCAGGTTAACAAGAGAAGCAGCAGCAGGGGAGGACATTCCTGACCAAATGCCAGCAATTTACTCCATGTTTATCTGCTATTGGTATCAGAGTCCAGCAGCCCTGGTGTTGGAATCCAGTCCTGGCTGTGGGGCTGTGTCTGTCCCAGACCCAGGTCCGGTTTGGGGGTGAGGACCCCCAGCATGGAATCACTTCTTCTTCATGTTCTGGAGGTGAGGTGCAGACACTTTCACCTTCCCAGGAATATTTCTTGACAAGTCAGTGTCCTAGGAAACACAGAAGAGGAGAAAGTGACCATGGCAGAAAAACATTTCTGCAGCACAGGAATGATCCCTTCCCTCTGCCCCTGGTGAGCACCTGGCTGGGAGAGAGGGCCACAGGACACACCTCCAACCTCAGCTCCCCCTGCAAGCACCTGCCCCTGCCCCGGGAATTCCCTCTCCCAAAACCAGAGGGTTTCTCGGAAGGTGCTGCTTCTGTCAGCAAGAGTGACACAAAACAGAAACAAAAGGCCCAGTGTTTCTAATGGTTCTTCCCAGCCTGAGCAGCACAGCTTTCCCAGAGAAGCTGGGAAATGTTCCAAGGGCTTGGAACAACCTGGGAGAGTGGAAGCTGTCCCTGCCCATGGGATGGGGTGGTTTTTAAGATCCCTTTTAAGAACCCCAACCATTCCAGAACTCTTCCCCAGCATTACTGACAAACAGTACTGCAAAAAGCCCCAAACCAACAGCACACTCAGTTTTGGCAGCATTTTCCCCCAAAATGGCCCCTGTGGACGTTTTGCTGCTCCTGTGCCTTTGTACAAGGGAAACTGCAGAGGAAGCATCACCTTGACGCTGCGGAACAGGTCCTTTTCTCTTGCACTGGCTTCTTTGGACTGCATAAAATTGTGCAAGGCGATCTTGGCAGCTGGAAAAACACAGGGAAGAGTGAAACAGCTTGGAAAACCATGCTGGCTTCAGCAGGCACCACACAGGAAAGGGTTCAGGGCTCTCAGACCATACCTTTGCCCTTCTTCTGGGTGCCTGGAGTGAGCTTGACTTTATACCTGCCCAAAGGAAAGGTTTCTGTAAGTAAAACGAAGTGGCACCAAACCCCTTCCCAAGAAGTGCTGCCACTCACTTGTAGTTGGTCATGGCTGTGTAGGGAGCACAGATGGGGACAGCAAAGAGCAGGATGTCCTCGGGGTGGGGCTGCCCAGTCAGGGAGCCCAGCAGGGCCTCGCTGTCCTGGGGGACAAAGAGCTCCACTGGAATCTGTCCCCAGCCCTCCCTGCTGGAGTCACGGGGGACCAGAGCATCCCTGCCCATGGCAGGAGGTGGGGAGAGGTGGCCCTGAAGGTCCCTTCCAACGAAACCATTCCATGGTTCCACGATCACTTCACTGGCATGGAATTACCAAGCCAGGATTCATGACTGATCCTCTTTCATCACTAACATCACATCCTTCGCTGGATCGTAGTTTTGGGCCCCCCATATGGAGTTACAGTCACCAAAAGCTTCCCCAACAGACATCGTTATCCTCCTCCTTTAAGGAATTTAAAGGAATTCACTTATTCCCAGCCTTGGGGAACACCGACAGCTTGTAATTACAGAAAAGTTTGAAGCAATTTTATACGGAAATAAACTTCTAAAGAAGAGCCTGCACTACTCATTGTGTCATCCTCCAGCCCAAGAGCCACCAAGGCTGGGGGTGCAAAAACCAGGGACAAACACCATGGAGCAGCTCTGGGTTTATGGAGGATGTGGAGATGAGCAGGGCAGGAAGAAAAGGAGGTTAAGTTTTAAAAATACAATGAAGGTAGGTTCAGATTCCTGGAGGGCTCCCCATGTCCCAATCCCAGCAGGAACACAGCCCCACCTCGGCACTCAGGGATTTGCACACGAGCATTTACCTCCAGTCCTGGCTGCTCCTGGTCCTGCTCCTCCTGCACACACAAGCAAAGGACACGTCAGGGCTGCAGAAACCACAGCCTCCTCCCTGACCCCAATAAATTCTTCTGTCAGCAGCCCCCAGAAAGGCCCATTCTCCCTGCAAAGAGACCTGAACTCGCTTCACAGCAAAGGTAAGAGCAGCATTTTACCGTGGGTGGGAGCGTGGAGTGTTTCTTTCCAACCTCTGATTTGCCTGGCACACGCCGAGCTGGGAGGAGGGAGATGAGGCTCAGAGATACCAAATCCCAACAGGGCCGGGAGGGAGATGAGGCTCAGAGATACCAAATCCCAACAGCAGGGCTGGGAGGGAGATGTGGCTCAGAGATACCAAATCCCAACAGGGCTGGGAGGGAGATGGGGCTCAGAGATACCAAATCCCAACAGCAGGGCTGGGAGCTCGGTTACAGCTCGGCTGAGGGGGAGGTGTGGGATGAACAGGATCCTCGGGACTGCTCTGAGCCCCAGTTGTGGCTGTGCTGGGAACAGGATGAGCACAGGGATTGCTGCAGGGCTTTGGGCTGCTTTGGGAATGCAGTGGCTTCCCCAGCCCTGGCAATAGGCACAGAGCTCTCCACAGTGCCCCAAATCCATGGGGAGCTGCTCAGCCTCACAGCCACAGAGAGCCCCAGCAAGGGACAGACACAGGAGAGAGCTGCTCACCTTCCCCTCCTCCTGCTCCCCTTGCCCATCCCACTGCTCACCTTTTCATCCTGCAGCTCCTCCAGCTCCTGTGCCTCGTGCAGCAGGATTCCTGCTGGGACAGTCTCCTTGGCTGCTCGACGCAGGGGTTTTGTTTTCTGCTGTTGTTTCTTTGCTGCCTCTTCTTTTGTCTTGCCCTTCTTCCCTTTTTTCCCTTTGTCCTCCTTGTTGGAGCCTGCAGACTGTGGGGACACGGGGTCAGGGCTGCTGAGCAGAGCCACCACAGCCTGGGGAAGGACAACTCCCCAGGCTCACCCCCAGCAGCTTCATGATGAGCTCCCGGTCCTCCTCGTCCTGGTCCCTGTACTTCTCCTTCATCTTCTTCATTTTACTCTGCGGAAGGAAACACCAACAGCTTCAGAAACGATGGCTTTTTGCAGAGTTTTGCATCCACAGATGTGCCCCCTCTTGCAATTTCCTTGCCAGTATCCCAAACTCTTTTCAGAGCAAGTCACCTTACAGTAACCAAGGGATTGGTTGCAGTGAGCTCCGTGCTAACCCCCACACCACCATCCTGAAACCACTTAAACACCACCACGAGCCTAAAACCACCAGGCAGCCATGGATGTCTGGGAAATTTGGGATTTCTGTCCACAATTCCACACCAACAGCTCAGCCCAGGGGTCCCCCTGGTCCCTGCCCACCTTCTGGCCCCGCTTGATGGGCTGAGGGGCTGCCGCAGCCTTGTGGCTGTTGGGAGCAGCTGGAGCTTGGGTTTCTGTCTCCTTCTGCCTCTCTTCAGGCAGCTCCGAGTTCTCAGCGTTGTTCTGCTGCTTCTTTTTCTTCATTTCTCTGAGGAGAACAATCACAACATCCTGCTTTGTTGTGACAAGAGAGGCTGCCCTCTCCTGACAGCGTTCCCACCCTGCTTCCCTGCCATGGGGATCTGGAGGAACCAACCCCTCGTCAGAAAAACCTCTCCAGCCCACGAGTAAAGCTGTTCACAGCCAGCATTCCCGAAGGACAGGAGCAGGAGCCCACCCTGGAAATGCAGGATGGACAATGGGCATGATCAGCCCAGACTGGCAGTGGCTACAGACGTGCCCACGACCTGGGGAGGGAATGGGGAAGAGGCACTGGCCCAGAGCAGCTGTGGCTGCCCCTGGATCCCTGGCAGTGTCCAAGTCCAGGCTGGACAGGGCTTGGAGCAGCCTGGGGCAGTGGGAGGTGTCCCTGCCATGGCAGGGTGGGATGGGATGGTCCTTGGGCTCTCTTCTAACCCAACCCACCCTGGGATTCTGCATTCCCTGAACACCAAGGGGCTCTCACCTCCTCTCCTTGGCAGAGAGGTGCCTCCGGCCCTGGGCCTTGCTGTCGCTCTGAGGAGGGAAAGGCAGTTTAGAGCGAGCCCTGCCCAGCAGCTCCCACGGCTCTGGGCCAGACACCGCAGCCAGGACCTTACCAAGGTGGGCTCCTCCTCTCTGGGGATGATTTTCTGCAGGGATCTGCGGGGAGATGGAAATAAACCTCAGCAGCAGCTCAGCCATGGACACATCAGCCACAGCCTGAACTTGAGCAGCTTGGCTGTAACCCTTTCAGCCTCCCAGTGCCTGGCAATGCCGCTTTGGTGAATGGGAAAGGCAGAATTCTGGGATTCACTTCACAAAACAAGTCTTAGCTCTCTGCCAGCTCCTCTCATGCACACACAAGCAACAAACACAGCCTGGGCACCGAGGGAACCCCAATGTGCAGCTTCCCAGGCACACAGCCCCATGTCCACCACTCCTTGCACCCTCTGAGGGGTCCCAGGGACAACAGGGACATGAGCTCATCCCACAGCCTCATGCTTGGCAGTGCAGCAGCAGCTCAGGACTGTTTCTCAGGTGTGAGCAGCCCAGAAAGGAAAATGCAGCAGCATTGCCATTGCTGAGCATGGAAAGAAGGGATGGTAACTCGTCACAGCCTTGTCCTGGCAGTGTTTTAGGAGACCCTCAGGTGCCCCCAGCTGCTGCTTCTCTCACCTCTGGGACTGAAGGTGGGACAGGTCGATGGTGGTGTCTGGGTAATTCACCTCTTCCTCCTTCACTTCCCTCTTTGGCTCTGGATGTTCCTCCTCAGATTCTCCATCGTCCTCCTCAGAGTCAGCCTCTGGAGCAGGAGTGCTCCCTCCCCCCTGCTCCAGCTCATCACGGGTGCTCTCAGCTGTGCCTTCCACATCCTCTGGAGCTTCCTCACCCTCTGGAGCTTCCTCACCCTCCTGAGCTTCTTCACCCTCCGGAGCTTCCTCACCCTCCGGAGCTTCCTCACCCTCCGGAGCTTCCTCACCCTCAGCTTTTTCCTCTTCACTGCTGCTGTCTCCTCCATCTGGGGCACAGAGGGCAGGAAAACACAGTAAGAGCATCAAATTGATCCATTATAGAATCCCAGGATGGTTTGGGTTAGGAGGGAACTTAAAGACCACCCAGTTCCACCCCTGCCATGGACAGGGACACCTTCCACTGTCCCAGGCTGCTCCAAACCCCATCTGGCCTGGGAGACACTGCCAGGGATCCAGGGGCAGCCACAGCTTCTCTGGGCACCTGTGCCAGGGCCTGACCACCCTCCCAGCCAGGAATTCCTTCCCAAGATCCCACCTACCCCTGTCCTCTGGCAGTGTGAAACCATTCCCCCTTGTCCCATCAGAGATTCAATCTGGGATCACCCAGACTCTGCAGGATGTCCCCAGCAGCCCCCAGTCCCTCCCACTGTACCTAGAAGCTCCACTTCCTCAGCCGCCAGCTCACTGGCACTGCTGGAAACTGTGTCCAGATCCTCATCCTGGACTTTGACCTTCCTCTCCTCCCGGTGTCTCCACACACAGCTCTCATCCACCTGAAAATGAGGAGCCTTTGTCAGGCCTGGACCAGCCCCACTGACATTCACAGAACACCTCATTCAGCTTTTTCTTCCATTTTTTGCCATCAAAAGATAAGAAAATCAACCCAGCCCCAAGTGTGTCAACCCCAAAAGTCAGGGTGACACACAGAGCTGCCCTCCCAGATCCCCTGAACATGCCAAGCTCCAAACAGAGTTGGGCTAAGAGCTCTGGCAGGGGCAGCAATGTCCAGAGTCTGTTTGAAATGCAGACACTGCACACTGGGCTGAGATGGAAACCAAAGCAGAGTCATTATCAGCAAGAAGCCTTTCATGGGATTTGTCCCAGTGGGAAAAGAAGTAATTGGGAATATACTGATAAGCAAGATGCAGAAAATAAGCCTCCTACAGCTCAAAGCAAATTACAAAAGCCAGCAGGAGCTGCATGGGAAAAGCTGTACCTTAAACAAGAAGCTGAAGCCCATCATCAGATAGGAAGGTGGAAGGAAATTCTTTTTCCCTGAAAAACAAAGGCAGAGTCTCATGAGGAGGTTCAGCAGCCATGCCGCAGGATGTCCTTCCAAAATTCATTTTTATTAGAGGCTTTAGGCTTCTGAAAAATTACACTGGGGCTTATTTTATCTCTGGGATGAGAACAGGAGAACTCAAAAGCAGCTGAGTTAATGAACTTCTGCCCAGGGCTCAGCTAGAAATGCTGCTGCAGCTGCCTGATACTCAGTCCAAGCCATTCCCAGCAGATTTCTGGGAGAGGAGTGGGAGCTGCTGGCTGTTCACAGGGAGGGGGTGCCACTGCAGGACAGCCCAGCACCTCTGAGGAAATCCCAAAATCCCATTGCTCCTTTGTGCCTCACCTCGGATCATGAAGCTCCCAGTAGTGAGATATTCTCCTGTGGGAGCAGTTTTAGAAACCTTAAAAAAAAAAAAAAACATGGTAAACTATAAAAAATTTCTGTGCCAGAAGGTCAACATCAGGTGGTAACAGCACCAAGAGAAACATGCTGGATTCCTGGGAACAGCTCTGCAGGACTCCACGCCCGAGGGGTTCTTCCTTTCCTCTGCAGGGAATTTTCCTAAGGGATGTTTCAATCCAATTGCACCCTACCAGCACTGGATTTTAGGAATCCTGGGTGAGTAATTCAGGAAATAAAACCAGGATGTACCCAGGAGTATTCAGAGAATAAAACCACCACAACTTCGGTGTGATCTCTACACTCTTACACAGAAATCTGACCCACACCCATCAGCTCCCAGCCAGAGCTGCTCTGACTGTCACCACATCCCAGTTCCCTGGGAAGCTCCTCCTGAGAGTGCTCACCTGGCTGTGGGACACCCACCAGGCGCTGGTGACCACGCGAGCGTCCCAGGCCGCGCTGTAGCACAGGGCCATGGTCCCAGCCTCCGTCAGCGTCCGGGGCGGGATGGGCTCACCTGGGGAACACCACCATCATCAAATCCTACCCTGCCCTCACCCAGCCTGGGAGCCTCCCAGGAAGGACTGATTGGCCTCCCCAGGCTCCCCCCCCCCGGTACCTGAGGGGTTCTTGATGACACAGCTCGTGGCCCCGTGCAGGTCCGCGTGCACGTAGATGTCCCCTGGGAAAAAGGAGACTGCAGTCAGAACCACGGAGCCCTGGAGCCAAGGGGAAGTGTCCAACATTAGCTGGAAATGGCTGCAAGGGGCAGGATGGGGACACAGAAGCCTTTCAGTCCATCCTCATGCCAGGTGGATCAGCTCCTTTGCTCCTGAGGGGAGCCCATCCAAGCTGCTCTCACCCCGTGGCACCAGAGGCACTCTCACCACCAAAAACCCCTTTGATCCAAGGCCCAACTCCAGCACAAAGCACAGAGACCTTCCCAGGGCACTCTGGACATTCACAAAGCTGCAGAACAGGAGGGAAATTCCCACATGCACCCCATGGGCTCACCTGGCCTGAGGTAGCGCTTCACGATCAGCTCGTTCTGCTGCTGATCCCTGCCAGCAATCACCAGGTAATTCTCGGAGCTGATGAACCACAGGAACTTCTCAAACCTGCCAAATTCCAGCAAATCCACCGTGTGAGAAACACCTGGAACTAACAGGACATTGCACAAGTGGCTTTTGATACCAAACTCAGGGAATATCCATCTCAGCATCTACAATTTATGACACTGCAAATATTTTCGCTTCCATCTGAGGCATAAAAACAAGGCATGGGACAACTGCAGCAGCACTGCCTGTGAGAGCTGGAGAGGGAACAAGGAGTATCATCAGCACAGTCCTCCTATTTATTTTTGTTTTAATAATTCGGTTAGTAGATGATGAAAAGCTTTGGGGTTTTATTTCATTTGTTTGTTGTTTTTTAAGATCACAGAAGCCCAGAATGGTTTGGGTTGAAGAGACTTTAAAGATCATCTGACCCCACCCCTGCCATGGGCAGGGACACCTCCCACTGTCCCAGGCTGCTCCAAGCCCTGTCCAGCCTGGCCTGGGACACTTCCAGGGGCTTCTCTGGGCTATTAATCCTGGGAACCATTCTGGGATTCTCTGACTTTAAGAAGGAGACTCCACCCAAAGTGCAGTGCTCAGAAATCCTAATTAGCTCCAGTTCCAAGCCAGTGAGGATCCATCCTGACCCAGGGCATGAGAGAAGGACAAGGGAGCTGTACTTGCCAATAAACCTTTCTGGCTTTCTGGATGGTGGTGACTGTCTGAACTTCCCTCAGCGTTTGCTTCGTTTTCTTCTCAGCTGATTTAAAAGCCTGTTTGGACAGAAAACACCATCACCATCCAGCAGGACTCACAAAATTCCTGACTGAACAGTGGGAAAGTTGGTAGGAAATGGCTCTGGACTTTAGCACAGCCCTGCTCCTGTGAGACATTAACATTTAACATTCCTGCTCCTGTGCCCTCAACATTCCACCCTGGAGAGCTGCTCCCTGGAATTATCAGCTCTTCCACTTCCTCAAGGATTTCCACTGATTCTCCACTCTAAGTCCTGGTCTTTATCTCCACCTGCCTTGAGTATTCCCAATGCTATTGGTGGAAAAGTAGGAAACATCAGGGATCTGCAATGCTTCACTGAGCTGAAAATGTGAAGAATAAAACAACCCTAGTGGGTTGTTTTTCCTTTTCATGTCTCATTAGGGCTGCTCAGACCAGGTCAGGATTTCCCACTTCTCAGTGGCAGGGATTTTCCTTTTAAATGTCTTCTAAAAGCCAAGGAAAAAATACCTTTTCTGCAGCTTCCACTGTCTTCTGAGTTTTCTTGGCTGCGTGTCTTTTGTGATCGTAGTACCTGTGAAACACAAGGGATTGTCCCTGAAATCCCAGCAGCTCCACTGCTTTCTCCTCAGCCCACTTATCCCAGGCCTCTGCATTTTGTTCCATGTGCAGAATTGGACTCAAAATTAAATCAAAGTGACAGGTCTGGACCAGGGAAATGCCCATGCCAGAGCTCAGGGCAACCTGCCATTTCAATTTTTAACTCTTATTTTTAACAAGATATCCCAAAGCCCTTCCTTCTGAAATATTACCACCAACAATTGCAAACCCAGAGGATTTCTCCTACAAAAACACATATTTACTGAAAAAAATCTTACTTTTTGGCATTGGCATAGGCTGACAAATTGAGATCAACATCAACCAGTGAGGGTTTGTTTTTCTGAGGTTTCTTCAATTGTTTGGTTTTATTCTTTTTCTTTTTTCCCTTTGGTTCTTCTGTTTCTTCCTTCTCTACATCAGCATCCTCCTCCTCTTCCTCTTCAGATAACACATATGGGTTCCTAAAAACACATGACATCAGATGATTAAGAGAAGAGAACTGGTTCATTTTTCATCCTCAGGGCAATGTGCTCTTAATGGAATCCTCTCTGAAGTCTGGGAATGGCCTAAGGAGCCTCTAAACCATTTCACACATGAAGGGCCCTCATTCCAGCCCATTCATGTCTTGGAGTCAGCCAAATTTGGGGGGAAAAAGGAAAACAGAAGCAGAAGATAAAGAGCCCAGTTTTCCTAATCCAAGGACCTGACTAAAAACAAGTTTATTCTGTGCACTGACATTTCTGAAAGTGAAGTAAGTAAAAATTCATGGATTATCTTTGCCATGTCCCAGCTTTCACACCAAAACTTCTGGGTATAGAAAATACATTTTGGGGTTTTTTTAATAAGTAAATGTCCTGGGGTGGCATAAATGATACTTTGTATTCCCTATCATTTGTATGTTTGACCAGAAATATGGTCCTGTAGCTTTAACTGTGTCCCACAGCTGAGAGAAGCTCTGCCAGCATGGGATGTTTTGAAAACTCTTTCCCCAGACTGCTCTACAGGCGAGTGAGAAGGAAGGGACACTGGTTTCTTTTTTTCTTCAGTCAGTTGCTGCTGCCACCGGTGTGGCTGCTGCTTGGGTTTTCTTGGTTTTTCCTGGGATTGTTTTTTTGTTGTTTTTGGACCTTTTTCCTCCACTTGCTCTCTCATCTGAGAACCTGAGGAGCCCCGGAGGACAGCAGACGAGAATCCTCCAGGGAGCCACCGGAGGAACTCCACCCGACCCCTCTGGGGACCCCGGAAAGGGAAGCTACGCCTGAGGAAAAGGACACTGAAGCTCATCAGCTGTTTGTTCAGGTTTAATGACTCCTTTTCCCCTTTCCCCTTCCCCTGTGTGGTTTGTTAATTAAACAGTTCTTATCCCACTTTCAGCTGAGATATTCTGTTTGCTGTGGGGGAAGGGGTGCTGGAAGTTTCTGCTGTGGGGGAGGTGTTTTATTCAGAACACTTTCCACCTAGGGAAATTTTCTCGAATCCGAGACAGTAAATAATCCTGACGCAGTGTGAGCTGAGGTTTTCCCAGGCACTCACCTCAGCAGCATGGTGATGTGGTTTGTCTGCAGCTTTAACTCCTTGATTGCCATGGCCACAGGGTCCCCCTGGGCTTGGGCCTCCTTCACGATGGCCCCGATCTCGGTCCAGTCGATCTGGTTGGCCAAGGCGCTCCGGACCACCTGGATGGCCCTGTCCACCACATCCAGGTTCATCTCTATCAGCTCTCCTTTCAGCTTATCAGCTTCCTTAGGGAAAGGAGAAGGTTGTACCCACTGGAGCTAAACACGTGCTCAGAAATAGGTTAAAAAATGGAAGCAGTGGAGAAGAAATCCAAGAATGGATTGAAGTGGTGGCAGAGGAGAACATCCAACTCCAGCTCTGCCAATCCCTGAAGTGTTCCAGGCCAGGCTGCAGCAACCTGGGACAGTGGAAGGTGTCCCCACCCATGGAACTGGATGGGATTGCAGCTCCCTCCCAACCAAACCATTCCATGACTGTGTGATTATGCATCTTCTTAATGAAAACCCCAAATCTGTCTTACCTGAGCCTGCTGGAGAGCTTCCAGTCTGTGCTCATGGTCCCTACGGACATTTTCAAGTTTCTTCAGTGCTTGTTTTTCCTTTCAGAAACAAGATGGCAAAACACATAAATAAATATAAATATAAATATAAATATAAATATAAATATAAATATAAATATAAATATAAATATAAATATAAATATAAATATAAATACAAATGGCATCAGGTAATCACTGCAAGAAGCAAGTGAAGCCTCTGGGAGCCATCGGTCCCAGCCCTGGATCAGGACACACCTGCTGCAAGGCCTTCAGATCAATCTTCTGCCCCTCCAGCTTGGAGTAGAACTCATCTGTTGCCTGCAAGAGACAATCAGGTTGGAGAATGCCCAGGCTGGCCTGAGACAGAGCAGGCAGAGGAGGTTCCCTCACAGAAGTGGCTGCAAAGCACTAAAAGAGGTGACAGAGGCTGAAACAACATCCAGGGACTTTCTCCATTGCCCTTCCCGTGGGATGAGTTCAGCAAGACATTCAGGGCTGTGTATCCCTGCAAACACACAGGGAAATACGTGGCCAAACTCTGTCCCACCTTTTTTGCTAAGAAATGATGGAAAAGAAGCTGCTTTGGCTCATTAAATGGTTAATGGTTAAGATTAAATGGTTGCAAAGTCCGAGCTGTCTGCCCTGAATTCCTGCTGCTTCACTGGGTCAGTTAAAAACCCACAAAGACCCAGAATGCCTAAGAACTGCTCCTGGTGCTCCAGCTGTGCTTCAAACACAGGATGAGGAAGGTTTAAGTTGTTTAGATCATCACAGGGATGTGGGGCAAGGGATGGAGAGACAGGACACAGTGAATGGCTTCCCACTGCCAGAGGGGACAGGGATGGATGGGATATTGGGAATTGGGAATTGCTGGCTGGGAGGGTGGGGAGGGCTGGGCTGGAATTGCCAGAGCAGCTGTGGCTGCCCCTGGATCCCTGGCAGTGTCCCAGGCCAGGCTGGACATTGGGGCTTGGAGCAGCCTGGGACAGTGGGAGGTGTCCCTGCCATGGCAGGGGTGGGATGGATGGGATTTAAGGTCCCTTCTAGCCCAAACCACTCTGGGATCCTGTGATCAGTGAAGGGGAGGACAGAAATTCAGCCAGGAAGCAGAGCAGGAGTGTGAAGTGGGAAGTCTGGAGATCAAGGTCAGGAACAAGAGGCAATTAATGACTCCAGATGTTAATGAGCCAAGGAGCAGGAAGGACAATGCTCAAGGAAACCCCAAATCACAGCAGTACCAGGAAAAGGTAAATGTGGTGAGTGTCACAACTCCAGAGTGTCACCTCTCCATAACAAAACCTCTGGGATTCTCTGACTGGAACCATCACCTTCCTCAGAGATTCCACACTCAGCTCCAGGACCTGAGCTCAGGAAACAACACTGCCCCAGCTGCAGCCAAGGCCCTGTTTGAGTTGCTCCTTTCTCAGCAAATATTCTATCCATAAAATGAATCATCCCTTCCAAGGTCTATGCTTTCATTAACAACCTCTGCACTATGTTTTAATTACTCTTTTTAGCAGCAGTCAATTAAAGCACTTAAGTACAGCATCAGCAAAAGCACTGTACCTTATTGAATGAGTCAAATTCCAAGTAGGGACACTTTGAATGTTGAGAAAACAAGAAAGGATGAAATTCCTCATATCTGTAAAATACACATTTGATATTATCACCTGAAGACTAATTCCTGTTATGCAGACTAGTAGAAAAAAAAGGAAGAAATACTTCAAATATTTACGTGTAGATATCTTCTGCTGGTTTATCTGGTTCCAGACTTGGCTTTTTCTCCTTTTTCTGGATAACATAACCCTAAAAGAATATTAAAATGTAATTTATCTGTGGAAAGAACCCCACTTCTAAATTTTAGGTCTAACCAACTGATCAGCACGAGACAGTAAATAATTCCAGCAGGGAACTGAGCAAATCCCTGACCCCCTGGCTTGTCTTGATTCCAGTTTCATCTAGAAAAAGAGGTGAACTTCTTCTAACCCTCAGGACTATCCCATAAATGCAGAGTTTATGTGCAGAATTTATTACAGAACAAGCGCAAATCTCCCAGGATTTATACAATCTGCTTGTGCATTATTTAATTGCTGCCCAGCCCGTGGAAAGAAGCAATTTTTATTCCACATCACCACCTGACACCCAAAAATAAAATCCACAGCTGGGAACAGCAGGAATTGCACATCCTGAGGAATTAACTCTGCAATTCCAAATAACTGAGAGCCCACCCCAGACCCACCTTTCCACTGAAGTTGTCAGTGAGGGCCATGTATTCTTCTGCTTTCTCTAGAGCTGAAAGCACCTTCTCAAGGTTTTCTAAGGCGAAAAATAAAACAGCAGAAATGTTTCATCCCTGGTGCTTCACTCCAGCAATTATTGCTTATTTTTAACGGGAGTCTAAGTTTACAGCTGGGAAATTTTTAATATAAAGATCTATTTAGGTCCTTCCAAAACATAATTATTCAAGTTTCAGGGGGAAAAAAAAGACCCCACAAATACCAGCACTTTATAAAAACTAAGACTACAGAGGCAAAGCATAAATCAGAAGCTGTGAGAAGTTATTTTTTACAGCACCATAATGCATGGGGAAGGAAAAAATCCTTTGTATTTATGGCAAATATAAAGCACATGAGAACAATAAGACTGCAGGAAAATATATTCTGGCTTTACGACCCAAATCCTTAATTTCCCAATAAATGTAAAGCTGCTACTTTATCAAATCTCCAATGTTTGCTATAAATAAAGATTTTGATGTTAATTCTTCTTGTCAAATATCCCTTTGCACAACCAGAATTCACCTCATGGGTGAGGTGGTGTCTCATTATAAAACAAGCCATAATACATAAAACCTGATACTTTATCTCCAATAGATGCACAAACCAAGAGTTTGAATGTAAACAAGGCTGGTCCTCAAGCTAAAAATAATAAAAAATATAACCAAGTGATCAGAACTACAGCTTTACTCATCTCTTTGGAAAAAATCGCTACACAGACATAAAAATCACCATGTTTGCGGCCCAGCCTTTAAACTATTCTACCTTTATTTTCCAGATGTTGATCTATTTTGACAGCTCCAGAAAATCCAGCTTCTATAAGGCAGTGCTCGATCAGAGTGGCCCCATAAGCTGTTCAAACAAGAAATAATAAAGGACTGTCTGTAGAAAATATTCACAATTTGCATTTTTTTAAAAAATCTGGACATAAGAGTGTGAGAAGTACCAAAAATGAGAGAAGGATGAGTTTCATGGGTGGATAAGAGGGAGGGGGTGAGAAACAGCCAAATTCCCGCAAAGGGAAAAATTGTGGGAGTTTTAGAGTGGAGCAGCTGTGCCTGGTAATTGGATCAGTAACACCATGTGAGGCCAAGGTTTCCTACATGATGGGATCAAAAATACTGAATTCCCATATGGATACAAAAACTGGGATCAGTTGGGGATAGCAATTAGCAATTATACAATATTATACAGAATTATTATTATTATTATTATTATTATTATTATTATTATTATTATTATATAGTAATAGCAATTATTTAGGAGACCAGGGTAGAGAAAGAGAAGGAAAAGGGTGGTGAGAAAGGGAATCAAGAGATGGGGAAAGTAATGCTTAGTTCTGAAAATGCTGTGATTTGAGATGTTTAGGAAACTCTCTGCTTGATCAGCACTGCCAGGTCAGGAGGAAAACCAAACTTGTTCTGACCAAGTCACACAAGACAAATTTGGTTCTGTGCTCAGGAAAATCCGACTTTACACTTAGACTTTACACTTATTTGGTACCAAGATGGTGCAAAATGCCCCAAGGCAGAGCTCTCCCAGAGCCACTCACAGCTCTCATCACTGCAGCACCATGAGCAGGCTCAGCTCTGTGCAGCTGGAATCAATAAATCTCTGTCTTCCAAGGCAACCTGGCCTAGTGGAAGGTGTCCCTGCACATGGGATGGGCTTTAAGGTCCCTTCCAACCCTGAACAATTCCAGGATTCTGTTATAAGTTATTCGGATTTTCAGCATGACATAACACACATGGATTGACATAATTTCATTTTCTAACAAATGACTTACGAAGGAGTGGGTTAAGAACCCTCTTCAGCTGTTCCCCTTTGGGTGCATTTGATATGATTTCAGTTAACCTGCAGGAGACAAGGGAGAGTTGCAATTCCAAAGAATAATGTGTTTTACAATAACAAAACATTGCATTGCATAAAAGCTACAGAACATTTCCAGCCTTAAAAAATGAACCTAAAAATGGCCTGTAATACGTGAAGAACTGCCCAAAGCTTTCCACAGCTTCAAGGAATTTGGGTTTATCCCAAGAAACACCCCATTTAGGAGCTCTGAAATTTAAATTACCTGTCCAAGGTTGGCAGAGGCACAGGAGCTTTTGCACTGTCCACAGGGTAGCGCTCCCGGACCGCAAACCTCACGTCATCTGCTTCGTCCGTGCGGAACCTCAGGATGTTCAGGATGATGTACTCGTGGTCAGTGAGGACAATGTTTCCCTGGGAGCACAGGGACCCTCAGCAGAGCCACCCTGGTGTCCCTGCCCCGGGGGACAGTGCTGGAGCTGTGCACTCACCCTGTCGTAGAGCTCCACGATCAGGTGATACGCGGCCTCGTCGCTGCCGAACTGGAAGTCCACGATGCGGTCGATGCCCAGCTGGCTCACACTCACCAATCTCCTGGTCTTCAAATGCTTCCGGCACTGCCAGAGGTGGGAAAAATGTCTGGGATGTGCTGCAAACACCTGGAAATGGCCTAGCTATAGAGCCCTCCTGTGGCACCAACCACTTTCTTTTCAACTCAAATATCGTAGGAGCAAAAAATGTTGGTTCTCAGCAAAATAACACCTTCATTTCTATAATTACAAATATAATTGACCCTAATTCTTAACGTTAAAACATTTTTTTCCATTGAAACCTGTTGTTTGTTTAGGCCAAGGGAGCAGCTAGCTCAGATCCAAAGGGTTTACTTTGTAAAGAGAACTGGGATTTATCCCTGCAGCCATCTCAGCATGGAAAGCCACCCCAGAGATCTCTGCTGAGTCATTTCCATGGGGCCGCACCCAGAGGATAAACAGCTCCATGGGAGTCAGCACCAGGCTGTGTCCCCATGGATGTAGCTGTGGATCCACCTGCAGAGCCCAGCCTAACAGCCTGAGCAAGGTCTGAACTCCAAAGCCCAGCAGGCTGAACAGAGGACTCTGGAGCACGGGGTGCTGCATCCAGCACCTACAAATTCAGATAATCCTACTGGAATTACAAGGATTTTGCTGGAGCAATGTTCCAGAAGGTCTGGGGGGTCCAGAAGATATCCAGTGGATTAGCAGTAGTTTTTATAAATTTAAATATTCATTGTTTCAGGTGCTGAATATCAATGATGTGATCCCAAGTCCACATTTGCTCTTCCCTTGTCTTCAGCCCCCCACTGGATCAGGATTCACCAGGCAAATCCTTCCCTATTTTCTCATCTCCAAGGACAGAACATGAACACTCCTTCCTGATACCCAGACACTTTATTAAAAAAGAAACTTGGGTGAGTTTACCTTCATGGCAAAGCTGGACGGCATCATGTTCTTTGGCCACTCAAACTCCGTCATGTGGATGCGTATCCCAGATTCCAGCAGCAGCGTGGCCTTGCAGTCCGGCCTGTGGGCAAAACAAAGGAGCTGGACGCCAAATTCCCTGTGGATCCCTTCCAAATATCCTGTGATTCCATGTGGCCCAGGAGGAGCCACCCCTCACCACCCACCAGTCTGCAGAGTGTTTTCTGCAGTGTTTCACACTTCATATTCTATTTCCTAAAAACTTTTGGGGTAAAAATTACAGCATTTTTCCAAAAACCAGAAGAATTTCGCTGAAAACAAGTCAGAAATTACTGCAGACAAAAAAAAAATCTAGTTTTCATACAGCACTTCTAAAGAATTGCTAAATAAAGATATTTAAAGCTCTTACTTTTGCAGGCGAATGAGATAGGTCTTGTTATCCACATCATAAACGTTGTTCACTCTCATTCCCAGCAAACTGCCAAAAGGAAAACACAGAACGCTTTGGAGAATCCAAAACACAAGTGTCTGGAAAAACCCCAGTGGTAATCAATGTACACAGAAGGGCAAGTGATGATAAATTACCAAGTTATGACAAATTACCAAGCAGTAACCAAAGAGGCTGCAAAGGAGGATTAATAGAATGAGCTGGAAGCATCAACCATGGAGAGATGGAGAAACTGCTCTTAAGACACAGCAATTAAGGGATGGAGAAAATCAGGCGGAGAAATTCAGATTAATGGATACAATGCAGAAAGCTGCCAGGTCCTGCCAGCCCTCCTCTTTGTGGCAGGGATGCAAAATGTACTGGGTATTGTACTGGAGCAGCTTTGGCAGCACAGGGCACCAGCAATCCCAGTATGAGCACCAAAATGGCCTGGGGGTGTCAGTCACTCCCTTCGGAGTGGGGCTGGACATGCAGATTGCCCCGGACACCAGGAATGTGTCAGAGCTCCGCAGGGATGTGAGGAGCTTCCCAGCCGGGCAGGACGTGTCCAGCCTGGAGAAGAGAAGGCTTCAGGGAGAGCTCAGAGCCTCTTCCAGGGCCTAAAGGGGTTCCAGAAGAGCTGGAGAGGGACTGGGGACATGGGATGGAGGGACAGGACACAGGGAATGGCTTCCCACTGCCAGCGGGCACGGTGGCACAGGGTGGCACAGGGTGGGACAGGTACCCAGAGAAGCTGTGGCTGCCCCTGGATCCCTGCAAGTGTCCAAGGCCAGGTTGGACAGGGCTTGGAGCAACCTGGGCTAGTGGAAGGTGTCCCTGCCGGTGGCAGGGGCTGGAACGGGACGGCAGACGGGGTGTGGGGGTTATGCAGAGCTCAGGCAGGGCAGGGCTGAGTGGCACAGGGGGCCGGGCAGAGCTGTGCGGACAGGACACGATGGAGGATCAGAGCCCCCACAGCCACAGAGCCCCCTGAGGCCACGGCGGGGCGGGGAAGCCGGGACAGGAGCAGGACCAGAAGGAGGAGCTGGGACAGAACCAGAACAAGGTCCAGGAGCAGGGGCAGGGGCAGGACCAGGACACACCGGGCCAGGCCCCGCTCCCCGGGGCCGCACGGGCGGGGGGTGCCGGTACCTCTGCCGCAGCTCGGCGAGCACCGCGCGGATGTCGACGGTGCTGAAGCGGGACTTCATGGCGCCGCCGCCGCCCGCCAAGCCCCGCAGGGGTCCCGGGTCCGCTCCCTCAGCAATCCCCGCCGCCGCTCCCTCACAGCTCCGGGCGCCGCGGGGCCGCCCCGCGCCTGCGCGCAAGGGCGCTACGGGTCGCGCCCGGCGCCAATTGCCGGCGCTCCGCGGCCGCGCATGGGCCCGGCCGGGCTGCGGTGCCGCACGGGAGCGACAGGAGGCGCTGTGAGCGCGGGGGCGCTGAGGGGCGCGGGGCGAGCGGGGAGCGGGGGTGACAAAAAAGGGTCTGGGGGTAAGAAAATAGGGTCCGGGGGTGACCAGAAAGGGTCCGGGGGTGACCAAAAAGGGTCCTGGGGTGAGAAAAAAGAGTCTGGGGGTGAGAAAAAAGGGTCTGGGGGTGACCAAAAGCGGTCCGGGGGTGACCAAAAAGGGTCCGGGGGTTAAAAAAAATGGGTCCGGGGGTAACCAAAAAGGGTCCGGGGGTGAGAAAATAGGGTCCGGAGGTGACCAAAAGGAGTCAGGGGGTGACAGGAAAGGGTCCGTGTGTGAGCAAAGGGCTCGGGGAGAGGGCAGCCAAAGGGGCAAAAGGGAGGCATGAGGTGGGTGAGCAGACGGTGCCGGGGCTCGGGAGGAGCGGCAGAAGGGTCCCGCGTGTGTCTGTGCTGAGCAGGGGAAGGGAGGCCAGGCGCGGTCATGTCGGGGCAGCAAAGGGATGCCGCGGGAGCCCTCTGAGCAGTGTTTGTCCACAGTGGTTATTTCAGGGCACGTTTGGCTTCGAAATTCGCCCGCGCTGTGGATGTATTGGGAAGCGTTGGCGGGTGTGCTGCGTGTGTTTGCCAGCAGGAGGCGGTGTTGGTGCGGGTGTGCGCGGGGTGCAAAAGGGGTCGTTGCGGGTGTTTGGGGTTGTTGTTGTTTTTGGTGTGGTAAAAGGGGAGCCCGCGTGTCTCTGTGTTGCCCAGGCTGCGCTGGAGTGGCTATTCACAGGCGCGATCCCGCTACTGACCGCCACGGGAGCTTTGACCTGCTCCGTCTCCGACCTGGGCCGGTTCACCCCTCCTTAGTCAACCTGGTGTCCCGCAGCTCCCCGCGGGTCACCATATTGATGGCGGCCTTAGCTTGGACGCCCGCTCGGCACAGCGCACGGCAGCCCAGAACTCCTGGGCTCAAGCGATCCGTCGGGCTCAGCCTCCCCGGCAGCTGGGACTACAGGCGCGCGCCACCGCGCCCGGCGCTGCCGAGCCGCTCCGCCGCCGATGTGCTTCGTGCGCAGCCCGCGCCGCTCCGCCCCGGCCCGCCCCGCTCCGCCCCCGGCCCGCCCCGGCCCGCCCCGGCCCGCCCCGCTCCGCCCCGGCCCGCCTCCTGCCCTGCCCCGGCCCGCCCCGGCCCGCCCCGCTCCGCCCCGGCCCGCCCCGCTCCGCCCCGGCCCGCCCCGCTCCGCCCCTGCCCGCCTCCTGCCCTGCCCCGGCCCGCCTCCTGCCCTGCCCCTGCCCCGCCTCCCGAGCCTCCTCCGCCTGCTCCTCATCGTGCTCCGGACCTGCTGCCGCTGTTCTTGCTGCTCCTTCTGCTCTTTCTTCTCCACGTCCTCTTCCACCTTCTCCTCCTTCTCCTTTCTCCTTCTTCTCCTCCTTCTGTTCCTCCTCCTCTTCAGCCTTTTCCTCCTCCACCTCCTCCTTCTTCTCCTCCTCCTTCTTCTTCTCTTTCTCATTCCTACCCTTTATCCTTTTCCCCCCTCCTCCCTTCCTCCTTCCCCTTCCTCTTTCCCATTCCCCTTCTTTCCCTGCTTCCCCCTTTCTCCTTTTACTTTTCCCTTTCCTTTCCTCCTTATTCTTACCCCTTCCCCTTCTTCCCTTCTTTCTTCCTTCCTTCCTTCCTTCCTTCCTTCCTTCCTTCCTTCCTTCCTTCCTTCCTTCCTTCCTTCCTTCCTTCCTTCCCCTTTCTCCTTCACTTCCTTCCCCTTCTTCCCTATTTTCCCTTACCCCTTCCCCCTTCTTCCCATCCTTACACCTTCTCCTTCCCTGTTCTCTTTCCATTTTCCCTTTCCCCTTCCCCTTTTCCTTCTCCTTTCCCTCCGATTTCCCCTTCCCCTCCATCCCCTTCTACCCCCAGCACAGACTCAGTTTTCCTGGCTGAGGAAGCAGCCAGGCCAAAGAAAGAGTTCCCCCTCCCCATCCTCAGCACAAACCCCAGTTCCTCATTCCTTACACAATTTGGGGCTTGTTAGCAGAGATTCACAGTGGGATTTAGGATCAGGGGCATCTCTCCCATGAAAGAATTTCTTTAAAAAAGCTTTTTTTTTTGTCCCCTCTCTCCCCTTTTACAAACATCTCCTTTCTTCCCTCTGTTCCTCTCTCCTCCCCTGCAGAAATCCCTGTGAGATGTGGCTCCTGCTCTGCTCTCCTCGCTGGGATTCCCCACAATCCTCATTGGGATTCCCCCCTGTCCTGACTGGGATTCCCCCGTGTCCTGGCGGGGATTCCCCACAGTCCTGGCGGGGATTCCCCACAAGCCTTTCTGGGATTCCCCACAAGCCTGGCTGGGATTCCCCACAGTCCTGGCTGGGATTCCCCACAGTCCTGGCGGGGATTCCCCACAAGCCTTTCTGGGATTCCCCACAAGCCTGGCTGGGATTCCCCCCTGTCCTGGTTGGGATTCCCCACTCCCCTGGCAGGGATTCCCCACAATCCTGGCTGGGATTCCCGGCTCTCCTGACTGGGATTCCCGGCTCTCCTGGCAGGGATTCCCGCTGTGTCCATGCTGTTCTCAGCACTGACAGACCCTGACCCCTCGCCGCCCCATTCCCCAGGCAAAAGGGAACGGTCCTGCTCTCCCTGGGCTGTGCCACATGCTCCATCCCAAAGGATCAACACCTGAATTCTGACCCTCTCCATCTCAGCCAGGGCTGGTTCTCCCTTCCTTAGGCAACTTGGTGATCCCAGCTCCCTCAGGAGCACCATATCCACACCGAGCTTCCACCCAGCACCACCACTGCAGCCAAAACCCCAGCCTCAGCCTTCCCAGCACTGTGATCATGGCACAGACCACCAGATCCAGCTTTTCTGCAGATTCCCTGACACCCATCCTGCGTGGGCTCCACCTGGCCACACAGCGGCAGTGGGGAACTGAGGCAATGTCCTTGAGCTCCCTCTGTTTTATCTTTAAAAATGGATGGGTAGACAGGAAGGATTTTTGAGGAGGTTTAAGCTGCCGAGAAAGCCCAAACTTCTCATTTTAAGCCGGAGGAGGCACATCCTATGCTCTATTTTCATTTCAAGCCATGTGAGGCACAGCACAGAGCTTTATCTCCAGGACAGCTCCACGCGGAGCAGGTCAGGGATGTCCTGTCCCACTCCCTGCTTTGAAAAACTCCTCGCAGAGCAAAGCTTCCTGATTTGCCAGCGTTTTCCTGAGAGTGTAGAGCTCAGAGCCGAGGACACAAACGAGCTGTGACAGAAAATACCCAGCGGAGCAGAATAATGAGACGCTCCCGGGAGCTGGAACGTCTCGGTGTGGAGCGGCAGTGTTTGAGAGAGGGGCAGCACTGAAACACGGTGGGAAATCCTGCCGAATGAAACCGGCATTTCCCAGTTTAACATCTGCTGGGAACCCCAGGGAAATCCCAACACATCCCACCGAAACCTGAGCTCAGCAGGGTGGGCGAGGCTGGCGCGGCATCTCCAGGAGGAGCATCCCGGCTGTGCTTTGCCTTTCCCCGGGGTTGTGCTGCTCCGTGGCACGGAGAGCTGACAAAAGGGGCTGGAGGGGGAAAGATGCCGAAAGAGGCTGGGGCCAGGGGACAGAGATGCCAGGAGAGGCTGAGGTTGGGGACAAAGATGCCAAAAGAGGCTGGGTCCCGCCCTGTCGCCCGGGCTGCGCTCCAGGGTCCGTTCACAGGCGCGATCCCGCTACCGAGCGGCACGGGAGCTTTGACCTGCTCCGTCTCCGACCTGGGCCGGTTCACCCCTCCTTAGGCGACCTGGTGGCCCCCGGCTCCCCCAGGGCCACCGTGTCGATGCCGGCCTTAGCGCGGGCGCCCGCTCGGCACAGCCCCCGCAGCGCAGACCCCCGGGCTCGGCGCTCCGCCAGCCTCAGCCTCCGCAGCTCGGATCCCAGGCACAAGCCACCGTGCCCGGCTGCTCCCGACCGCTGCCCAGCACCCCCGAGCTCCTCCGGCCTCGGGGGGAGGAGCAGCAGGCACAGGTGTAGCTGCACTGTTTTAAAAACCTTTCTCTTCTTTCTCATGGAGAATAGAGATAAGTTGCATTCTTGTGCTTTCTAATCTCTTTGGTTTGGTGCTGGATGCTCTAGAGTTGTAACCAATCGTTATCGGGGGTGGAAAAACTATTGACCAATAATTATTAGATTATTAATGAATATATAAAGAAGTTCTTGTAAATAAAGTTTCTCTTTTCGCCATCTTGTGTGCTGCCTGCCTGACTTCCCTGCGAGCTTCCGCAAATCTCCACGAATATCAGAAAATCAGAGCAACACACAGGAAGCACAACTGAGCTCTTCAAGTGAGCATCCAACACTATGCTTGGGTTTGGACAGGCGAGGTTAAGCTGTTGAAGGCTGAAAGTTCGTGGTGCTGCTCTAGGATGCGCCCAGAGAGAGATCAGAAGGATTTGCAGAATGGCGAAGAGGTAGCCTGCTCCCCACAGGTGTCATGAGCTGAATGATTCTCAGCAAAGGACATAAAAATAACAAAATCCTAGGGCAAGGAATAAAATTCAGGAGCTTCCTGCATTTATCCATTCCCTGCCATAACAAGCAGCTGCCTAGGAACACTTCCACTGAGGAATTTTCATCTTAACTCTGTGTTTTCCCTCTGTCAAAGAGACCTGCCCCAGGAATAACTGGGGGTGCTGCAGGTCCCTCTCCTCCCCGGCTCCAGGGATGGCTCATGGAATTGTGTTTCCCCAGGTGCAGAGGTCAGGGCAAGGCCAGGACACACCTCCTGCCCTGCCAGACCCACTCAGGGGTGTCTGAGCACTCCTTCCAGCCTGGAGCTCCTACTGGAGCAAAGTCCAGGGCTAAAGGCCACAGGGCAATCCCATCTCAGCAAAGGAAAATAAGATTTTCCCCAGTGCTGCACAAGCCTGGAGCCTTAAGGATGTCAGGGCCGCACGGGAGAGATCCCAGATCTTGTTCTGGGCTCTTCTTATCTCCTTAAGGAAGAGCTGCTGGTGACAGCTGCAGTTTTGGCTAAAGGCATTAGGATAATGATTTAGGGGTCAAGGCATGAGGAGAGGGAGGCCTGGCATCCACAGACAGGGGAGATAGGCAAACCATCCACACAGAAATAACACTGAACCCATCCAGGCGCCCCTCCCATCCGCTCCTCCTGCCAGGGGCACAGGGATTCTTCTTCCTGCCACAAATACACACATTTTTCATCACTGGAAAAATCACAGCAGGAGGGATCTAAGAGAGAAGGGGCACAAAACTACCTGTTTTCCCTGAGAAAAGCTGATGGGAACGAGCTTGGCAGGCTGGGTAGGGCCAAGGCACAGTGAGGATGCAGATGGAGGGTCTGACAGAGCTGTGCCCTGGGACAGCACCAAAAAAACACCTGAAATGAAAACTCTCAGAGCTGGGGACACATCAGGAGCTCATCTTCAGGCTCAGGGGTGCTCTGCCCTGTGGAGCTCATCCCACAGCCGTCGGATCCTGCCCAGCAGGAGCAGCTGCTCCAGGATCCTGCTGAGCTCCCCCAGAGCTGTGGCTTTGTGCAGAGTTATGGCTAAGCCGAGCTCCAGCCCCACAGATATCCAGCTCGGGGATCCCACTGAGCTCCAGAACTGCCCCTTCCAAGGGCCAGGCAACAACAGCATCACAGAATAGAATCACAGAATACCCTGAGCTGGAGGGACCCACGAGGATCATCGAGTCCAGCTCCTGGTCCTGCACAGGACACCCCAAAAATGCCACCATGTGCCTCAAATTATTCTTACTTTTGTTAAGGCTTCAGGATTTTTCAGGCTGTTGCCATGGTGGTGATCCAGGATTTTGGCATGTAGAGATTTGGTCAGGCACTGTCCTTCCACCATGTTTCCTCTGTCTACTCCTGAAAATACCCTGGGGAAGGAGGCCAATAGTACCTGTAAAGACATTCTGATATACTTAAATTAAAAAAAAAAACAACCAAACCTCCTGGAATCATAGAATCCCAGAATGGTTTGGGTAGAAGAGACCTTAAAGCTCATTTCATCCCACCCCTGCCATGGCCGGGACACCTCCCACTGTCCCAGTTTGCTCCAAGCCCTGTCCAGCCTGGCCTGGGACACTGCCAGGGATCCAGGGGCAGCCACAGCTTCTCTGGGCACCTGTGCCAGGGCCTGCCCACCCTCCCAGCCAGGAATTCCCAATTCCCAATATCCCATCTGTCCCTGCCCTCTGCCATGGGAAGCCATTCCCTGTGTCCTGTCCCTCCATCCCTTGTCCCCAGTCCCTCTGCAGCTCTCCTGGAGCCCTTCAGGCCCTGCCAGGGCTCTGAGCTCTCCCTGGAGCCTTCTCCAGGCTTCTCCAGGGTGTCAGACTGGTTTTCCTGCTGGGAGATCACTTTGGAGGATCTCTTCCTCACTTCCACAGGGGCTGGAGGAACACCTGGGGACCAGGACAGGGCTCTCCTGATGACCCCTGTGGGATTTCCAGTGATTCTTCAGGACCATGGCATTGTTTCAGCACCATCAGGCTCCCAGCAGTCAGGGTATTCTCCAACACCTCTTCCCACCTCTGCTCCCCCATTTCATGAAGGGGATGGAAGCATTTAAAACTCACTTTTAAAATATTTAACTTCTGCAGGCTACCCAGGGATCTCTCTGGTGCCACTTGCCTGTAGCACACACCTGTGGGGAGTGCAGGTTGAGCTTCCTGCCAGTCCCAGCCGTGACTGCATCCAGAATCACAGGAAACAGCGCTGAGCCATCCAGGGAGCCCTGCCCACCCCTCCCTGCCCACAGGCAGGAATGACCAGGGCCCAGCTCTGGGAAAGTGCCTCTCTCCCTGCCTCACCCCAGCAGAGGACACTTGGCCCATTGTGTCACATATCTCCGTGACAAATCTGCCCCTGGAATGCCATTGTTGTATCGAGGATGTAATTTGTTTTCACAACAGGAGAATTTATCTATCATAGATACTAAACCCAAGCGTTATTATATTCCCTCTTCCTTCCTTGGAAAGCCACAAAGGATCAGGGAACAGAGGCTTTTCCCATCTCCCTCTGCCAGAGGAGGGAAGCTTTCCTGCACCACATCAAAACAGGTTTGGCCTGACGGTCCAAAGCGATTGGAATTTGATTTACATCCAAAGAGATAAGAACCCTGGGATTGCTGAGTATCGATTTCCTCACGGTTTGGTTAGTTTGGTTCATTTGGTGTCACACGTTGCTGTGACAGCACCTGGGTCTCTGGTGGAGGGTAGAACATGCCAGCACAGCCCTGCAAATCCACGGAGAACAATAAATGCAAACCTTGGTACCTGCACCGCCCGCGGGTTCCTCACGGATAACGAAAGATAAGGAAAGATAAGGAGCACATGAGTTACCACAAGGTCCCACAGGTATTTGCTGCCCTTCTCCCCAGGCTGTAACCCCTAATCACTTTATAACCATAATTGCTTTTTACACTCTGGGCTGTAAATCCCCAGCAGGTGCACGAGACTCTCCATCCACCGACACACCGGCAGCCAGCGCTTACTTCGGAAACGTTTACCTCACTTTTAAAACATTTAACTGACTTTTAAAACATTCAACTGACTTTTAAAATATTTAACTCGCTTTTAAAATATTTAACTTCTGCAGGCTACCCAGTAACTCACTGGGGGTTGCCAAGGACCTGAGAAAGGTTTTAATTCTCAAGCAGGTGTGTGAAACTGAATCCCTTCTAAGAGCTCACTTCTTCAGGTGATTTAGAACATATTTGGGTATTTTAAGTGCTTTTCTGGGGTATTTGACCTTGAAAATCAATCAGCAACATAAGACCCTGTGCTCTGTGGAGTATGTGGTGTTCAGAGGTGCATTTATTTCCCTGAGGGTGGTTCCAGGGAGTAGATTTATATCCACTTCCTTCAGGCTGAGTGCTGAGATGAAGAATCTGCTCTGCTCAGACCATCACACTCCGTCTGTGGTGACACATTCCCACCCCACAGCTGCTTAAGTCGCTCTCTCAAAAATAAGGACCTGTCTTTCCAAACAAATTCCCATTTTAGAGGCTGCATTATGGCCTGGCTCTCCCAGGTGAGCTGCAGTGGCTCTGCAGGGACACAGCAGAGAGATTCCTCAGCCAGCAGAGCCTTTTTTTTGCTTTACAAATTAATTTCCATTTGCTTCCTGTTTACCCTCCTTCCTGTTCGCTTACCGAAACCAACAGGACTCTCCACTGAGATGTTCCAAAAGTAGGTGGTGCTCTCTCTCCAGCTTCTCCCCCATTCCCTGCGGGATTGGGAACCCTGAGCTGCCAGGATTGACGTGCACAGGGTTTATTAGTGACTAATTTGAGATCTTAACTACCCAAAGTGCTGAGTGCTCGAATGTCTCGTTGCTATCTATCCTCCTAAAGAGCAGGAATAATTCCTTTAAAAACACAGCCAGACCATGGCAGATCTCCCTCTGCTGCACAGACTGTGAGGTCAGGAAGTTTTCCTGAAGGGCAGGGAGGATCCTTGGAAATAAATCCCAGCACAGGTGGAAAAGCATTTGCCCGACTGAATCGCATTTCTCTTCTGAGAAATAACTTTTACTGTGCAGTGACCTCCCCAGAGAGGAGTCTCCTTCCCTGGAGACACTCCAGAACCAGCTGGGCACAATCCTGTGCCCTGTGCCCGGGGATGGCCCTGCTGGAGCAGGGAGGTGGCACCAGGTGTCCCCACTGTGGTCCCTTCCCACCTGACCCATTCACGGCACATAACCACATCCCTACATCCATTTGGGATTTCTGTGGGAAGATGTGCAGCTCACCCCTTCGCTCTGGCAGCTTTTGAGCCGTGGGTGATCACGGGAAGATCAATTTTGGGTGCTCTCAGAGGGTCATGCAGAGGCTGCGACCACAGCACAACTCGGCCATGGGTCCTCCCAGGGATAGCAGGAAAGGAGCAGCAGAGGAATAGAAGGGATTGGAGCAGAGGGATAGAAGGGATTGGAGCAGAGGGATAGAAGGGATTGGAGCAGAGGGATAGAAGGGATTGGAGCAGAGGGATAGAAGGGATTGGAGCAGAGGGATAGAAGGGATTGGAGCAGCAGAGGGATACAGGAAAGGAGCAGCAGAGGGATAGAAGGGATTGGAGCAGCAGAGGGATAGCAGGAAAGGAGAAGCAGAGGGATAGAAGGGATTGGAGCAGGCAGAGGGATACTGGGAATTGGGGCAGGCAGAGGGATAGCAGGGACTGGAGCAGCAGAGGGATAACAGGGATTGGAGCAGCAGAGGGATAGCAGGAATTGGAGCAGCAGAGGGATAGCAGGAAAGGAGAAGCAGAGGGATACTGGGATTTGAACAGGCAGAGGGGGAGCAGGGATTGGAGCAGCAGAGGGATAAGCAAGGATTGGAGCAGCAGAGGGATACTGGGAATTGGGGCAGGCAGAGGGATAGCAGGGACTGGAGCAGCAGAGGGCTAGCAGGATTGGGCAGGGTCCCGTGTCTGCCATCAAGCACAGACAGGCAGCAGCCCTGCAGGGACAGGAGCAGAGCAGGAAGCGCCGCTGAGTCACGGGGAGGGCCTGATCTCCTCTCGGCTCCAGTGCAGGAGCAGCTGAAGGAAACCCTCGGCGCCTCGGCAGGTTTTGCACAGGTCCCATCAGTGTTCCAGGAGGGAAAGGAGAGGAAGAGTTTGGGAAAGCTGCTTGCCCAATGGGCAAAGCCAAAGCAGGTCAAGGCACCCAATCCCCAAGGACGAGGGACACCGCAGTCTCCAACAAAGAAAAAAAAGCCAAGGTTCGAGAGCAGAGACCCGAGGAACAGCCTGTCAGGGTGCAAAATGGGGAGCAGATGAGGGGAAGGGCATTTCCCACCCTGCAGCTCCTCATCCCAGGAGGTTTCATGGTACCCAGTGTGCCATGTCCAGGGTGCCACAGCCCGGACAGCTGAGCATCCCAGACCGTGTCCTGTGTTCCACCACCTGTGCTCTACATTCATTTAATCCTTGAGATCCACGCTCCTCAGCTGATGGACCCTGGGAGGAAGCCCCAAAGGAAACTCTCAGCTCTTAAAAAGGAAAGCAGAACTACCTCAGCACGGTCGCACCCTCCCCTCAACGCCCTGCACTGTCAGAACAAAAGCACCAAAAGCCATTTCCTGAAAGCACAAAAAGCTCTTCTGAGGCAGTGGGAAGAGCAACTGATTCCGGCCCATGGGCAAAGGCAGGACCTTAAAGCTCCTGACATCACCTCTCTCTACTCTTTTGACCACTCGTGGTCTCATGCTGCCTGATTTAATGAACTCACCAGCACGGAAATGGTCACGCGGAGCAGAGCCAAGTCAAAACCCACTCATGTCCACATCCTGATGTTAATTTTAGCCCTGCAAATATTTAGCCCTGTGTTTAGATAAATATCCCATGCTAGAGAGAGAGGAGACTGAACCAGCTGCATCCAGTGGGATCAGGGCTTGCTGTAAATCCCAATCCAGTATGATAATTAGCAGCATTATCTGCTGCTTTAATCATCAGAGCGTGAACTCTGGCAGTGCCCAGCTCAGGCAGGGACACTCCTGAGCCCTGGGGTCAGCAGGCTGTACCCTGGCACAGCCTCTCACCAGGAGAGGCCATGGATAGCCTGTTTTCCTTGGCATCCTCCCTTCTGGCTTGCTGCAGGAAAGTGCAAAGGCTTCCTCAAAAACTCCTACTGACATCACAGAACCATGGAAAATCCTGAGCTGATACCCACAGGGATCATGGATCCAACCCCTGGCTCTGCACAGGGGCCAACAATCCCACCCTGGGCATCCCTGGGAGCTCTGGCAGCCTCAGGGCCGTGCCCATTCCCTGGGGAGCCTGGGCAGTGCCCAGCACCCTCTGGGAGAAGAACCTTTTCCTGAAATCCAACCCAAACCTCTCCTGGCACAGCTCCAGCCATTCCTGTCACTGCTCACCAGAGGGAAGAGCTTGATCCCTTAATAATTCCATAGTCTGGGAAACCTCCCGTTCTCCTAAAGACACAAAACCATTCCCTTTGGCAGCTCCAGGGGGGATTGCTTTGCATGTGCCACAGCATAGCCAGGACATCAGCCACACAAATCAACTCAAAATTTGGTATTTTTGAAGGGGAGGGGAGGATATGGTGAAGTCAATCCTACACAATCCCAAGGGAATGCACAAAGTGCTCTTTGAGAAGAGGGATTACATCGCCTGGAGACCTCAAAGTGACCAAGAACATCGTGGTGGAAGTGTCCCTGCCCATGGCAGGGGTGGAAGGAGGTGAGCTTTAAGGTCCCTTCCAACCCAAACCATTCTGGGGCTCTGTGAGGCCATGATTTTGCGGGATTTGTGTTCGATGCCACTTGCCCCGTGTGCTCCTCGAGCTCAGGAGCAGCCACCAAGCCAGGCTGGCTCTCCGCTCGCTCCTGCCAGCAGCACTCGGGTGGGCAAGGCCCGGGGGAGCAGCTCCCGTGTCCCTGGCACTGTCCCCGTGTCCCTGGCACTGTCCCCGTGCCCCAGCCCTCGGGCACAGCCCGGGGCGCGGGTGGGACACGTCCCGGCGGCAGGACTGGCCCGGCGTGGGTGCAGGAGCTGCTCCGCTCCTGGCGGGCGTGCCGGGGCACAGCTCCGGGCCCAGGGCAGGGACGAGCCCCGAACGCTGCGTGTCCCGAGCGGTGACCCATGGAGTTTCACCGCCGGAGTCACAGGGAGTGACCCAGGACAACGAGGAGTCATAAACCCGGTGATGCATCGTGAATCACAGAACGGTTTGGGCTGGAAGGGACCTTAAAGATCACCCAGTGCCACCCCCTGCCGTGGGCAGGGACACCTCCCACTGTCCCAGGCTGCTCCGAGCCCTGTCCAGCCTGGCCTGGGACACTGCCAGGGATCCAGGGGCAGCCACAGCTGCTCTGGGGAAGGTGCCAGGGCCTGCCCACCCTCCCAGCACAAACCCCCGACCGCAAGGCAGGGCTCAGCTCCCGCACAGGGCTCATTCCCGGACTGCTCCATGTCCCGGGCGCGGTCCCGGAGCCGCTCCCCGCCCCGTCCCCTGCGCGCACTGCCCCTTTAAGACGCGCCCCACGCCCCGCGCGCTCCCCGCGCTGACGCGCGATCGCGTGGCGCCTCTCCCCACCGCGGCCCCGCCCCCTCCGCGCTCTGCGCACGCGTCACACCGTCCCGACCAATCAGCGGCGAGGGTCCCGCCCCCCACCGCCCTCCGGGGGCGGGGCGGCAGCGGCCGCGCAGGCGCACGGGGCGGGCGGGAAGGCGCGGGCGGAAGGAGGGCGTGGCCGCGGCGGGGCGTGGCGGGGGCGCGCGGGCGCATGCGCGGGGCGGCGGCGGGGCGGAAGCGGGCGCGGGCGCGCGCGGCCCCTTTCCGGCGGCGCGGGCGGAGGGAGCGGCGCGCGGGGCCCTCAGGTACGGCCGGGACGCTCCGGGGCCATCGCGGCCGCTCCACGCACTGCCCGGCGCTCCCCGGCCCGCAGGCTCCTCCCGCCGCCACCGCGCCGGCACCCATGAGCTGAGGCGCCGCGGCGGGAGCCGAGGCAGGAGCGGGCGGAGCCGCCGCCGCGGGCCCGGCGGAGCAGCGGAGCCGCCTCCCCGCCGCCCCATGCGCGGCCCGCGCTGAGCCCCGCCCGCCCTTCCCCGCCGGGCCGGCGCTCGCCCTCTCGCCCTCCCTTGGATGCCGCCGAGATGGGCAAGGTGCTGTCCAAGATCTTCGGGAACAAGGAGATGCGGATCCTGATGCTGGGGCTGGACGCGGCCGGCAAGACCACGATCCTGTACAAGCTGAAGCTGGGCCAGTCGGTGACCACGATCCCCACCGTGGGCTTCAACGTGGAGACCGTCACCTACAAGAACGTCAAGTTCAACGTGTGGGACGTGGGCGGCCAGGACAAGATCCGGCCCCTGTGGCGGCACTACTACACGGGCACGCAGGGGCTCATCTTCGTGGTGGACTGCGCCGACCGCGACCGCATCGACGAGGCGCGGCAGGAGCTGCACCGCATCATCAACGACCGGGAGATGCGGGACGCCATCATCCTCATCTTCGCCAACAAGCAGGACCTGCCCGACGCCATGAAACCCCACGAGATCCAGGAGAAACTGGGCCTGACCCGGATCAGGGATAGGAATTGGTATGTGCAGCCCTCCTGTGCCACGACGGGGGATGGACTCTACGAAGGGCTGACGTGGTTAACGTCCAATTATAAATCCTAATGGGAGAGGAACTATTTAGTCTACAAAGAATTAAAGAAACAAAACAAAACAAAAAAAAAAACCGTACAAAAAAATAAATAACCCACGTGGCTTTCCAGAAGAATGATTCTCTACTGAAAAGTAAAAAACAAAAAAGCATCCATAGGATTATGATCACCTTTCTCCAGTTGCCACCCTTTCCTCCTGCACCCTTGGCTGGATTCCTGTTCTAACTCCTCCTGCTTGGCGTTAGGATGCTCTAACCTCCGAATGTGACACGAACACAGGCACTAGATGCTATGGCAGACTTCCAGCAAACAGGGGAAGGACACATTATAGACTTGCTAAGTAACTTTTTTTTGGTTTTTTTTTTTCCTTTTTCCTCTCGATAGCCCTTTGCTGGTTTGATTATTTTGGGGGGTGTTGGGGGAGGGGGTCCATTTTCAGTGTATGCTTTCTGGGTCTACTTTTTTGATTATATATATTTTTTTTCTCTCTCTTCTCTCACTTTGCTGTAGATTGCTACTTTTTTGCATTCCTGCAGGATATGTTGCTAGGTCGACTTCATCTAGTAAACTGAAAATTGTTGCTTAAAATCAAACCGCAGTCTGTCTTTTTATATTAAGGACTTTTTTTTTAAAGTTCTGTTAATCTGTAACTAAACAGTGACTCAGTCTGGCTCCACGGCTCAGGCTAATGAGGGGAATTCTTGCCTGCAGTGGCAGAGAGTGGGAATTCCACTGTAACGTGTTCAAAGTGCGTGTCGGGCGCCGGGAAATGTAAGAACTGCTTTGGAATGTCAGCTGGGAAGTTCTGACCCATACATCATGCATGAGGAGGGATGTAAAACCAGCTCCCCACACCACAGAGCAAGCAAGGCATGAACGATGCTGTAGTTCCAGCGTAGGCACTGGTCAGTTTTTTGTCTTAAATGAGGTTTAGTTGCAGGTTTTTACTACTTGGTGTCGGTCCCCGGGCCGAGGCTCTTTCCAGCAGATGCAGCAATAAAATGTTGCAATGAGTTTGACTTTAAATCAGATGTTTTGGCAGAAGTCCAGCACTGACTTGCCTCTCGATTCCATCTCAAGGCAGCTGGAGACACCTAAACCTTTAAAGGATTCCTGATTCTTTCCAACAGAAAGAAGGAAATTATTATTATTATTATTATTGTTGTTCTTTTTCCATGCTGGAGCCTTGCAAAGGGGCGAGTTCCATGCTGAGCTCTGCTCCAGCCCGGGGGTTCTGACATCAGGAATGGCCATTTTGAGGAAATCACTTCTTGCTTTAGTTTTCCAAGCCTGGACTGAGCTCCTGCGAGTGGCTGGAGCCTCCCTGTGTCCTGGTTGTTGCTGTAGTCCTGTAGGGAAGGGAACTATGTTGGATGTCTGAGGCCCATTGAGTAACTCCTAATGAGAGCGGGGAGGGGAGAGAGAGAGAGAATCGACGCTGAATGTAAACTTCCATAATTAGTTCTTAAAGGGCAAGCAGCTCGTTAGCCATGTCACAGCCTGTAGCTGGGACTGGCCAATCAAAAACCCCACCCAGAGCGAGTATTTGCATAAAAACTCAATCAAGTATTAATTAACGCTGGGTGCACAAACTGTTAAAGCAGCTGGTTCTTATTCAGCCTTAAGGATTAACTTCAGATTTCCTCAAGGAGTTAAAACTCCATTGGGGAATTCTAGGAATGTATGCTACAAAACCAGAAGAAAATGGCTTTTATTTTCCTTTTTTTCCTTAATTGTTTTCTTTTCTCAAGAATATAAGTTTTACATGGAATTGGGGGCATTACACTACATTGCTGCAGTGGTGACTCTGCATGCTGAGTACGTTGTACATGGAGCTCTTACCAAAGATGTATGGGAAGATAAAAATCCTGAATTCACTTCTGAAATCCAATGCTTTGGACCACTTCAAAGTCCTCTTAGACTATGGTTCCAAAAAAAGACTTTTCTGGATGTGGGTTGCAAATGGGACTGGATGGGTTCTTGGTGCTAGAAGATAGAGCACTGATGGACTTTGTGAATTAGAGAGAGTCTGCAGAAGCTTAATGTAGAAATAACTCTTCAATCTCAGCCCTAAAGAAGAGGAAGTGACATTAGTTTATTTTAATCCAAGGCTTTTTGCCATTGGAATATCATTGCTCTATTTTCTAGCTTTTATTTTTTTTTCCTGTTGCTGTAACTTAATGAACAGTGTGGTGGTATAAAAACTTAAAAATACAACAATATGGTTACTGTTTTCTTCTGGAGCATCAATAAAATAGCCAAGCACAAAGTAAAATGCCTAAACTGGAAAACTTGAAGCTCTATTAATGGTTCTTGAACTTTCTTAAACCTATTCTCAGTCAACATGAAAACTTCAATACCTTCATTTTCTGTCTGAGTTGGTTTCCTGTGTTTCCAAGCGCTGGGGCAACCTTTGCATTAAGTTGACTTCACGATTTTGTATCCCCTTAGAAGTAACTTTTGTTATTCTGTTTTTGTAGGTGAAAGGAAACTGCTTTTGCTTCTGGATTTTTTTAATGTCTTTTTTTTTTTTTTTTGGGGAGTGGGGAGGGAGAGAATGGGGGAGAAAAAGTTACTGGAAGGTGTGGCAGAGCCGCCAGAAATGAATGGCCATCTCCACCGAACCAAACCCCACAGGTTTCACTTCCAACATGTCCTTTCTAGGCTGTAGCTGGACCTCAGCACGAGGTAGTGGCTCTCAGTAGGATAAAGTGGGAATTCTGTACGAAACAAACCAGTCTGGAGTTCCAAGTGCATCGATTTGTGTTCGTGTGAATTTATGGAGTTAAGTTTTGAATGGCGTTAAATCGTGTCCGACCAAGTGACTGAGTTTGTGGCCTGTGATCTCCCTGACTGAAGTACCCAGGAATTTTGTGTTCTCAATATGGCTGTAGTGTTGGTAAAGAACTAATAAGCAGAAAATAAAGCAATTATACAGCGGAGCTCTCCTGGTATGTTACTTATATTGAATTATGAGAGAAGCAGAAAGGGGCAATCTGGTGCCAGAGTCGGGTGTTGTGCTGGCATAAAGAGGGCTCTGTTCTGGATCTCCCAGATTGGAAGCCTGGCTGGAACTCCTTTGAGAATTAGATGACAGACTATTTTTATAAGTGGAAAAGGAGGATGCTTCTTAATATTCCCACTTGAGCAAACTTTACAGTCAGGGTTGTCCAGCCTCGGTGCCAGCCCCGTGTGACTTGGGAAGGTGAGGGCACGGAGGGACTGTGGCTGCTGTGTTCCAGGGAGGAAATTCCTTGGAAAGGGCAGCCATGAGGCCGCTGTGGAACATGCAGGGATGGCCAAAAGGGACAGTGAGTGACTCGGGGCGCTCGTGGAGTGACAGATGTGGCGTTGGGACTCGGGGGTGCCTGAGCAGGACACAGTGAGCCGATAAAAGGACTGGGGCAGGTGCTGGGGCTGGGGAGCAGTGGGACATGGACGCTGTGACAGCTGCCATCCCCTGGGACAGGCAGCAGGGTCACAGCTGCAGGTGTCAGGCCGGGTGTCAGCCCAGGACCGTGTCCTTGTCGCAAAGCTTTTGGGAATCCTCAGGGAGCATCGCTGCCTGGGAAGCGAGCTGAGCTTTGAGGTCTTTCCCACCCAAACATTCCGTAATTCCATGATTATCCAGCCAGGTGGGCACCGTGGGGCCACCACAGCCGCGATTCTCCGCAGAGCCTTCCCTACCCGGGGTGTTCAGGCTCTGTCTGCCTGGCTGCCAGTCCAGGGTGTGGCTGTGCAAATGAACTTACTCTGACTTAATTAAACTGCTCGGAGCTGGGAGACAAGAAGGGGGAACTGGTGTATCTCTGGCTGGAGCAGTGAGTCACATTTCAAAATGCCGGCGCTTATCGCGTTCCATCGGAGCGCGGCGAGCCCGACTCGGGACCGGGCCTGACTCAGCCCTCAGCAGGGCTCTGGCCCCGGTCACAGGGCCCTGTCCTCATGGAAAAAGTGTGCCCACCATTCCTAATTGGAAATTATCCCTGCTGGAGCAAGCCCTCCCAAAGGAATGTGTCTCGCTTTGAAAACATTGTCAGAACAGCTGGGCACAAGGGCTGTGAGAGACCGGCCTGGTGGAGCTGAGGTGATATCCCTTCTCCCTGGGATTTGGGAATGGGAAAAAAGGAACTGCCAGGAGCAGAGAACTTGCTGTGGATGTGGAAGCAGCCTTGGTGTGAGCACTGTGACTCAGACTTCCCTTTAACACACGGCTGTGCTTTTTATCTTGGATTTGCTTCTAATATCTGTCCAGCCTGACAGGCTCAGCGTGGGGAATATGAAATCCCCTCAGCTTTGGTGCTTTCTGGAAGCTAAAAAAAAAGCTTTCCCCTCGTCTTGTGGGGAAGCAGCAGCTCCCAGGGGCTGTTGGTGAATGAGTGTCACCTCTGCTGACTGACTCAGTTCCTCTTCTGAGGTCCTACGCACGCTCGGGCACCGCTCGTGTTTCGGAATTACATCCCAGCGAAGGCTCTCAGGGCTCCAGGCCAAGGTGGAGCCCCACAGTCCATCTCCCTTTCAAAAGTGGGAGCACCCAGAGAGCAGAATGGTGTCATTTTTGCCCTGTGTCAGCTCTGGAAGGTGCAGGGCTGGGTCAGAGCCCTGGAGCTCTGGGGAAGGTGGTTTTTACGGGCGGGAAATGGGGTGAGCAGGGGCTGTCCAGGAAGTGGCTCTGCTCTTGCTTAAGAACAGGTATCTCTGGCCTCCTTAAGAAAGGAGGGGGGAAAAAGTCAAGATGTGAGTCACTGCTGAGTCTCACAGTGGTTTAACAGGCTCTGGCCCTTGCTTTGCCTCAAGTTTTCCCTTCCAGAGGGTGCACTTCACTCCTCTGTTCCTGGTTTTTTAAGTTGCATCTTCCAGGAGGGCTTTAGTTAGGAAAAATGCTTCAGCAGGGTTTAATGGGTGTCCTGTGAGATGGAAATTGGTGATGCTTGAAAATGGTAGCACTTAAAACACTTCATTTTGCTCAGGAGTTTCCAGGTGAGCGCAATGCCCAGGGGTGCCACCAACAAGTCCTGGATTATACAGGATCCCTGTGCTCCAGCTGCCTTTCAGTGGTGAAAACTCCCTCGGTGGCTAAACAGAGAAGAGGAGGGAGCCAGAGTGTAGATAAGAGCCTGAATTCCTGGCTGGGAGGGTGGGCAGGCCCTGGCACAGGTGCCCAGAGCAGCTGTGGCTGCCCCTGGATCCCTGGCAGTGTCCAAGGCCAGGCTGGACAGGGCTTGGAGCAGCCTGGGATAGAGGAAGTGTCCCTGCCCATGGCAGGGGATGGAACTGGATGAGCTTTAAGGATGAGCTTTAATCCCAAACCATTCTGGGATTCTCTAATTCTGTGAACTCCTAAAATTATCCCCATGCTTGTGCCTAGAATGGATTCCTTGCCTGAACTGTAAGGGGGGCAACGCTGCCTGGAGCAGGCGCCAGCTCCATCCCAAAGTTTCTGACAGAGCACGAGGGGAGGTTTTTTCCCTCATCATTGCATGAGATGAAAACCTGTGGAAAGCTGCAGCAAACACTGCATTGCACCTGATGACTGTTGGGCTGTTTTATGGGAATGCACTTTTATTTCACATTTTGGGGGGGAAAGGGAAAGCCTCAAGCAGCCTCTGCAGTTACAGGAGAGTGGGACATGGAGTGGCCTGCCTCAGAAGCAAGGGAAGCAATTTCCCAGGATTATCCTGGACTATTTGAGGAGACAATATTGCTCTTTTTGTGGCTGAGCTCCAGCAATGCTCATCCATCGGAGGACGGCACCTGCCTGGATCATCGCTGCTGGGGATGGAGAGGAGCAGAGGGAAGCACCCAGGGCCAATCCACCCCAAAATACTTCTGCCATTCACGTAAAGCTGCTGCTGGAGAAAGAACTCATTCCATGAAGGCTGGGAGTTCCAGGGTCTGCTGTGCCTGGTGCTGACAGCTCCTGACTGGGCAGCACCGCTGGCTCGGCGTGCTCGCTCCAAGGGAGACTTTGCACTTTGTGTGTGGAACGTGGGATTGCAAAGTCCCTGCGCTGTTAATATTTGTTATTTTTGCCCTGAGGAGCTCTGTCCATTCTCCCTTAGGAAACGGGGGGCTCCTGTGGAGCAGCACAACCCCGTGGCTGGGAACTTCAGCTGTCACGCCCCAGCGGAGCGGGATGCGCCCGCAGTTATCCCATTAGCTCAACATCTGCCAGGATGCCTTTCCCCACAGGGGCTGGATTAGGCTGGAACTGGCCCAGCTCTCCGGGAAGCTTTTCCTATCACGTACTTGTGGCTTTCAGGCTGCTGCCCTGGCTGTAAGCAACCCCAGCACCCGCCTTGCAGCGCCGAGAGGGAGCTTTGGCAGGCGAGCAGGGATTTGGCTTTACCTTTGCCTCCGAAGAAAGTCTGTCTGTTAAGTGTTCAAATTCCATCTTGTATATTCTGGAGCTACTCATATTTTGAATATAATGAGTTTTTTGGGCTGTGATGACTCAGACTCGACTAGTTTTCACATCAGCACTGAAAATAGAAGCATTTGGGTAGAGAGGTGAGGGGCAGCAGCAGCACAGACACTGCTGGGGTGCTCAGTGGCTCCTTGCTGCCTGACACAAAGGTTTGGGATGAGCTTCGCCGGCATTTGCTCGCTGGAAGAAAAGCCAAGCTCAGCAAGGGCCGGTGTGGAGCCGCTGGCGTCCGGCGCTGCACTGTGGAAGGAGTTGAATCGCTGCCAACGAGCTGTCCCTGGATCTCTGGCTCATCTTACAACCTTGGACTCGTTAATGAATCCAAAGTCCTCCAGCCTTTGCCTCCAAACATCTTGAGTGTGTGGCATTTGTGAGCCAGGGTCACCATCCAGGCTGGGATCTGGGCACTGGCCATGCTCCTGGGCTGCTCCTGCTGCTCTCCTGCAGCTCTGCTTTGGATCTGCTCCCAGCCACGTTGGCTGCAGCGTCCTGGCCTCTTCAGGAAGGGCTGGGAATATCGCAGGGAACAGGGCAGTGGTGTGTTCTCCTTTAAGGAACGCTGCCTGCAATCTCAGGATCTCGCCTCCTGCTGTACCTGTTTGGCTGATGCCTCACGGAGAAATCCTGCTCTGCATTTTCCCCTGCATGGGAGGTTTACACTTTTAACCACAGCACCAAAACTTCCCAGCCTTTGGGTTCATCATGGCCGTTACAATTTTTGAAGGGGGATACATCTCCCCACGAGGATGAGCTGCAGCTTTTCCACCCTTTTTGGAGCTGCCTGTGGGTTTCCCTGACCCAAGGCCTCAAGGTCAAAGCCTTGAACCTCTTTCTCTATCGCCACACTCACTTTTTCCCTCCTCACCACTCCAGTGTCACCCCAGCCCCGCTCTGCCATGGGTTGAGGGGGCTCCACAGCTCTTCCTTCCCCTCTCCAGGCTCTCCTGCTCCCAGAAAGGCTCCGAGTAGTGAAACTGGTTAATCACGTTGACACTGGAGGAGTGCTGGCACCCGAGAGGGATCTGTGGATTAACTGGTTCCGGTGTTTGCCAACTTCTCGGCAGCCTGATGCGTTATTCAGCAGCCCGGCTGCTTTCGGGCCTTCGGAAAATCTGGAGCTTCCCAACACTTGAGGGTTTATGAATTGACGTCTCTCCTTGCAGTTTCCTCCTCTCTTGGACTGCCAATTAACCACAGGCAATTAAACACCAGACTGGGAGTATTTTGCCGCCGGTTCCGTAGTCTGCAGAGGAGGCTTGGGGCACCCGCAGCTTCCTCCTGGGCTCTCTCCCACCTCCCAGCATCCGCCCTTGGGAAACCAGGTGCTATTTAAGGCATGGGATCTGCGGACTTGTTTAACATCTGCCAACTCCCCGGCATTCCCAGGCTGCCAGAAATGTGTGCCATGGCAGCGGGGAAGGCTCCAGGACAGCCGCAGCTGTGTGGCTCCGGAGCAGCCCGTTCCCAAACCTGCAGTTCAGGCCGGAGCACTTGCAGATGGCAGATAGGGAGGGGAGGTGACTCACAGAGATTAAATATCCTGCCGTGCCCGCCTGGTAGGCAGCGATGGCTCAACACACCAACGGCACTCATAGCCGGCTCCATCATTCCTGCTTTTCTTTTGCCTCCAGGTATAGGGGGGAACCGGGAAAGGCAGGAGCTGTGGTAGCTGGGATGCCCCTGGGGCAGGCAGGAGGTGCAGGATGAAGGGACAAGAGGACAGAGAGGCAGAGCAGTGCCTGGGGGAGGCTTGCCCTTCCTCAAACACATTTATATCCATTGGTTTCGGTGGCAAAACCCGGATTGCTGCATCCTTTCCCACGCCGCAATCCCGCCCCTGACTTCGTGCCAGCGGACGGCGCTTGCAGGGCCATCAGGTCCGAGACAACGATTTTCCATCTTCTCTGATTGTTCGAGGCACTGCAGAGTTGTTGTTGTCAGAGCCTGTTCCCCGTTTTGGAAACATAATTGGAATTATGCAAATTCCGGTGCGGCACCGGTGAATGACTGACGCGCTCCTCGCCCGCCGCAGCCGCTCCGGAGTTGGGCTGTTGGAGCATGGAAGGCCCGTTCCATCCAGGGGGAGCTGAGGGCTCAGCCCCGCTCCTGCCGCAGCTCCCGAGCATCCCATCCCACTCCAGGGGTGCTCGGCAAAGCGCAGAGCTCGGCGTGTCCCTGCTGGAACACCCCATGCTTGGAACAGCACGCATTGCTCGGCCATGCTGGCGTTGCCAAAATTCCTGATGGCCAGGGCCTGGAGCTGTTTTGGGGGTGCCGAGCTTCCCAAAAAATGCTCGAGGGGCTGTTTGGTGGGAGCAGAGTGGGATGTGGAGCACGAGGCTTGAGGCACTGGAGCGACACTCTCCCTGTGGTGGCTGTGACCCTGTGCCCTGCAGATATGTGGCATGAGCGTGGGGATGGTGCCCGGATCCGGCTGCGGTTCCCACCTGGAATATGGCTCGGGCATTGTCCCGCTGGCCTGGGAGCGAGCCGGGCTGGGGGGAGCTGCTCTCGGACACGCTGTGACTCGGCCAGGCCGGTGGGAGCGGTCACTAAGGCAGCCCAGGCCCCGGGGACATGGTGGCTCCTTGGAGTGGGACCCTGGCAGGGGCTGGGGAGCACGCACAGGCGCTCGTGCTGCACAAAGTCCTCCCGTAAGGTTTGCGAGAGGAAAAAGGGATTTTGCCAAAATAACAGCGCTTCCCCCCCACACCCATCTCAGCCTTTCCATCCGCGCGTCCCGCAGCGGTTCCTCTTTTAGCACCACGTCTCCTAAAAAAAAAAAAGTGTTGACTGCAGCTTTTCTGGAGGCTGCAGCGCTCCCGCCCCGGTGACTGCACAGCTCTTCCCAGCCTCCTTCCCGCTGCGGTTCCCGGGCTGAAGGCAATCTTTTCCGGTCTGATCGCATGGCCAAGGAATGTACGTGCACATACAGTGAGTCTGGAGTCAGTTAAGTGCCAACAACGAGGCTTTTGGGAGCAGCAAGGAGGAAAAAATGATGCTCAAGTTGCTGCCTGCCCAGGTCCCTTTGGATTTGGGATGTCGATCCGGCTGCCCTGTCCCGACCTCGGCGTCTCTGCCCGCGTCGTGGGTGTGTGGCAGCGATTTCTGCCTCTCCACGGTTGATAAAATCTTGGCCAAGTGGAACAAAAATATTCAATCCGGTTAGTTTGGAAGGTAATTCCAGCTAATAAATAAACGGGGTTGGGAAAAAGCCCCGGTGATCCAGCGTGGCCAACGAGCGCATCATCGGCGCTCCCCAAGAGACGCTGGGGAGGGGGATGAGGGTAATTAACAAAGCAATTAAAGCAAGATATGAAGCTGCTTCCCAAATACACAAGGAAATCCAGACTCCAGCTGCGCTGGCATTGCTTGTGCTGGCAAAGGCCCTGTCTGTGCTGGAAGGGGGATGCACATGGTGTGTTCGTTCGCAGGCTCCATTTTCTGGGAGAAGCAGCAGGTTGGGGATTTGGCATCCTCCAGTTGGTCCGAAATCTCTCCGCGAGCTTTGGCGGGATCTGTGCTGCCCCCTCAAAATAAAGCTGGAGAAGGCCAACTGGAGCAGGAGGACCAGCAGCTCTTCCCTGCTGCCAGAGCTGGGTGATCCAGGGCTGGAGCTCCCTGAGCATCTTTCCAGGCCAGCTGCTTTGTCAGCTTGGAGCTCTTGGAAAAAAGAATGGGATGATGTTTCTGCAGCAGAGCCAACATCTAACGCGCTCAGCTTGGCTGCAGGCCGTGCGTGGGGCCGTGCTCAGGCCCGGAGCTGGATGGAAATGCCTTTAAATGTGGATCTAAATTGGATCTAAATCTATTTCTGTGCTGGGGGTGAGCTCAGGGAAAGGGAAAAATCCCCAAAGACTGCTGCTGGCTCCAACTGCAAAGATTCATATATATTTATATATATATAAATAAATTGAAAGGCTTATCTGTCTGTATTTGTGTTCAATGGATCCCAGATTTTATGGATTTGATAAATGCAATTACACAACACATTACAGAATCCCAGAATAGTTTGGGTTGGAAGAGACTTTAAAGCTCATCCATTCCACCCCTGCCATGGCAGGGACACCTTCCACTGTCCCAGGCTGCTCCAAGCCCCAATGTCCAGCCTGGCCTGGGACACTTCCAGGGATCCAGGGGCAGCCACAGCTTCCTTGGCCTGCTGGGCGGTCATGGAAAGGAAAAAAATGCTCCGATGTGTCTCCAAGTGCTGTCATGTTATTTTTTGGGCAGACACACCATCCTCTGTTGGTTTGTGGGAGACTCAGGAACGGGATCTGGGCATTTCCCCCCTTTCTTTGCACGAGTGTGAAGCCTTGGGAGCACCTCCCCATCTCTCAGCCGTGTCTTCCTGGCACCAACCCCCCTTTTCCCAAAATATCCCCTCCACAAAGCTCTCACAGCTCAGGCTGCCCCGACAGCATTCTCAGGGCGTTGCCTGCGGGCCTTCCCACTGAATTATATATAACACTTGGGTTTGGGGTGGGATTTTTGGGAAGGAAATCTGTTGCCAAGCAATGGAGCTGTGGCCTGGCTTTCTCCTCCCAAACTGAGACCTGCAAGTGTGTGTAAAATATCTGAGACATCTCAAGTGGGGTTGCAGGAGGCTGGATCACAGGAATGTGGTGAAAAAGCTGCTGCTGGGGTTGGGAGGTTTCCCTTTCATTTTCCAGAGCCAAAGCTGGAAGTGGAGAGTTGTTTGATCCCAGAGATGACAAGAGATACGGGGGATCCTGAGAAATCCCAAAGGCTCCTGTGGGGAGCTCTCTCCATGGATTTACACCCAGCATATGTCCTGGACAGCATGTGTAAAAATCATTAGTTTTCAAAGTCATTTTGGGTTTTCCCCCAAAAGGAGGGTGGAATCAGCCCCAGCACAGAGATGTTGGGGGGTCAATCTCAGCACCATAAACCAGAGAGCGAATTTTGGCACCCACTCATCAATCCGTGGCACCCAGTGGGTGTAGATGAACTGGAGGGTCAATGTTGACCCACATCCCACACTTGGGGGGCTGGCAGTGCCCATTGGCCTCCTCGGGAAAGCTCCAATGGGAATGACAGTGCCAATCCAGTGCCTGACTTCATCCCAATGCCAATGAACATTGCCTGCGCCGCAGCCCCAGGCAGGAATCCCCGTTCTGCTCCAGGCCTGACACAGCCCCACAGGAGGGTTTCACCTGCCAGCAATCCAGAGGGATAGGAAGTTTTCCTGATGTTTTCCCCAGCTGTTCAGCTTCGGAGGGAAATCCCACCGGCGTGCTTTCCTCATTAACCGCTGTCACATTTTCCAGGCAGAGCCTCGGTGTGCCAGGCGCTGATTTGCATCACCAGATCACAAGGATGTGACCTAATTAAATTTCAGCTCTTTTCAATATGATTTTCATACTCACACAGGGTTTTTTTTTTGGACCTGTGGAACCAGCTGTCTCGGCAGGGATGTTTCAAGCTTGGAATGGAAGTGGAGAAAACATCTAATTTCCCACTGGGAGCGGCTGCGGAGGCGAGCTCTGGGGTCCCTCCAAAGCCTCTCTCTGCTCCCAAAGTTTGATTCACAAGAGTGAATTGTGGTTTTTTCAGGGCAGATTTTTTTATTATTATTTATGCAGAGGGGAACATGTTTCTCCCAGCCCTCTTCTCATACAGCCAGATTTCGGTCACGCCGGGAAGAGGGGTGGGAGAACCTAGAGTGAACCACATCCCTCCTGGAGCAAACATCCTTCCCAGGGCTCAGCTCTGGGTCTCACAAGATTCCTCCAGTCAAGACAGGTCCCATCACACTCCACCAAGGCTCCTCAGCACAAGGCAAATCCAATCATTCCCTGCACCCAGACCTCCCCAGGAGTCTTTAATCCCCCAAAAAATGTTATTTTGAGTCTCCATTTTGCCTGGGAAGGACCCATTCACCGGTGAGGGTAGCACAGGAGGGTATCCCGCCTGTTTTCTTGGCTGAACGAGCAGAATCCCCTGCGTTTTCCCGTTGCTATGGCAAGGGGGAGAGCCGGGATTTTTGTGCATGGGTTGGTAAATCCAGCCCGTTCTGCACGGCTGATTTGCCCTCCAATTAATTAAGGGCATTCTTCACTTCCCCTCGCAATTAGCATAAAGAAAACCCAATTAACTCCTGCACGGTGGATGCCGAGCACCGCGTTGGGCAGCGTGAAACCTCCCTGCTCTCCAGTGGGAAAAATCCCATTGGCCAAAGCTTGTCAGGCTGACCACAGACCCCACACCCAGAACACCATTGTTGCCACCCCATCCCTATGGAATCACACAGTTTTCCCTGAGTAAATGACATGCTGGGCTTTGCCAAACCTGTTGACATTGGGGTTTGGCTGCGAGCTGAGAATTCAGGCAGAAAAAGAGATTTGGGTGGAAAAGAAGATTTCTGGCCATCCTCAGACAGGCTGGTGCCTGTGTGTCCCCTCTTCCCACAGCTCCTGGGCCGTGGTGGTAACTTTGCTGAGCACTGGAACAAACCAGGCACAAAGGGCAGCTCCACTTCTGATCCCTGGGCCACTCATCCTCCTTTTTTTCTGGCTGAAGCTGTGAGTCTGGGAGCACAGTCTCTGTCCTGCCACGGCACCCACGCCCCAGCAGCCACGCCCGCAATCCCTGCCATGAGGTGCAGCAGGTATTTCCCGTTCCCAACTGCTCCGACTTGCCCTGCACGGCTCAGGCTGCCCCGAGCAGCTCCCGGCCCTCCCAGCTGCATTTGGGTCCTGCAGGACCAGTGTGGCTGCAAGGATGAGCCTTGCAGTCTCCCAAAAGAAATATGGGAGGAGGTAAGGGACGGCAGTGACAAGATAAAGGGTGAGCAGTGACATGGTCTGACCTGGCTGCTGCTGCAGCACCAAGCCCCTGGGATTTGCCCCCAGGATTTGCCCCTGGAACTCCCAGTCACTGCCAGTTGAATTTGCCTCATTCCAGGGGATGCCTGGGTGGTCTCTGGGCAGGGAGGTGACTTGGTGACTTCCAGCTACTGTCCTATGTCACCTTCTCACCTCCACTAGCTTCTGAATTTTGGTTTGGTCATATAAACCATGCTCTGGCTGGTTTATTAGCTCCTAGATGACCTGGAGCAGATCCAGTGCCCTCCCCAGGCTGGGAATTGCCAAAAATCCCAGGTGCTGGCACCACCAAGCCTTTTTCTTTTGCTATTTTAACACCACTTAGGTGTTTGTGTCCGGTGCATTGGGCACACCCTGGGTTTGGATGAGGACAGAGCAGCCTCCTTCCCACAAAGGCACCTGGAGCATCCTGCATTTCCAGCACCGAACTCTGAGCCTGAGGAGAGCTGCAGGTCTGTCCAGGGAGGGGGTCTGTCCATGGAGGGGGTCAATGCCACGTCACCCCAAGCCCTCCCCAGGGCCACCCACGACGCTGTGACAAAGTGACCACACCGACCACGATTACACCGTGATTAGTCACTGTCCTGAACGTCCAGCCCCGAACAGGACATCCAACCCTGTCCATCAGCCCCTGCCAATAATCCCTGGGGACAAAAGACCCCAAGGGCAGCTCCCGTCCCCGCCTGTAATTCCTCCCCTTCACCCTAATCCCCAGCCCTTCTGTCGCAGCAGCCAAATCCAATTAACTGTGCAAGGATCGCACTCCCACCGGTGTTCAAACGGAGCCGCGGGAGCCCCCGGGATGGGTGGGGTGGGGTGGCTACGCTAGGGGTGGAGGGGAGCCATCCCTGCCTTTAGTTGGGATTATTCCCAAAAAAAAGACATTCTGAGAGCTGAGAGTTGTGTCTGGGCAAGGAGTGAGGGAGGGCAGGTGGTCAGGGACTTGTGGCAGTCACTCTCCTCAGTGAGTGACATTTTTTCCCATTTTCCCAGCTGGCCTGGTTGTGGTACCATCTTCCAAGGCCCCACTCCAAACACCCACGTGGGTCCCACTCAATCTCCAAGATTTAATATCCACTTGCTCAGGGTTTGTCACGAGCCTCTGAACGCTGTTTCATGTCTGGTTGCAAAGGAAGATGCTCTGGTCCACTTCCAACCCAGCATGGGGCATGGCGGGGGATTGGAAGGATGTTCTCCAACCTGGCCACACTCCCAAGGGTCCCAAGTTATTTCCCCATGTTCTGGTTTGACAAAAAAAAAGAAAAAAGAAAGAAAGAAAGAAAAAAAAAAAAAAAAAAGACTGAGGATGAAGGTACCACAAATTCAGGATGGTCCCAGTGAACCCCCACAGGGATCAGAGTGCAGGCAAAGAAACACCCAATGGTTTGGGATTGCAGATTTCACCAGGATGAACCTGAGCCGTAATTAGGATGTGGAATCAGATGTTTTTGGGATGGTGAAGTTTCTGAGACAGAAAGGAGGAAGGGGCAAGGGGAACTGGAGGGTACACAGGCAGCAGGATGATGAGATGGGGTTTGGTGGGGACCATGGGGGATGTGCCAGGGAGACGCTGCTTTTCTGGGCACAGATTGGGGTAAAGGTAAATAAATGATGGTTGGCCCCAGGGAGCCACAGGAGGAGCAGGCAGGGCCTGAAATGAGGTGGAGAAACACATGGGAGGGGAGGCTGAGTCCAAGGGGACGAGGTCCAACCGGCCAGGGGACACCGCACGTGGCACATTGACCACTGGCAGCTGCGCCGAGACCTGAGCTAATGTTTAGCTTTGGACTTTGCCAAGTTGTCCAAGGGGCAAAGGAGGAGGAGGAGGAGGAGGGCGGGTGACCCGTGCGGGGCGGAGGGTGGCTGTGAGCTGGGACAGCGCCCAGGGCTGTGACTCCTGCACGAGCTCTGGCTTGGAGGGAGCTGATTCTGGTGTAGTTTCTACTGGTTTGGTCCTGGTTCAGCAGGACATTCCCTGACAAGGCCTTGCTGAGCTCCTCCCTTTAGCTCAGCTCTTGCCGATGTATTTTACTCCTGACACACTGGGCTCCAGACAGCATTTGCAAGGGCTGCACCAAGGGGACACCGTCATGGGCAGGACAAGGAGCCTGGTGGCATTGCTGGCAAGGCTGCAAACGTGTCCCCAGTGCTGGCCCGGGGCTGAGCATGTCCCATTGGCCTGGATAACCCACCCTGGGAGGCGCCTCATCTCTATTTAAACCCCCCTCTCCTGGGATGTAATTAAGGACGTGTCTATTAATTGCTGTGTCACATCAGCACGGACTGTCCCTGTCACCACCGGTGCTCCCTGGGCAGCTCCCACTGGACCACAGCCACGTGTCTCCTCTCCATCCTATCACCCTTACCGTGCAGCATCCCAAACCTTCACATGTGGAGTTCTACCTTCCCAGGCAATTTTGCATAGCAACCTTCTCAATCCCAGATTATTCTAATGACACCGTGGAAGAGCTAAAAATAGGAGAAAGGCATTTTCTGCCTCTCCTCCACCAGCTGCTGTCGGGAGTGCGGGGACAGCACCAGCAGTGGGAGCCTCCGAGGTGTTCGCAGGGAGCGTTTGGAGAGTATCACACCTCCCTTTGCCTTCCCAGCCCTGGATCTTTAAATATCTGGCCCAAATCCACACAAGCCTGTGGCTGCTTAACTCCTTCCTTGCACCCAAACCCAAAGGAAACTGGGCACCTACGTGGGATGGAGGACATGGGGCGGTGGGTGCAAAACACTCCTGCATGTGCCAAAGCTGCAGGACTGACTCAGCCAGCGTGGGAGGCAGGATCCTCCTGGCTTCCCTGGGGACCTCCTGGCTCCAATGGGAACCTCCCAGCTCCTGTGGGATTCACAGAGCCCACCTGCCCCATCCCACTTCAGTTCCTTTCCTGCCACGGCTCTTGGATGTCTCAGGGTCCTGCATGTGCTGGAAAATGCTGTGGGAAGCAAGCCCAGAATCCATGCTGCTCTCCTAAAATGCACATCCCAAAAAGGTGATGTACTCTCCCGAAAAATGGTGAACTCCCTAAAAAAGTGATGCCCTGCCCCGAAACCAGCCACGCTGGATTTAGCACCTGAACACACTCAGCAGGGTGAAACAGCAGCCTGGGGGCAGCTGTTCCAGGTTTTCTGGTTTATTTTTATTTAAGGCATCCTACGGGATCCCGCAATCACCAAGGGTGGCTGGAGCTTGGGAATCCACAGGAAGTGTGGACAACATCCCTCCACACATTCCTGTCAGCCCTCAGAGGCCACCAGGCATCAGCTGGGTCAAGCTGGACTGGGCAGGGGGAGCAAAACCCATAAAACCATCACTGACAACTTCATCCACAGCTTCAGTCCAGATTCCCGGAGCCTGCACTGGGAATGGGTCCGTGCACCACACTGGGCATGGAAACTGGTGCTGGCACGTGGGCACGGATGCATATGGGGTGGCAGGGAGCACCCAGGGACACAATGACATTGTTTTCCCTCTCGGGACACACAGATCCAAACCAGAGGGGGGTTAAGCTCCAAGATGTCAGGCTGGGATCCTGCTGGTGCTGAGCTGGAGGCAGGATGGGCTCCGGAGGCCAGGCAGAGCAGGAAGGGAAGGGAAGGGAAGGGAAGGGAAGGGAAGGGAAGGGAAGGGAAGGGAAGGGAAGGGAAGGGAAGGGAAGGGAAGGGAAGGGAAGGGAAGGGAAGGGAAGGGAAGGGAAGGGAAGGGAAGGGAAGGGAAGGGAAGGGAAGGGAAGGGAAGGGAAGGGAAGGGAAGGGAAGGGAAGGGGCCGATCCCTGCCCCACAGCGGAACAGAAACACCGTGAGCTGCTGGCCGCCACGCGCCAGGGACTGCAGCGGAGCGGAGCACAGACAGATGAGTCAGAGCTTTCGGGCACAATGGGAAGAGCGGGCTCAGCAGGGCCGGGGACATGGGGACATGGGGACATGCAGGAACAGTGACACGCCGGGATGGGATGGGGCCTCAAGGCTGCCAGTGCTGCAGCACCCTGAGAAAACCCTGCTCCAGGACAGGACAAGGAACAGCAGGATAAACGGGGCTTTTTTCCACGTGGTCGCAGGGAGAGGAAGGAAAAGGGTGAACTCATGGCAGTGTGCGTGGAGGGCTCTGCCACGCGTCCTCCCCATCCTGCTGGCAGCTGGACGTCCTGCATTTCCAACTGGCACTGGCAGGGCACCAGGGACCACATCCCAGCCCGGCTGCTTCCCCAAGGCACCCCCACTTCCCTCCTGCCCACTGCTGCCTTCTCACTTCCGCAGCCTTTTCTGTTTTATAAATTTCCTTTTTTCATAAAACCCAGAAAAGCAAAGCCAGAAGCACAAGAGGAATAAAGAAAAACCCAAGCCAAAGCAGAAGCCTCCTCATCTGAGTCACCCCAAGAAGTCCCCGGCTGCCCCCACATTCCACATGGGAGCTGCTGAGGGCAGGAAATCACTGGCACAGGGTAATTCCAGGGCTGAAGATGGAGGTGCTGCCTGTGGTCCCACAGCTCAAATAGATGGGAGAAACATCCTGTGGCAAATCCAGGCTGGACTCAGACATCCATCCCACAGCAGGATTTGGGAAACATCCTCCAAAAATGTTTCCATAGGCCAAAATATTCCAACAGAATTCCAGCCACTGCTTTCTGTGTTCATTGTCATCTTTCTTCCACTTCACATTGGATGGTGGTTGGGAGGAGCTAATCCTTAAAAGAGGCCACTGAACTTGGACATAAACATGGACCACTATCACCCTGGAGGTCCTGGTCACTCCCAGGGACTGGGAGTGCCCAAACACTCGGACTCAGGGCTGGAAACTGGAGCTCTGGCTGCCCACGGGTGCAGGAACAGGTACTCCAGGGCCTCTGTGCTGCACAAACTTCACGGTGTGCATGGCCTCAGAAAAGAAACTTTTTTTTGCTTCAGGATGTGAAAGGAGACCACAAGACTGCGGTCCCACGGCTTCCCCACCCCAGGATGACAGGACACTGCACCGGCAGCAGGCAGATCAAACCGACACCATTTCAGGGGGGGAAAGGCTGAGATCCCTCTCCCTGCATCCCACGTGCTGTACAGACACTCATGGGGCAGTGCTGGAAGCGTGTGCCAGGCCAACGAGCCACAGCCACACCACTACTGCCACCAAATGTCCCCATCGCCCAGACCAGGCTGGGGTTTGAAAGCATGGACTCCCTGAATGGTTTGGGTTGGAAGGAACCTTAAGGATCATCCCATCCCACCCCTGCCATGGGCAGGGACAGCTTCCACTGTCCCAGGTTGTTCCAAGCCCTGTCCAGCCTGGCCTTGGACACTCCAGGGATCCAGGGGCAGCCACACCTTCTCTGGGCACCTGTGCCAGGGCCTGCCCACCCTCACAGCCAAAAATTTCTTCCTCATATCCAGTCTAACCCTGCCCTCTGGCAGTGGGAAGCCGTTCCCCCTTATCCTGGCACTCCATGCGCTGCCCACCTCCCAAAGCCCCACGAGGTGGGACGCAGGTGCAGCAGAGACAGGAAAGCCCCCGGATGTGATCTGCTGTCACCGAGTGGGTGAGTGATGGTGTCACCGTGCCATTGTCACCATGCCATTGTCACTGTGCCGTTTGTTCCTGGGCTGGGGCTCAGGAAATGGCACAACGGCAGCAGCAGCCACAAAATCAACCCAAGACACCGTTTAACAGAGCCCTTTGCCCGTGTACCAGGAACCCACTGCAGCTGGTGGGAGCAGGAGCAGATCAACAGGAATAAAAAGCTTTCTCCAACAGGCAACAAGTATCATCTTCTAAGAGGAAAATCCATTTGTCCAGGATTACATGCCGTGGAAAACGATTATACAGCTGTGGAGGACACTTTCCCAAGCAGAGCCACCAGCCCTGTGGGATGTGTGGGAGCAGGTCCTGGCCCCACAGTCCCAGGGGGTTCTGCAGCAGCACCGGGAATCACTCATGGATGGCTGGAGCCAGACACCAGCACTCTGCAGCAGCTGCCCTGCATCCCTTGCTTTTCATACTAAAGGGAAAAACAATCACAGAGCACCGTGGGTCCTGCAGTTTCTGAGCTGTGTCATGACTGATACCATGACAAGAAGCCATCAGTGATTTATGTGGCTGGTGCTGAGCTGGCATCGCACACGGTGCTCCCTCCCAGACCGTGCACCCTCAATCCAAGCGGAACTGGAAAAGCTCCACCGGCTGTCACAGCCAAGAGTGAGCAGCCCAGCAAAGCCCCAGAGGGACCATGGGATGGTGGCACTGCCCTTGCTGTCACCAGAGGGACCAGGTAGGGATGAGCCACTCTCCAGGGCTGTGGGCTGACCCAGCACAGGAGCATCACAGCTCTCCCAGGAAAATCACCCGTGACCTCCACACCCACAGCCCACGGAGTTTCCCATCACTGGAGCTGGTGTTGAAACCACGCCAAAAAATTATTCATGATTTAAGCATGACTTCAGGCAAATGCCTCAGTCTCCCAAACACCTCTGCCAGTGGCACCAAACAGGCTCCCACAGCAGCAGCACAGGGAGCTTTCCTGCTCTCTCAGTGAGGATGTAACCAAACCTCAGCAAGGTGAGGCACAGGGTGGGTACCCAGCTGGCATGTGGTGCTGTTGGTTCCCACCACAGCCAGCCTGGAGGCAGAGCCCATGGGTGAGCTCTCCTATGTGGAAAGGGCTGGGACAGATTTGGGCTGGCATGGAAGGAGGGACTGACAGGGACAGGAATTCTCCAGAGCACCTGCACTGCCCCAGAGGCCGGGCAGAGCCTGACTGTCACAGCCAGACTTCTCCAAAGAGCCCCTGTGTTTAATGGAAGTGGCACCAAAACACACTCTCTCCAGGGAAACAGGACAAAGCCAACTGGGACAAACAGCACAGGTGAGAGAACAGAGAGGTGACAAGAAGCAGGATCACCACCTCCCTCCCATCCCTTTTTCCATAAGGGCTCCACACCCTCTCCTAGCTCAGAGCAGCCAGCCACCAGCCTCTCAACGCCAGGAGGATCCCACCCCCCTTTCCAAAAGCCCTTTTTGCTCCCCAAAAAGCAGCTGTTTCACGTGGTGGCTCTGGGGGCAGGCGGCCCCTCCCTGCTGCCCTGGTTAGCAGTGGTTTCCTCTCCACAGCTGCAGAGCAGCAGCAGCAGCAGTTGGGTTTTACATCCCCCTCGCAGGGTGCAGCCGATGACAGGAGGTGACGCAGAGGGTGACAAGGCCCAGCCCCCTCCCACGAGGTCCCTGACACCCAGGGACAGTCACAACCTGAGTGCTGCGGGCCCAAAGCTGAGGGCACAGCAGAGCAGCAGCCAGCAGGGAAGAAAAAGCACAGCCTCCTCCCTTTTTTCTCCCGAACAAGAGATCCGTGCCCTGTGCAAAAGGAAGTGCTGTCCTGTACATAAAACACTGTTATTCCATCAGCTCCAAACCCTTGGGAAAGGCTGCTCCCCTCTGCATCACCACCAGCACCAAGCAGGGTGTCACTGTCCCAGTGCAACGCCATCCCTTTGTGCTTTGGGACACCATCCCCACCACTGCTGGGATTTGGAGATCTTTTCCTGACTTTTCTGGAATAAGAGCTTCCACCCGGGAAGCCACATTGGTGTAAACATTCCAGCAAATCCCTTCCTGCAGGCCACTGGGCAATTAAGGAGCTCTTTTCATAACAAGGTAACAAATAACACGTGCGGTTTGACAAATTAGATTCTCACATTCGCTAATCATCACCACCACGCTCGGCAAGCCAGGACAGTGTTTTAGGATGTGGGAAGTTTGCAAGGAATTCTCTTACTGGAGATAAAGGGAGCCTGAACTCAGGGCAGGTGCAGAAAACTCCTGGGAGCCTGCAAACAAAGCTCTTCCCAGCCCACCAGTTTTTCAGAGAAAACCTGGCCCCAGTAACTCATGCCTCTGTCACAGACCCAACTTCCACAGCTGCTTCCACCACAGAGAAGTGAGAATTCCTTCCAAGTTACACCTCCAAGCCACCACTGTGCTCCAAGAGGCAGGAACACCAACAGCCACAAGGAACCTGCCCACCAGAATAACTTGAAGGTGTCAAACTTGAATGACGTAGATCTTTACACAGGAAAAGTGCAGGTGAAAACAAAAGGCAGAACAATTTTGCAGAGGCTCGTTTTATCTGTGCAGGAACCACCACGACAACCCCAGCTCCGGAAAGAGACTCTGAGTAGCTCCGGGAAAGACCCACGAACCACAGGATGAAAGAACAACCCATGATCCAAGCCCCATCTCCGGTGCCAAAGTTTTATTGACCGGCCGGTTGAGCCACTCCCTGAGTTTTCCCCTCGCGGAGATTTCAGCAGCACCCTCGGATGTGCTCGGTGAGCGCTCGGCAGCGCCGCTCCCACGAGAGCTGCCCGGCAGAGGCAGCGGCACACGCCCCGCGCTGCTCGGGGGAAGCTCCGGCTCCATTCCCCGCCTCCCCGGGCTGCAGACGCGGCCAGCCCACAGCTGTCCTGCCGGAAGGCGCTGTCGGAGCCCTCGGCTGCCGAGCCCCGTGCCAAGTCCGCCAGCGAGAAGCTTTTGGTGCAGATGAGTCAAACCACACTGCAGACAGTCCCTCTGTGCTGTTATCCTATCCCCTCTCTCTCTTCTTCAAAGCTCTGCCAGGGGACAGATCCTGTGGTCAAAGACCTCACGATGGGAAATTCTGTCGAGAGATTTTCACAAAGATGACAGATTTTTAAGTGGCCTGGGTTTGTTCAAGAGCTGAGCCTGCACGTTGTGTCACCACAATATGAAAAGTATTTTCTTCATGCTTCATCTATTAACTCAAAAATTAGCAATCCTGGCAGGTGCTGAGCATCATATCTAGAGCCTGGTTTTGGGGAGAGGGTGGCACAGCAGAGCCCACGGTGCCAAAAGCAGCACTGGGCATTTTATTACTTTGGTGCCTCCAAACTCCAGCTTGGAGCTCCCACCCCACCAGAGTACGGAAGCAGAAGCATGAAGCTCAAAGGCAGTGCTGAAGAGGAAGGCTGGCACTGGAAGCACCAGGTTTGGGAACAAAGCAGCTCCTTTGTACAGCAGGGATCGGGGCTGTGGCTCCACAGGGTCCCTGATGGCATTTCACAGCCAGTGTGGAGCTCCACCTCTGGAATGCTCACACTGTGCCAAGGAAACAGCAGCTCTGGCAACTCCTGGCAGCAGTGCTGCACTGGTGCCATGAACCATTCCAGTGGAAGGTGTCCCTGCCCATGGCAGGGGATGGATGAGATGAGCTTTAAGGTCCTTTCCCAAAAACCCAAACCATGCTGGGACTCTGTGAACCTACCGTCCGCTTCCTGTGGATGCTCACGATGTGAATGTCCTCGCTCCGATACTCCTCGTCGTGCCTATCCAGGGGAATTTTTTCCAGCTCGAAGTCCATCTGAAGCAGCTGATTACCAGAGAACCCACAGAACAGTTCCACAAAGGCCTCCACCACAATTCCAGACATTTCCCCACCATGCAGCACTTTACCCTTAACTACTCCAGCACCAACTCAAAGCTACAGACACCTGCAACACTTCAGAAAAATCTATTTAAGCTTGGGATAAAACTGTGAGAATTTAAGCAATGTGTGGATGTGGCACTTGGGGACATGGCTTAGTGGTGGCCTTGGCAATGCTTAAGGAATGGTTGGATTTGATGATCTAAGAGGACTTTTCCAACCTAAATAATTCTGTGAATCCATGATTTTGCTTCAATCCCTAAAGTTCTAAGCCAAACCACAGCACCTGCCTGTCTGCAAACCTTCTCAACTGAAAGGGAGAGGAAAAAAACCAGGCTAAAAACACCCCAGCATCAGCTCTGGGACGTGCTCAGATTGCCTGGGCTGAACCTGGCAAAGCAAGGAAGGGAAAAAATCACAAAAGAACAGCAATCAGCCAGAAACACCAACACCTGTTGTGTTTATTGCAGGAGCAGCACCTCCGCAGAGCTGAGCTCAGCCCTCCTCACAGCCAGGGCCCCACAAGAGTGTGAGGCACTAATTATCAAAGAGGTGCTTTGATAAACACCTACCAATCCCCTGCAATTCTCACCCTTTCCCTCTTCTGCTGTATTACAGTTATTACACACAATTCAGCACAAGAGCTGCTTTTCAACAGCCACCACAGGTGCAGAGTTAAACCTGCCCTGGCCATCATCCCCACACAGGTGTTCCCTCTGTTCCTTTCCCTCACCAGCACACAAGATACAGCTGCAATATTCAATTAAAACACCTGTTAATAGTCTCTCAGTAGGGGGGGGGGAATTTTTCCAGAAGCAGGTGTATCGCTCAGGAGAGAGTTTTGAGATGCTGAGCAAAACTTTGTATTTTCCCTCTGCTCTCAATGGAACAGCCTAAAAAGAAAATGTGCTTAAAACCCACTTACTTCAAAGTATTTTCTCTCAATTTCAGGGTTCTTCCCCATAGTCCTCTGTTCGTAGCAGCACAGGATACATGTGTCTGGGCCAGTCAGGTCCTTCAGGGTCTTCAGCAATGGCTCCAATGACTGCCCAAAAGAGGTTAAACATTTCCCACTTGGATTTCAAGTTCATTTCACTGGTTACGATACCCTCTAGCTACAGTCTTCACCCAAGAGAGAACTTCGCAGTTTTGCTTTCCAGGGAGTTATTTTTAGTACTTTAACTGGGACAAGAAGAACATGGGGGGAAAGCTGGGAAGCAGAGGAGAAAGGGGGACTCACAGGAGAAGAGTTTCACAGACTGACCACAAAAACTGAACCGGAATCAGAGCCAAAACCATCCCACACTGCTGAGTGGGCACTTCCCTAAGGCACACAACAATGACTATTCCTTGGTGTCCTTCAAAAGTGAGAGTTTTCTCAATTATTCCTGGAGTATGGCTCAGATCCAGCCCACAATGTAGGGAAATGGGACCAACAGGCAGGGAGTCACTGCCAGGGGCTGGGAAAGCCACTGGAAGGGCACTGGGACATGGGGCTTTTCAGGTCATTTCCCTTTCCCTGCAGCTTCCCTTAGCATTCCATGCACTTCCTACAGAGCTACAGCTGAGGACACGGCAGACTACAACAGCCACTTAGCTGGAGCAGGATTTCTCCTCTTGCCTTCCCAAGAAAAGTGCAAAGAGAACCCAAACAGAGCGGACACGGCACTTTTAAATTGCTTTTACCAATGATTTTAACGGCCTACAATGTTTAGCTTCACACTTCATTCCCAATATTAAAAAAAAAAAGGGAGAAGGGGAGGCACAAACATTCAGTTTGGAATTTTTAACACAGAAATAGTCTCTGGCTTTATCTCAAATAGCCTTACATCTATTAAAAATGCCTTTTCCAGTCTTGTTCTACCTATTCCTCTACACCATAGGAACCGCGACATAAGCACAATAATTATCTGAACACTTCTCATACTAAACACACTGATCACACCCCCCTTCCCAAGGAACCTTTCTGTAGGGCTTTTGCAAGGTCTCATTTACCTCCTCATAGTAAATGCAATCAGCCATGAGGATATAATCGGGAGGAGGCTGAAATTCCGTTACATCTTCACCCCTAAAAAGAACAAACAAGGAAAAAACAACAGAAAGTGAAAACAAGCTTTACTAATAACACATACTAAAGGACTGAGCGTAAAGTTAACTACTGTGTTCTCATATTGAAGTTCTCTCTCACAGCAGTGTTTTTAAATTATTTAGCAATTTAACAAAGCCAGCACAGAATTACAGAATCCCAGAACGGTTTGGGTTGGAAGGGACCTCAAAGCCCACCCAGTGCCACCCCCTGCCATGGACAGGGACACCTCCCACTGTCCCAGGTTGCTCCAAGCCCTGTCCAGCCTGGCCTGGGACACTGCCAGGGATCCAGGGGCAGCCACAGCTGCTCTGGGCAACCTGTGCCATGGCATCCCCACCCTCCCAGCCAGGAATTCCTTCCCAATATCCCATCTAAACCTACTCTTTTTCAATCTGAACCCAAAATCCCCCTTAAAGGTGAACAGAGACATTAGATAAAGGCTCATACAAACCATTTCAGTACCTTGGCTCGGACGGACCCTGTCACCAGGTGCTTGTTATTCTCAATATTAACCATCAACAGCTCCTGCAGCTCCTCCAGGTCTGTGACCGTCACGTTCGCCCTGAAACACACGCACGGGGTTAGGGATTACCGCAATGGCTGGGGACAGCCCGCAGAGCGTAGAAAACAGGGTTTAAAGGAACCGGAGGGTCTGAGGGAGACGATAACGCCGGGCAGGGACTCTCGCTCACCCCAGCGTGGCTGCCATGATGCCGACGGCGCCGGTGCCCGCGCCCAGCTCCAGGACGTGGCGGCGGGCGAGGGGACAGGCACCGGTCTCCAGGAACTTGGCGAGCACCAGGGCGGCGTCCCACACCACGGAGCCCACGCCGCCGGCCACCCGCTGCTCCAGGCGCAGCGCCGGCCCGGCGCGCCGCTCCAGCTCCCGCACGAAGCCCGCCATGGCCGCGGCTCTGAGGCGGCGCGGCTCCTCCTCATCCTCACCCTCAGCCTCCGCGCCCCGCCCCGCCCGGCGGGAAATGGCGGGCGGGCCGTGAGGGGACGGCAGGGCTCCTGGGGAATGGAGGAGTTCCAGCCGGAATTGTTCCAGGATTTCCCCGGACCCTGTTCCCTGTAGCTGCTCCCTCATCCCTCCTGTAAGGAACAAGAGGGAGATGTTTTTACAAACAAACTGTGAGGCCTGCTGCGATGGGTGAAAGAAGCAATGGGAGGAACCGTAAATTCCATAGGAATTCCATTAATTGGCACAGACTGTTACTCACCCAGGGATGTGTTAAATCCCTGGACTTAGAGAAAAAGGACAGAGACGCAAAGAAAACAAAAGTTGTGTGTGGGAATGTACATTAGAAGGGGCTCTGTATTAGGCGATTCGGAAAGTCTGTACCTCTCGAGTACCTCAGCCAATGGGGAAAAGAACGAGGGAATCTGCGGCCGGGAAATTAGGATAAAAAGAGGCTCCCTCCTCTAGCAATTCGAGAGACCCCATGGGAAATGCCCATGAGCTCTCCCTTTATTCATGAATAAAGTTACAGGACTCCGCTGTTTCCTTTTTGGACAAAAACCTCTGGTGTTTGTGGATTAATTTTTTCCTGACACTCCTGACCAGCTCCAGCCTGAGCCCTCCTGAAGGTTTTCTTAAAATCCGCCCTCACACAAAATGTTTTAACAAACCTGCAAAAAGGTGTTACTAAACTTACGAAAAAGTTTTAATAAATCTACAAAAAAAGGTCTTAATAAACCGACAAAAGACTTAGTAAGTCTACGAAAAAGGTCTTAATTAACATTAAAAAGGCTTTAAGAAACTTTAAAAAGGTCTGAATAAATGTACAAAAATGTCTTAATAAACCTATGAAAGTGGTCTTCATAAACCTATGAAAAAGGTTTTAATAAACCTACAAAAAGGTCTTGATAAACCTATCAAAATGGTCTTCATAAACCTAGGAAAAACGTTTTAATAAACCTACAGAAAAGGTCTTAACCCACAAAAAGGTCTTATACCTACAAAAAGGTTTTAATGCTCACAGAAAATGTTTTAATCAAGCAACCCAATAGGATGAGTTGTTTGTGCAGCAACATTTTGAAGTGCAAAGGCTTTAGATTTTTTTCCACCCAAATATGTGGATATTATTATTTCTTCCTTTAATTTTTTTTAGATCGATGGGAGGCCTCGTGGTGGTCAGCAGATTCCTCATGAGGAGAGGCTCATCTCCCTCGGGAAGTTTTCGGAGGGAATTGCTTTTTCCCACACAAGCCAACTTCAAACCCAAACTTCACATTTTTCCCCTCCAGCAGTTTTTTTGTTGTTCTTTTTACCTATCCCTCTAATTAGGAAGTAACTGGAATGTTAATTTATTGCTCTCTTGGCATTCCTTGACCCACACTGGTGGGAATCTGAGTGCCTTTGACCATTTTCCATGGCCATGAAATATTTTACTATGGAATATTCAAAATGGTTCTGGCATAAATACTTGTACAGGAAAGCATAAAGCTGACATCTGTGTATTCTAAGATGTGGGAGAGAATTTTGTCCTCTTCAAAAACACACACAAGTCTGAAAAAATATTATTCCTTGTTTACCAATAGCTTCCAGTGGGGACACAAGGAATCTGCTAAAGAATTCCACTTTTTCAAGTCATTGTCCATTTCCTACCTGCACTCCCAGTTCATCCATCACAAATTTGGGATTTCTTGAACCTTACTTTAGTAAAACGAAGCAGCTCTCCTATAAAAAGTGTGTTCTGCCCCTTGCAGGAATAGATTCCATCCGTCTCTTCTTCATCACAGAAGGAACATGGAGGGGAATAGGCTGCAGGAAAACTGTTCAAGAAACATGGAAAAATACAGGAGAAAACTGTGGGATTCTTGGGGTGATCCTGTGCAGGGCCAGGAGTTGCACTTGATGGTCCTGGTGGATCCCTTCCAACTCAAGAGTATTTCTTACTAACATCCCTCCTCAGTCATATCTCCTCTCCTTGTCCAAAAAGGAGAATTTTCCAAAGGCAATGCCCAGGACAATGGGAGCAGTTTAGGCAGGCTGACGAGAAGCTGGAGTGTGATTTGGAAGCCTGGGATGGGCCCAGCTCTCAAAGGCAGAAGGAGAGCCAAAGCGAGACCTGCAGCATGGAAAACTGGGGCATTTTGTATTGTCAAAAATGCAATCCCCAACCTTGTCCTTGCAAGGAACACGCACTGCTCAAACTCTTAAAAATTAAGACTGGGGTGATTTATTAATCTTGTTAAGAACTCTGATACAAAGCACAGTAAAAGGCCACAAACCAGTAAATAAAATGTGGCTTCTGAAGGCCACTTTATAAATGCTGCTACAGAACTACCATAAAACAGACTCGCTCTCGCACCAGCTCGAACACGGGGCTCGACTGGCAAAGAAAAGTTCCATTCGCTTATCAGTTTAAAAAGTTTAATAAAGCTTTAAGTGTTTGCTGGTTTAAATGCTACCAATTTCCAAAGTGGATTCACGAGTAAGTGTAGATCTAAAGGAAGTTATTAGGTCTGGAAGGCAAGACTGTTCCCGAGCCAGAGGAAACGCTGCTGGCCGGAGCCAATCCCAGGAGTAGCAGACTGTGTTATAGGCCTCGAAGTCAACTTCAATTTATACACGTGATTAGCATATCTGTAAATATACAATATAAACAATTGTACAGGCGCATAGCTTTGTTCTCCACAACAGTAGACAAACTCTTTAGCTTAAGACACCTTCGCCTACCAAAACAAAAAAGGCACATCTGAACAGGATGCACGTGAAGTACTCGGGAGCCTCCCCGAGAGCCGAGAGGGTACTCCTCCTTCATCCTTTCTCCAAAGAATCAAGACCAACCGAGTATTTTGGTATTTAGATTTCAACCTATTTTTTTCTTTGTCTTCAGCAGCAAATCAATGGCAATTAAGACATGGCATGAGAATATTCCAGAACGGGAGCTGTCACTCAGGAACCTCCAGCCTTACACCGAGGCAGGTGGCCAGAGGTTTCAAATCTGTGACACTCTGTATCCTGGTGTTGTGTGATCATCCCATTGCTGGGTTTCCTTAATTAAAAAAAAGGCCACTAGTGCTCAAATTTGAAAAAAATTCCACAGACGCACCTTTTTTTTGGCTCAGTGCAATTAAATGATGTCAGTTTAAATTCACTTAGTGTAGTTTACAGTGCAAAAGGTCATTTTTGTGTCCTGGCAGAACTGTCGGCACTGAGGATGTGAACCAAGGCAATGCTGCTGCTCACCTGAGGGTAATGCTGTCCAACCACGCAGGTTGGAGTGTGTGTAGTCTGAATTTTTTCCAATTTAAACCTTTTTTTTTTTTGTTTTGATCAGCAGCACTTTAAGAGCATAATTTGTGAAAATACTAAAATACACTGCCTTTTTTTTGAATAAATAAAAAAAAAAGAAGAGGAACTTTACAAATACTATTCCAGTGTCAATGACTACTATGGCTAAGGTCATTGAGGAGTTTCTGCATTTTCTAGCAAAGACAGTCTGTGCAAAGGAGGGTGGGAGAGCTCCCTTTTGTAAGTCTTTGGTGGCAGTTTTGGTAGCTGAGGGCTGGAGTTGTGCCGGGGCGGCACGGGGGGCACGGGCGGCTGCGCCAGGTTGTTGTGGCTGGCGCTGAGGACGCAGCAGCGGCGCAGGACCCGGGGAGAGGGGGTGCTGGGAGGGGTGCCCGGGGAGCTGGGCCCGGAGCCAGCCTCCCGCAGCCACTCGGGGTCCCGGGGGAAGCGTCCCAGCGGCGGCGGCTGCAGGCTCAGGGGACAGTTGATGAAGTGCTCGGGCGGCCGCAGCGGCACCGGGGGTGGGGCGTCGGGGAGAGGGTCCCGGGGGGGCGGAGGAGGAGGGCTGTGCAGGGGCTGCTCCAAGGGTGTGGTGTAAGCAGGAGCGCGGGGCTGGATCTTTGGAGGCGGCGGCTGCCGAGGAGGAATCGCTGGAGGATCGTCATCCGGCTTGGAGGTTCCCTGCAGCGCCAGGGGAAAAAGGAGGTGTGAGAAACGGAGAGCATGGAATCCCAGAAAGGACTGGGCTGGAAGAGACCTTAAAGCTCATCCAGTGCCACCCCTGCCATGGCAGGGACACCTTCCACTGTCCTAGGCTGCTCCAAGCCCCAATGTCCAGCCTGGCCTTGGACACTTCCAGGGATCCAGGGACAGCCACAGCTTCTCTGGGAATTCCATCCCAGCCCCTCCCCACCCTCCCAGCCAGGAATTCCTTCCCAATATCCCATCTACACCTACTCTCCTTCAGTTTAAAACCATCTCCCTTGTCCAGATGCTTGGAAAAAGGGCAAACCTTCCGATCTGATACAGAATTCTCCTGATGTGTTACTGGTGCTGTCAGAAACAGGACAACTCTACCATTGATGGGAATATGACCACCATGTTCCTGAAATTCCCAGCAGAGTTTGGACCCTGGGAATCCAAAACTTTAAAAAAGGCAACCAGAGCTCTGCATCTCAAAGCCTTTTAGACTGACAGAGCCCTCTTTGGATCAGTGTCTGGACTTGACAACCTTAAAGGTTTTTTCCAAGCGAAATGATTCTAGACATTCCCTGATTTATCCTCAAAGTTACTCAATCCAGGACAGCAATACCTTAGCATTGGAAGTATCCTGATCCATCTTTTTTCTTGGAGGAAGTGGAGGAGGGTTCTGAGGCTCATCACTCAGTTTAGGGAAGCTCCCCCAGGAGCTGAAGAAAGTCTCTGGAGAGGGAAAAACAGATCTTTTACTCCTTGTGCAATATCTGAGGAACATATTCTGGAATATCAAGCCAAACCCGAAGCAACTCAAACACTATCTTTGTGCTCCACAGCAACATGAACCAGTAACTTCAGCAGCATGAAATTCTTGAATTCACTGCTTTAATTAGATCTAGGCCTCACAAAGTGTTCTCCTATGTCCAGCAACAAAGATAGGCATCAACAGTCAGCAGGCAATAAATCAGGAAAATAAATTGGGGGAACTCTGAGTGAGTTTTCACGGAGGGGAAAAATATCCTCAAATTACGAAACAATACAACCCCGAACTTGTATTGGTGATTTCTGTCACAGCTTTGCTTTTCCTCTTAGGAGTGCACTGAGCTCTGTGTCTACATCAGGCCTGTGCTTGCCAGCTGGAAATTAATTATTAATTATTATTAATTATTATTAAATTAATCATATTAAAAATACATGGAATAGTAAAAAGAATAGCTGAAAACATAGGTGAATGCAGGATATCCCTCAAGGTGTGGTACAAAAAGTGTCTCTTCTTTCCTAGCAACAGAGCAGTTATTTTCACTAAGTGGAAGTAGGAAATTATCAAGTTGCTTCATTTGTAGCTTTAGTCAAACAAAACAATCATCAAGGACATTCAAAATAGAAGGAAAATCATGTGAGAGCCTGGAGATAAAAACCCAACCCAAACTAAAACTAAACCACCAGTTTAAATTTTACACTTTACATTCTTTACTGGACATCTGATCTAAAAAGAACCTTTCTGAATGCAGCCCACATTGTCATCCCAGATTTCAGATTTTAATTCCCACTGAGCTCTCCTGAACCCAGGGAAGGCAGAGTTAAGCATTCAACAGAGTTCCAACACTCACTCGACTGAGGCAAGTTCACGGGAGCGAAGATGCTGTTGTTACCTGGGAAATAAAAAAATCCATTAAACAATTTCCAGACAGAACCACTGCACTGCAGCACATAACAAATGCTTGGATAACCTTTAGAGATCAGAAAAATCCCCAAGTTTATCTACTGCCAACATGAACTAAAATTTCCTGTGTAAAACACTCCTGAACTTGAGAATCTAAGTCATGCTGGGAATTAACTTAATTACTCTAAATTTTGCAATTTTTTTTTTTTTTAAGGCTGGCATACACCCAATACATTTGGGAAGCCTGAGGGACAGCAACAATGATTATTAAATGTATTTACCATAAGAACTGTTGAGATCAATGTCTAAGAACACGCTGAACTCCGAGGACGCCGACACCGGCGGCGTTGACGGCGTGTTGGGGGAGGTTGGAGCTGAAACCGTCGTTTCGTGCTCTGACTCCGTGATCCTGCTGAAACTGATCTTGCTGGGCTCCTTCTCCAGGGGCAGCGGGTGGCTCCTCAAGGTGCCAGAGGTGGAGCCGTGCCTGCCTGTGTTGGGCCTGATCCCAGGGGACTTCAGTGGGTACGTGGTTTTCCTGGGCTGGAGACAGAGATGCTGTTAGCACTGCTGCCATTGCACCCTGCAGCGTTCCCAAGCACTGCTGCCATTCTGCACTGCTGCCATTGCACCCTGCAGCGTTCCCAGTCACTGCTGCCATTGCACCCTGCAGCGTTCCCAAACATTGCTGCCATTGCACCCTGCAGCGTTCCCAAGCACTGCTGCCATTCTGCACTGCTGCCATTGCACCCTGCAGCGTTCCCAAGCACTGCTGCCATTCTGCACTGCTGCCATTGCACCCTGCAGCGTTCCCAGTCACTGCTGCCATTGCACCCTGCAGCGTTCCCAAGCACTGCTGCCATTCTGCACTGCTGCCATTGCACCCTGCAGCGTTCCCAGTCACTGCTGCCATTGCACCCTGCAGCGTTCCCAAGCACTGCTGCCATTCTGCACTGCTGCCATTGCACCCTGCAGTGTTCCCAAGCACTGCTGCCATTGCACACTGCAGTGTTCCCAGTCACTGCTGCCATTGCACCCTGCAGCGTTCCCAAGCACTGCTGCCATTGCACCCTGCAGCGTTCCCAAGCACTGCTGCCATTGCACCCTGCAGCGTTCCCAAGCACTGCTGCCATTGCACCCTGCAGCGTTCCCAAACATTGCTGCCATTGCACCCTGCAGCGTTCCCAAGCACTGCTGCCATTCTGCACTGCTGCCATTGCACCCTGCAGCGTTCCCAAGCACTGCTGCCATTGCACCCTGCAGCGTTCCCAAGCACTGCTGCCATTGCACCCTGCAGCGTTCCCAAGCACTGCTGCCATTGCACCCTGCAGCGTTCCCAAGCACTGCTGCCATTGCACACTGTAGCGTTCCCAAGCACTGCTGCCATTGCACCCTGCAGCGTTCCCAAGCACTGCTGCCATTGCACCCTGCAGCGTTCCCAAGCACTGCTGCCATTCTGCACTGCTGCCATTGCACCCTGCAGCGTTCCCAAGCACTGCTGCCATTGCACCCTGCAGCGTTCCCAAACATTGCTGCCATTGCACCCTGCAGCGTTCCCAAGCACTGCTGCCATTGCACCCTGCAGCACTCCCAAAGCTCTGGAGACACTTTTCCAAGTATTTATCAATAAACCCTTTGACAGCAGTACAGGGGTAAAACTGATGTGAGGCGCGGTGTTATTTACGCAGCAGCAGTTTGCTGCGAATTTATGGACGCAGCTTAGTAAATCTTTTTTTCCCCACAACTATGAAGAATGCAGGGTCCAGTTTCCGTCCAAGCAGGACAAAATGCTGGGAAGAACATCCTTGGGAAAGGGAAAGTAACTTCAAGTGCCCCCCAGAGCTGCAGAAGAGCCTCAGCCCTGCACCCCAGACATGCTCTGTGTGTAACCACAGAGGGTCAGCGGTCCCCTCCACACACCCAGGACCAAGGACACACTTGGACACACAATGTCCATGTCCTCGGGGTCACCCAGGACAAAATTCCTGCACCCAGGTCACTGTGTGGACAAACCCAGCCTTGTTAGGCTCGGCTGGAACAGCACAGATCAAAGCTGAGCCCTGCAAGGTGAATTACATCCCCGTCCTGCAGTGGTGTCCAGCACATTACAGCACCCAGGACTGGATTTTCCTGAAAGTCCAGTAAGATTCTCTCTTTGGAAATCATGAGCTGTAAAGAATTCCTGCCCAGCTGACAGGCTAGCAGTGTGGACTCCTATTTTTAGGAAAGATTTTAATAAAATTACTGCAAGAAGCATTTCTGCAACAGCAATCTCTGGTGTTTTCTTGCCACATTTGTAACATCCTCTTACTCCTCTAACAAGAGATTTCAAAAGTGATTTATAGCTCTCCCAAAAAATCAGACATGTCTCCAGTTCCTCAGGCAATAACAACATATAAGTGCTCTAAACCGTGAATTTCCTGCTTAAAAAAGAACTCCAAGACCTGTTTTGTTTTAAACTGAAAATTGCTACTCCTTTAAATTGAACTGTATTTTCTTCAGCAAGAAGGCTGCACCTGCTAAAGTCTTCAACTTTTGCAATAATATCAAATATTTAGGCAAAAGAAAAATAGAAATTAACTTCTACTGCTGCCAAAAACATTTTTATGCATAGAAGTCATATTTAAATTAGTATTAATGTAAGACTTCTTGATATTGTGAAATATGAAATACAATTCCATATTCTATCATAGGGCTCTATGGTAAGAAACACAAATTGAACAGTAATATTTCAGGGTCTGAAGGAAGAAAGTGAGTTTTAAAATAAGCCAGAGGAAGTATCTTGTAGTAGTGACAAATATCAGGAGTAAAAGTATTTTTAAATCAGGTTTAGCTGGAAAATCATCTTACGATAAGGAATTTGAAGAAAATAGATATGGTTTATTGAGTTAACCACATACTATTTTCACAGTGGCCAGTGCATTTTAGCTATTTAATTTAAATAAAAAACTCAGAAGTTGGACTTAATACCTCTGTGGGTCCCTTCCAACTCAGGGTATTCCCTGATGCCACGAATTTTCAGGAAAAAACTTACAAATCGAGGTGGCTGCTTGCAGTTCCGAGGTTCAATCTCTAAGGACTTGTTGAACAGATAATCTGTAAACTCTTTTTCTGGTATCTTCCCCATTGGATTGAGATTTTCAAAGAATTTCTGAATGAAACAAGCATCAATATTATTTAAAAAATAAGCACACAGAAAATGTTAATGAAACACTCAGAATTCACTCATTTAAAATTTAGTTTTTCACCACTTTTGGCTACTCCTTTGTGTGGTTCTTTGTTGTCTACCAGCCACTGCTCCCCCCTCTTTTGATAATCACTATTCATGCAAAATTAGGTTGAGTGCTAGAAGATTCTTTGGCATTTTTCCCCTCTCCAGTCCCCAAAGAGATATTTAATGGCTGCTCACCCGGATTTCTGGCTCAATCCGTAAACAGTAAGGCTGGTTTTGATACTGCTGAATTTCTCCTGTAATTTCAGCCACTTTTCTCCTCTTACTGAAGTTAATTAATTCTTTCCCTTGTCTTTTAAGGAAGTCAGGATTCCCTTCTTCTGTCTTCAAGATATTTGTTAGGTATATTCCTGATTTAAAAAAGCAGTTTTTAACTACACATCTGCAGCAAACTCAGCTTCAGACTGACAGCACACAAAAAATTGGATGTGACTTACCAAAGAAAGGCACACAGGGTGGGTTGATTGACTTGAGCTTTGCTAAATACTTCTTAAAATGATCTTGGCTTAATTCTACAGCTTCATCCAAAACTCTTTTTTTCCTTTCCTGGAGTGCCTGAGTTGTCAAAATGAAAAGAAATAGGGATGGAAATCCTCTCAACAGCATGGTTAGCAAATCCAAGGCAATTCCCGGGCTCTCTGAGCAAAATTTGGGAATTGAAATGCAGGTTTCAAAGGACCTCTCGTGTCAATGGTTCACTCTGGACTACAGCACTCTCAGGCCAACCATTCAGTCATGTGGACCCTGAGATTACTGAAAACTGATTATTATTTTAAATTTACAAACGTAACCCTGGTCTTTCATAAAAATTAAACATTAGATTTTAACTTGAGGGCCTCGTGCTGCCTTTAAAAGACACACAAAACTCAAATCATTTTGTTCATATTCTTTTTCTGTTTTCCTCAAGGGAGGCTTTGCTGCCAACAATGGATTTTATACCAGAACTGTGTGTGACAGAGGTCTGGATTCTGATTTAATCTCCTTTTCCACGCCCCAAACTCACCTCAAATGTGTGATCCAGTCTGTACACTGAGACAGAGTTCACAGCACTGACAATCTCCAGAACACCATTGAAGTTATTGAGATCTTGGAAAACTTGCAGGATTTCTATGATCCTGCTCAGCACAGCCACTCGCTCCTCGAAGTTCTCCGTTTCCACGATGCACCTGATCAAAAGATGCAATTTGAGAACCACTGAGAAATAAAACCTGACGTTTTGTGAGACACTATATCAAAATTTTCCAAAAATACCTATCCAGCATGCAGATTTAGGTTCTCAGAACCTCAAGTACAAATTTATGTAATCACATCTTACATATGTTCGAGTTGGAAAGTCAAGGGAGGATTTGGCAGAGTCTCTAAAATAAACCAGCAAACCCCAAGCATGATCCAGGGAAAAAGTGGCTAATGCCACTACATTGCACTTACTTTTCAAACCAAAGAGTGAGATTTGTAGTGTGACGAATCATTTTCAAGAGATTTGGGGAGTTAATTTCCTTATCTTCCTTAGTCCACACACTGCCGACGAGTTCAGAAGGCTGCACAGCCCTGGGAATGACAAAACACGAGGCAAAAGGCTCAGTACAAATAAAAATTGTAATTTCTGTGTTTGCATTAAAAGATTATTTCTTCCCTTAATCACGACCTGATACTTCACAAATCCAATCCTACCTAATCTACTACAAACCACGACTTAAAGTAACTTTTTGACGAGTGCTCGAGTACAGAGGGAAATACATTTTTATCTTAATTGAAATTGGGTGGTTTTGAAGAAGCATTTTCAGATAAGAGAATTACAAAGGAGTGAGTTTAATTTTCTGAAAGGGCAAGAAAGCAACTTAAAAAGAGTTACAAAGTGAAAATAGGAAGGTGAAGCACTTGCAGCAACCTGTTGGTTTCAACACAAAACCTCCCGTCACTGAAGCAGGAAAGGAATTTTATAATTAGAATTAAGACTCCTGATTTATCCTCCCTACATTTATGTTGTCACAAGTCTGATATGGAGATAAAACTTCTTTTCCCCACTCCTCTGCATATTTTAACATGGAGCAGGTGGCAAGGCAACCTCTTCCCACAACCTCTGGAAGTGGCGGGGTCGTATTTTTGAGCGATCGTGTGAACGAAGAGCATTTTTTTTTTTGGTGATATAATGAAAAGGAAAGGTGTGAGAGCTGAGCCGTGCCTGTACAGGTCAGACTCGAGCAGGGTGAGCTGCCGGGCGATCTCGATGGGGTGCAGGGTCATCAGGTCCAGGGCCTCGCTGTGCCCCACGCGCCACAGGTGCCACTCCAGGGGCGGCGGGGGGCTCTCGAAGGTGATGTTGTGGCTGACCCCATCTGCCTGGGCTTTCTTCCTCTTGATGATTTTAGCAATGGACTCCACCCACTTCTTCATAGATTTGCCTGTAGGACAGAAATCATTAAAAAAAATAACCCCACAGAAGTTTTTAATCCTATTATAAATTAAGTTTTAAACTGACAGAGGGGAGGGTTAAACTGAAGTCCAGGAGGGGAGTCCAGCATTAATCTTGTTACAAGTGTTGGATTTTAATAAATTCATGTTCTTTCATAAACGCCAATGTTACAGAGCAATTTGTGGGGAAGCATATTTGGAATTTGTAAATAAACACAGATTTGGGAATTGGATCTCAGGCTGGAGAGGGACTTTGGACAAGGACTGCAGTGACAGGACACAGGGAATGGCTTCCCACTGCCAGAGGGCAGGGTGAGATGGCATTTGGGGAAGAAATTCCTGGCTGGGACGGTGGGCAGGCCCTGGCACAGGTGCCCAGAGAAGCTGTGGCTGCCCCTGGATCCCTGGCAGTGTCCCAGGCCAGGTTGGACAGGGCTTGGAGCAGCCTGGGACACTGGGAGGTGTCCCTGCCATGGCAGGGGTGGGGATGAGATGATCTTTAAGCTCCCTTCCACCCAAACCATTCTATAATTCTATGTTTTTAAATGACTTTTGCTAATACAGTGAAACCAACTCCCCAAAATTTGAATATACACTCAGAATTCTGCATTTCTGCACGTAAATTAATCAGGTTTGTATTTCCCTATTTTCTTCTTGCACCTGTATCAGCTGACAAACAGACACATGTGAAACTTGTTGTATTTATCCCCTGACAGTTTGAATTGTTTGTCTCAGAATTACATTGCCCAAAGTAAGACCTCTGAGAAGGAAGGGCTGGAATTGCCAGGATAAGGATTAACATTGACATGGCAACACTGCTGCCCCCCACAGAGGCTGCCAAAAAAATCTAGTCCATGAGGAAGAGATACCAAATGGGTATCCTCTTCTAAAAGAATAATGATTTTCAGCTGCAACTTTAGATAAAGGGGAAAAAACAAGATGGAAAAAACTCAGTAAGAGACAGGGAAGGAATTCTCTGTGGAGAAGGGGAAGGTGAGACCCTGAATTACAGAGTCAGGCAAGGATGGCCATACTGTCCAGAAGGAAATATATTTAGACTATTATTATCTCAATGCTTGAAGTCAATTTGAGGAGCTCTTTAGGCTCCAGGCCAAAGCTTCCTCATGTAAAGGGAAGCCTCATGCACAGCTCAATTAAAGGCATTAAATCACTCATGTGTGTAAAGATCTTCTAAAACCCATCAGGATCAGAGTGGGAAGTTGTACCAAAATGTGGAAAGGGAACAGGACCCCCTTACTGCACCTCTGACACTGGAAATGAAGGTCTCCAGCCTCTCCAGCAGCTCCAGATCCCTCTCAAAATCATAGAAATGGTGCTCCACCCAGTGCCGGAAAACATTCAATATTCTGAGGAGAGAGGAAAAAAATATTTGAGTTTAAGGACTTTTGTGGCTTATCTGATATAAATGAACTACAATCCTACAAAATTCAGTTACAGATTCATGCAGTTGGTGACTCTTGAAATAACCCTGGACAAAGGAGGAGAGCAAAGACTGAGCATGGCAGGTGTTTAAAACCTAATTTAGAGGTTTTAAGGAATAATTTTAGCATAATGATAGCTTGGTGCCTTTTAAAAATCTAATAAAAAAATGCCAGAGTTGAGATGGTTTCAGAAGAGGAAGAAACTTAGCAACATCAGATAAAATTGGTATTTCTAATGTAATTTCCTGTTTTGTTGGGGTTTTTTGGTTGTTGTTTTTTTTTAAAGGAAGAGCTAATTAAGATCTCCTATTTGTTAATAAACAAATTTGTAATTGTTTCTTTCCTACGCACAAATTTCGGCTTCAAAGTAATTGTTATTGCCCTATTTATGCAATTTTTTAATTACAAAAAAGGCTATACTAGATCCAGTACATCCTTTAAGGATAACACTAAATGTCCTTTTGATTTTTTTCTACGCTTTCTTAGACAAATCACCAATTAACCAACCTCTAAAAATGAACTCCAATACTTTTCTGCCTTCTGCACTCAGGATAAATCAGAATAAAAAACTGCTTTGCCTCTCCTTCAGGTAACCAAGTGGAGCTCACACCTTCAGCACTTTGATTTTTCCAGGTGCAATTTATTCACCTGAGCAAAAATCTGCCCCAGGGACAAAAGGCATTCCCTGTGCCAGCCCAGGAGTGCCCACAGGAGATGTTCCAGGGAGGTTTGGTGATTCCAGCCTGGTGCTGCTGAGCTGGGAGCTCTCCTCTCAGGCTATAAGGGAAAGCAGTGCTCACTGGGAGTGAGGATCATGGGTTTGGTGGCTGTGAATTGGTGGCAGGGCCATCTGAGGGGACAGGGCAGAGGCCTGGCTCAGCTCTGACAAATGAAGGACATCCACATGAACATATGGAGAAGTTCCTCAACTCTCCTCTTCCCAGCATGTGAAGAATCAGGTTTATCCCATACAAGAACTGCTGCCCAAGTGGATCATTCAGGCTGGAAATCAATGGCACCTTCTAAGGAGTGAAGTTTTGGCCCAAGTTTCCCAAAACAGGAGCTTATCTAATCCATCTCTGCCCTTGAGATGCCACGGTGAGAACTCTGGGAAAGCCAGGAGTGCCTGGATCTGCTGACTGCATTCCCAGCTTTCCCATGACCTCACATGCATTTATTTGTATCCAAGCCCTTGCCAGGCCTGGGCAGTGCATCCACAGCAGTTCCTGCGAGATGGGGAGTGCAGGGAAGGAAGGGAGGAAGGGATAAACACCTTTAAATCTCAGCTTTCTTCCCAAATCCCAGCTGTCTCTGAAGCAGAGGTCAATGCTTTTAACACCAGAATGTAAAAAGTGCTGAGTTTATCGACCCAGCAACTCAAACTCACTTCTTTTCAGCTGGGAGACATCTTCAAACTACTGGAAACACAGAGTATGGATCACAAACAGCGCCCAGAAAACAGCAAAAGCAGGGAAAGCACAAGCTGAGAGGGAGCTCTTCCAGGGACTGATAACTGTGGAGACTTGTGCTCCTGCTGCACCCACAGGAGCTGATAAAATGGGAACACCGAGGGCCTGCTGAGCTGCCCAAGGCCAGCAGCACTCAGGAGTATCAAGGTTACACTGAGATTGTGTAACTTGGATCACGTTCAATAAGGTGGTGGCTGCTCTGTATCGAGGAAAACTATGGTGCTACACACGTATTTATCTTTTTAGTCTTTTATATAAATATATGCACACAGGTATCTGATAAATATGGGACCCCAAAGTGACTTTCTGAGTACCTTGAAGGTACTGGAAGTCAGTGTGACCCTTTGAGTCAACTGCTGTTGCTCTAACAGGTACTTAGGAATGTGTGGTAGCAGAGTAACTGAGGGTTCTGTGTGTATAATAGTATTAATTACTATTAATAGAACTAATGTCATTAATAGTAATATTAATGTGCCATTAATAGGAACATCTTGGCATTACTCATCGGTATAATGAATAAAAGTTGCTCAAGCAAACACTGCTTGTGATCTGGGTCTCCTCCTGACTCGATCCCCAATCAGGGCAACAATTGCTCTCATTCATGCTAGAAATGCTTAATTGTTCCCCAAATTAGTCTGGTCAGCAAGACCTTGAAGATTCACTGCAGCCCACTGCAATGTGCAGCCCAGACAAGAGTCTCCCTGTCTGTGTGCAAGCACAGCCACAGGGCTGGGAAAGGGAACGAAACTGCAGCAGGGCTGGAGAGCTGCGCGCAGAGGAACGATCTGCACAGGGCCTGGGAACAAGGAATCCTTTGAGAGCACGGCCAGCACCGTCTGAGCTCACATCTCTCCCCCCAGCCGCTGTGAGAGCAGCCACCAGTGTCTGTGGGTGGGGATCCCAGCTGGGACAGCTCCAGCTCCTGCAGCGCCCGTGACTAATCAGGACACGATTTGGGCTATTAGGCTGCTGGCAGACATGGCTAAGTCCCTGCTCAACAGCACAGCAGTCTCCAGCAGGGATTAGTGTCTCGGGGAGCTCTGTGCAATGCCAGGCTGGCTCCGGAGGGCAGGGCTGGGGGCACACACACCTGAGCTCTGCAGGGCTGGGGGCACACACACCTGAGCTCTGCAGGGCTGGGGGCACACACACCTGAGCTGCACAGGCTCTGCAGGGCAGGGCTGGGGGCACACACACCTGAGCTCTGCAGGGCTGGGGGCACACACACCTGAGCTCTGCAGGGCTGGGGGCACACACACCTGAGCTCTGCAGGGCAGGGCTGGGGGCACACACACCTGAGCTCTGCAGGGCAGGGCTGGGGGCACACACACCTGAGCGCTGCACGGCTGGGGGCACACACACCTGAGCTCTGCAGGGCTGGGGACACACACACCTGAGCTCTGCAGGGCGGGGCTGGGGGCACACACACCTGAGCTCTGCAGGGCTGGGGGAACACACACCTGAGCTCTGCAGGGCTGGGCTGGGGGCACACACACCTGAGCTGCACGGGCTCTGCAGGGCTGGTGGCACACACACCTGAGCTCTGCAGGGCAGGGCTGGGGGCACACACACCTGAGCTCTGCAGGGCTGGGGGCACACACACCTGAGCTCTGCAGGGCTGGGGGCACACACACCTGAGCTCTGCAGGGCTGGGGGCACACACACCTGAGCCTCATGGGCTCTGTGCAATGCCAGAGCTCCAGGCTGGCTCTGCAGGGCAGGGCTGAGGGCACACACACCTGAGCTTCACAGGCTCTGTGCAATGCCAGGCTGGCACAGGAGGGCTGAGGGCACACACACCTGAGCTGCACGGGCTCTGTGCAATGCCAGAGCTCCAGGCTGGCTCTGCAGGGCTGGGGGCACATGCCCGAGCTTCAAGGGCTCTGTGCAATGCCAGGCTGGCTCTGCAGGACAGGGCTGAGGGCACACACACCTGAGCTGCATGAGCTCTGTGCAATGCCAGGCTGGCTCTGCAGGGCTGAGGGCACACACACCTGAGCTCTGCAGGGCAGGGCTGGGGGCACACACACCTGAGCTGCATGAGCTCTGCAGGGCTGAAGGCACACACACCTGAGCTGCATGAGCTCTGTGCAATGCCAGGCTGGCTCTGCAGGGCTGGGGGCACACACACCTGAGCTGCATGAGCTCTGTGCAATGCCAGGCTGGCTCTGCAGGGCAGGGCTGGGGGCACACCCACCTGAGCTGCACGGGCTGCACGTATTCCTTGCGGAAGCGCTTCAGGTCGGCGCTGATGGGCTGCTCCCCCTTCTCGATGGCCAGCCTGTCTGCCTCCGTGGGCTCGGGCTCGGGGATCTCAAACCTGGGGGAAAGCACCACACAGCTGATGCAGTGAAGAGAAAACACAAAGCCTCTGCACAGCTCATGGAGAGAAGCTGCAGGTTATATAAATTTATTTATATCCATTCAGCGTGGGGAGAATGAGGCGCTCCTCTGCCATCCAGTTTGCCTGGAAGTGCCTCCTCCCCAGCTCCACACCCTGCTAATTCGCTGGTTCTCTGCTCATCACAAGATGTCTAGACTGGGATAGAAGGTTTTTAAGGACCTGCTGGCTTGATTAAGGGAAGATTAGACGAGAGCTTAAGAGCAGCTTTATCAAGCTACGTTAAAATGCTGTTTAGCTTAAGTCTGTGCCTTCAAACAAAGTGCCTGGAACATTTCTGTCCTGATTTCCATCGAGACCTGGGCACTCTCAAACACTCTCATGAGCAGGTTTAGCAGTTCACAACACCACCACCCCACAGCCCAGGTGCTCCAGCTCATACTTCATTCAGGTCACTCACTTAAACTGGGAAAAAGAAGCTCCAACTAAAAACTTGGATCATTGTTTTAAAAGTTTCTGGTTTACAAACTTCACTAAAACACATGAAATGTTGCAATGGGATCCTGAGCAGGAAAGGAGCAGTTGGAATCTCTGATCTCGGTGGGTCCCTTCCAACCTGGGTTGTTCTGTGATTCCAAATACACAGAACTCATCAGGAACTGTAGTGACAGGACAAGGGGAAAGGCTTCGTACTGAGAGAGAGGAGGGTTAGATGGGATTTGGGGAAAAAATTGCTCCCTGTGAGGGTGAGGAGACCCTGGAATGGATTTCTCAGAGAAGCTGTGGTTGTTCCATCCCTGGAAGTGTCCAAGGCCAGGCTGGACAGGGCTTGGAGCAACCTGGGACAGGGGAAGGTGTCCCTGCCCATGGGAAGGGTGGAACTGGATGATATTTAAAGTCCATTCCAACCCAAACCATTCCAGGATTCCATCCTATGATTCCAAAAGCTTTCCATGCCTTCAGGAAGGAGGATCACTCCTTACCTTTCTATCAGCAAACTCAGCAGCTCCTGGGGCTTGCAGAAGGAGCGGTAGGTGGTCAGGAAAGTCCGAACGAAATTAGGATCTGTGAGGACAGAAAAAGTGAAGGATGGCAGTTGGTTTTTGTCCAGCTGCAACATATCAGAAATAAAATACAAATAAAAATTTAATGTGCAAAAAAGACACGGAGGTTGTAAGTCAAGCACTGTATTTGAAAAATACCACAAATGACACTGCTTGGGAAATTTTCACTCAGTTCTTTGATGCACTTCCCTAAAAAATACTGAACTGCACATCCAAATTCTCTTAAAAACTCTGCCTCAGCCTTCCATGAGGAATGACTCTCCCTGATCATGCAGCTGTACTACTTGAGAAGTTTAACAAAAATTGCACACCAGTCCCACCAGCACCAGCTTCTCCTTGCACCCCAAACAGACCCAACATCTTCCTCTGCATCAGCACTTCACAGAACTCTCCAAGGTTCCACTTCTGTGCCTTTACCACAGTGTTTCACAGGAAAGGCTGAAAAACACTGATTGTGATTTGTATTCTCTTCATCTCAGAGGCTTCACAGAGCGGCAGCTTGAATATAATAAATATAAAAAATATAACCTTCAACTTTTTCTTCCTTCACAGACACTTGGCCTGTAACAGCCCCACTGCTTTGGCCATGATGAAACATGGAAACACACAACTGTGTTTTTTTAGGGGATGAAGGGTTTGCATATACAAAATTTTCTTACAGCTCTGCCTGCAAAGCCAGGTGATTCAATAACCTATTTTTACTCCCTGCAAACCTTACTTTACATTTAATTGCTGGGCTTTTTTCTGCATGCAAACTAAAGATAAAAGGTGTAACTTCACCAGCCACATAAGAACCACCATAAACTAAACCTGAGGATACCTGCATACATATGGTACGTCAGCCTCTCGATGAGCTTCACCACCGTCCCCCCTTTGATGATGGGGATACCATTCCTGCTCTGCAAGTTGTCCTCAAAAACAATATTATCCTCAGAATCCTCCACCACGAAACGATACACGCTGGGGCTGGGCAGCCTCAGGGGCTGCTCGTTCTCCTCCTGCAGCAGCACTGAGTCCAGCATCCTGTCCAGGGTGCTGCGGTACTGCAGCGAGATCAGCGCCGCCATCCAGTTGCTCTTCTCCTCGGCAGACTTGGCGGCGAACAGGACGCTGTTGTCATCCTTGGACACCAGCTCGAAGGCGTGTCTGTACTCTGCCGTGTCCTCCTTGTCTACCACCTGCATTTTCCTCATGATGATCTTCTCCTTGAGCCTGTACTCGGCGCTGCTGTAGCCGGGCAGCCGCGACTGCCCGTGGTTGGTTTTGCAGCTGATCATCAAACCGTCGAAGAGGAAGATGTGGCGCTCGTGTTTGGCTCCGATTTTTGTCAGCCCCCCTTCCATGATGAACTCGTTGCAGCACTGCCCAATGTCCTTGCCTTCCCAGCCATCGATGTTTTTCTGGATTTCGTTCATTTTTTTGATGGCCAAGTGTTTGCTTCTGATCTGGCGGTGGTAGAAGCGACAGACAGGCTCCCTTGAAGGAAGAAAGAAAAAGCCATGATGGCACATCCCATATTTGCCATCCCAAAAGACTAAAATCATCAACTAAATTAATGCCTAAATTGTGGTTGCACTGTTTTAGAACTCCTTCTGTTCCTTCTCACAGAGAACATAGATAAGTTGCATTCTTTTACTTTCTTAATCTCTGTGTTTGGTGTTAGGCGTCATTTAGTTATGACCAATGGTTTTAGGAGGTGGATTCTTTGCTGACCAATGGTTGCTAGAATATGAAAGGATATTAAAAACCCTTTCCTGTAAATAAACCTTCCTTCTCCGCCATACTTCGTTCGTCCGCCTGGTTTCTCTCAGCCAGCTTCTGCACCCAGGGGGACCTGAAAGCCACACTAAATCATGGGGGTTTTGTCCTCAAAATGCCCTAAAAATCAAGTTTCAAATAAGCCACATGCACTGCTTTGGCTGAGAAGGAGTCAAATATTCACATTATTCTTAGAAGTGGGGTGTGAAGGTTTTGGGCTGCTGCTCCACTTACAAAGGAAAACGGCAGCAAGACATGCTTTGAAAAGGAAACCTACAGGTTTTCAAAGAGGAAAAGGTGATTTATCTCCTCCCTGGCAGCTCTGGAGGTGTGTGAGGCTTACCCAGGGCGGCGCCGCGGCGAGTGCTTGCTGTAGATGCGCTCCATGCTGCACTGCAGGTTCAGGAGGGCAGTGATGGCTTGCTTCAGGCACTCCCTGTCCTCTTCATCCTCACTGCACTCCTGCAATTGCTGCCACACAACAAACAGGGATTTTCTCTCAGATTTGCCTCATTTGTAATAAAATAGGAAGACTGACAAAGCTCCTTATGTGGAATTATCAGCAGCACTCAAGTGATTTCAAGTCAGTGACTTATTACAGAGCTTCACTCAAAAATATTTTGTCAGAGATTCAGGAAAAATCAGTGAATATTCACCAAGTTCAGAAAGATCACCCTTTACCCTTTAACACTCATTGTCAGGTATGATTTTTCCTATTATCTCATCGACAACATTCTGTTTCAAACTGGTTTGATTCAAGAGTTTGAAGGTTTGAAATAGCCAAGGATTCAATGCTGATTTATGTAATTTTGTTTAAATTCCTTCCACGAGTCCATCTCAAAAATCCAGAGCAAATTTAAGACAGAAGGAGCAAGACTCTCTTTGCTTCTTGTCATCCTGAATTCTGCCACCTTCAGCAAGCTCATTGAGAAATGTCAATTTTGCATAGAGCAAACAAACAGTAAAAGAAAGTCTGAAATTCAAGATTTGCTACTAGAGCAAAATGTAAAGACAGTGAGAATAAATGTATTTCCTTTTTATAAAGACTAGAGCCGTCTCCCCCACTCAGCAGAAACTTCCTGAATTAAGAAATTCCATGGATTTTCATATAATCTCCATCCACTTGGTAGCAACATGCTTTGAGCAAAGCCTGAAAATTCCTCTTTTTGGTTCTTTAAGGTGGTACCTAAAAACTATTGAAAAAAATCAAAGAGATTTTTCTTTTTAACCTCTTTCACATCCATGGCAGGGGCTGGAATGAGATGGAATGAGTTTTAAGGTCCCTTCCAACCCAAACCAGTCTGGGATTCTGTGAATTTTTAAAGGAAAATTCAAGCTGATAAATTGCTGGGCAAAATCAGAACTCTTCTTGGTTCTTTAAGGTGGTACCTAAGAAACTATTGAAAAAATCAAAGAGATTTTTCTTTTTAACCTCTTTCACATCCATGGCAGGGGCTGGAATGAGATGGAATGAGTCTTAAGCTCCCTTCCAACCCAAACCAGTCTGGGATTCTGTGAATTTTTAAAGGAAAATTCAAGCTGATAAATTGCTGGGCAAAATCACGACAACTTGCCATGCAGTTTTGGATAAACTCTGTTTTACCTACAGACTTGAAGAGAAATCTTACTTACACTCACTGGCATGGCAGAATCCTCCTTTTCCTTTCCCCACTACGTTCCCTCAGCAAGGATCCCTCAGCTTCCTCTAAAAGTAATTGAGAGAACAGGGTTTGACCACACTGGTCCACTCCCATGTCGTTTAAATTACTGAAATTTTTAGTTTTCGCATGCCCAAACAGCCTCCATCTTGCATATTCAAGAAAGGAAAATTTCCCAACATTTCTGGGAAGTTTCTGAGCTGAGGAACAGTACAGGGAAGGGAAAAATCAGATGTCTAGCTCTGGAAATTCTACTTTTCCTTGCTGCCAGCCATGGAAATGTGCAAGGAGCATGGGAATGGGGTGAAATGCAGAATCCTAAAGGTGGGAGAAGGAACTGAGTGATCATTTCAGCGAGTCCTGAGCAGGAATTTGGGATAATCCTGTGCCTGTGGGAAGGAAGGATCCATGGCTGTTCCCTGATCCCCTTGCTCAGGCAAACAGGAGGTTCTGCTGTAGATCCTGAAGGTTTTTACACCAAAAGTTCTACAGCTTGAAAGAATTTTCAGGCTTGTCACACTAAAATTTTATTAATTTTAGTTTTGCTGTTTTGCCGAAAGAGCAAATCTTGAGGGCTGTGCTTCTGTAAATCATTATTTTAGTCACCTCCCAATTCAGGAGAGGTTTTATTGTAACTTTAAGGAGTGAAAGTCTCAATCTGAGCTTCTCTCCCTACTGAAACCATGAATATATAAGTATTTTCTAGCCTTTTTGCTTTTATTTTCTTTTTTTTCAACCAGAGTTCCTAGAGACAAATAAAATGATAACAGCGAAGCATCACTTTTTAATGCTGAATATTAATATTGCTGAAGAAATACTTTATCCCTAAAAACACTCTGCTTTCTAAAACTCCCTGCTGTAAATTCAGGCAACATAAAATTCAAAACTGAAATCTGTAACTAACAGGATCCCAACAAAATACTCTGGACCGACCATTTCTTCAGAGTGATAGCTCAGATTTCTGTTCTGTGCTCACAGCCAGGTGTCAAATTCTACTCAGAAATCTTGTACACTGTGGATAAAGGCCAAATTTAAATGTTTTCACTGCTAAAATGATCATCTTTCATGCAGCATCCTGCTGTAATATCCTTTAAAATAAATGAAAGGCACGACAAAATTATTTTGCCAGGCTTTATTCATCAAAGATGTGAGGAAAAATCTGCTCAATAAGGCACCTGTGGTAATGTTTCCCTAAAAAGGGGAAAAACACAACATATTTTACACTTGTAAAACCAGCTAGAGGTTCAGATTCCCCCAAAGCTGTGGCAGAATATGATTTCATCCTTAAATTTCACCCTGATGGACTTTCCCACTCTAAGACACAATGGGTCATTAATTAGCCTGACCTTCACTGACCCAATTCTCTCTTTTCAACCTGAAAGATTTTAAGAAGTTCCAGAGAATTATCCCATGCAGGTGATGATTATGAAAAGGGAAGTTCCATGATTTTGAAATGAAGAAATTTTCCCCAAGATCCAATTTAAGCCTTTCCTGGCACAACTTGAGGCTATTTCCTCTTGTCCTGTCCCTGTCCCCTGGGAGCAGAGCTTGACCTTTCTGGCCCCACCCTCCTGTCAGGGAGTTGTAGAAAATTCAGGTTGTTTTGGTTTTTTTAAAAGCTTTTCTGAACTGTTTTTTTAACTGATTATCAGTAGAAATGCTTAACAATTTTAAATTTACTGAAACCACAAGTATTTAAGTGTACTGGAGGCTGTCCCTGCAGGAGATGATTTTTAAGGTTCCTTCCAACCCCAGCCATTCTGGGGTTTAAATCTTTCTGCAAAGTATTGGTAATCCATTCATTGGAGGTGGATCTAAATAAGTCATCCCTCATTTTTACTTATCTAAATCAGGAGATGCAAAAAATCACAGCAGACATAATGAAAACAAGAGTGAAATTAAGGAGGAAAAAAATGAACCTGTGCTAAATATTAGCTACAGACCTGGCATTAACACAATTCCTAGAAGTATTTAGTTTGTTTATATATAAATTCTATGATGCAAAGTTTTCTTTTCCTTTTTCATACAAGGAAATCCTTTAAAACACAAAGGAAATCCATATAAAACACCTGCACAGCATCAGTTTTTACACTGAGAACCCAAAAGAGTAATTCCTGTTGCTATTTCCAAATGCCAGCGATAGCCACAGGGTGTTTTACCTTTTTAATTTAAGTTCATCCCTGTTAGTTAATAATTCATTTAGCCTTAAAGCATTACAAACTCAACACAATGAACCTTTTTTACATCACCCTCAGCTAATTCCATTTAGGACTCAGGACAAATGGTTGAATATTCAGAATGGATTATTCTGAAGAAATAAACTGATTTGCAGCTGGAGTGTGAGCTGAGACTGAGAATTCTCACCTGAATCCTGCTTAGCTCTTTCTGAATGGACAAAAAAATCAGAACTCGTGGAAAGAAGACATTAGATTTGCAAATTAAAATTTTTAACTGTATTTAAACTCAAGTTCAGTATAGGTTTGTTTAATAAAATGTAGTTCAAGTGTTCATGTGAGCAACAGATGCTTTTGAAGATTTTTTTTTCATGTTTTTACTTTTCAGAAATAGAGTAACCAGTGTCAAATAATGTGTTCATCTCTTTCAATTTTCAGAAGCAGTAAGTAAAATGTGACCACCTATTTAAAAGCTCAGATTCTCTACATTAATAATATTTTTGGTGAGAATTAAGAGTGTGGCTGCACTCACCTGCAGCAACTCAAAATAGTGCAAACAGTGATAGACTGGGATCAGCATGAGGCGGGGCAGGACATATTGCACAGCTTCTTTAAACCCTTCAGCTGTGGACTGAAATAGAAAAAAACAGGATTATTTACACTGAAATACTCAGAATATTCATTATACTTCCATTATGTCCAATATCCCACAGAAATATGGAGATCTCATTAGGTACTGAAGAAATCAGTATTAGTATTACCCTCAGAACCTGAGAATCACAATTTTATCACTTCAAAAATGAGAAATCTTTCCCCATTCCCAGCAGTTAACTAAGGCAATAATTCAGCTTGCAAGATGAGAGATCTTTGCAAACAGTGGTGAAATTCCTGCCATTTTTCATAGCAGAACTGTTGAGAGGAAACTGAATTACCTCAGAGACAGAAACAAGGCCAGACTCACTGACACCTAACTTGATTATCGATTTAATCTGGAATAAAAGAATTTAATTCCAGCTTTGAGCTTTAACTTTAGGAGGGAAGGAGGTAAAGAGCCTTCCTTCCTTCCTTCCTTCACTCCCCAAGGAGTATTTTGGAGTAAGATGATGCAGCTCTCCAGAGCTGGAGAGGAAACCCTCCCTGAGGAAGGGCTCAGAGGAATCTCATCCTGCCCAGCACCACCAAACTGGGCTGAACTGGGAGCACCAGTGATCTTCTCCAAGAGTATTTCTGAACACCAGCTCAGCCTGAGCAGCATCTTTAATCAATCTGCCACACAGAGGAAGCAATGAAACAATAAAGAATAACAGATTGTCCTGCTGGGCAGCAATGACGAAGAAATTATTGAAGAATTATTCAAGAAAAACCACGAGGCACAGCCTAAATGCCAAAGGAGGCCTTGGATATGTACAGAAGAAAATGAAAATATGGTGTTTGGGTGTCTGTGTTTGGCTTTAAAATGCAAAATGGAAGTGGAAATGTGAGAATTCACCCTCTGTTCTCATACAAAAGTCTGATGTGAGGAGAAAAAAACCTGCAAAACACTCATGGATGGGTCAGAGCTGTGCCCAGCTTTTACAGCAAGAGGCAAAGTCCAAATGTTTCACACTGAAACAAGAGCAGGACCTCGAGGATTTCTTCCTCAGCTGCAAGCAAAGAATTACTGCCAGAATTCAAACCTTTGAAATAGGAGAACGAAAGCCATTCAAGATTTCTCATTTGCACTCACCTGGAAGTGGAGAGCCACGGCAGGTTTGGCCATTAAGTTATTAAAATGCTCATGAAATTGTGGAGAGAGAATATCCTGGGACAAGGTTTCATATGGATCAAAGGCTTGCTCCTAAATAAAACCACAGAATTGCAGATGTGAGTGAAGATCCAAGAGATTTCTGTCCCAGCTGGTACAACAATTTCCTTTAATAAGCTGGTGGAACTTTTCAAGAAAATATTGATTTTGCAAAACAAATATTGAGCAAACCACAACCTTTTTTTCACTTCCAGCTTTTAAATGCCCATAGCTTTCTCAGCATTTCTCAACCTCCCCATCTTTATGGTCAACACAAACTTTGTTTTGCTGAAGCAATGGGAATGAGGAGAAGCTCTTGCTTTTCACCCCATTTCACATGGAATGGCAATTTACCTCCTCCCTGTCCACAGAGATGGACAATGTGGAAATCTGGGATACTTTTCCAGGGAAAATATCTCATTTGGGTTTGTTTTATGAATGTAAGATTAAAATGAACTGCATTAGGGATCTTCCCCCAGAGATTAATCATTAAAAAAAGTGTTTTATGCTTGCAATGCTGCAAAAGTCACTGAAATACGGAATTCTGGAATATTGAAACTGATGGCCTTCAGCTGAAGGAGGGCAGGGACAGATGGGATATTGGGAATTGGGAATTCCTGGTGATGCCTAAAAGAGAAGCCAAAACAAATCAGGAGTATAAAATGTGGACAAATTTATTCGAGGCCTTCAAGGTACATTTGGGCAAACGAACGTCCCCTCAGGGACTACACCCAAAATGGACCCTGGGTCACGAGCCCTTCACCTTTTACAAGTTCTGTCCATTAGATATTGGCCCTTAATTCTCCAATCTCACCCTCAGGTGATGATGTTCACCACCCCAGGCCTGCCCCCTCCATCTCACAGTTGTTTCCATATTTTCAGGCCCCAAGGCAATGAATGTGTCCTTGGATCTGTGCTCAGAGAGCCTTGTTTTGGCTAAAGGTGCTGGAACAGAGCATTTTAGCACTTTGTGAGAAACACTAAACTGCAGCAAGTTACAGGTGCTTTAAGAGGAAAAAAACTAGAAATATTCAAAGGCATCACTGGCTGGAAGGGTGGGCAGGGCTGGGCTGGAATTCCCAGAGCAGCTGTGGCTGCCCCTGGATCCCTGAAGTGTCCCAGGCCAGGCTGGATGGGGTTGGAGCACTTTGGGACAGTGGGAGGTGTCCCTGTCCATGATGGGGTGGGATGGGATTTAAGGTCCCTCCCAACCCAAACCATTCTGGGATTCCATGGACACACCGCCCTGATGCCCAAAGAAATGATCTCAGTGCAGGAGAAGGCTCTGGATCAGTGTTTGCCCACCCCATCCTTGGTGTGTGCACTGCTTCCCACCTTTCCTCCTCTGTGGATATTCAAACTCCTCAGATGGAAACACAAACAGCAGAAAACAAATTGACAATTTACTGACAATAGCTTTGTTTTATCAGCTGCCTTGTGGAGATCTCTTCAGAACAGGGAGAAACTCTGCCCTGCTCTGAGCTCTCCAGCCACCATCCATCTCCCACTTCATCAAGTGGCTGAATTTCCACCAAACCAGCAAAAAAAGTTTTATTTTCCCCATACATGAAATTAATGTTTTATTTTCCCCACACTTCCTTATCTCAAAACCACGACAATATTTATGTTTTTAAACCTTCCAGAGACCTGATGCTGAAAAACAGACAGAGCAGGAAGATTCCAGCTTGCAAGGCTTGTTTGGTTTTTAATTATCCTTCCCAAGAAGTTGAAGGACCTTTATAATGGAAACACTAAGTGAACAACCCTGGCAGGAGATAAGCAGAGCAAATAAACACTTCACTTTCATATCTCTCTTCAACGATTCCTTTTGCAAACACTGACAGAGAGATGATCTCACCCTGGGAGATGATCAAATCAACAGCTCAGTTATTAAGCAGGTCTTGCTCCATATTAACTGAATTAATAAATCCAAACATATTACCTTCATAAAAAGCTTGGAAAAATAATCTGTACTTCGCTTCCTCTCGAAGTTTTTCAGTGAATGAAAAATCAGATGAGATTTTCACTCATTGAAAAGGATTTGTTTCCATTAAAGCACAGGATGACTAAGAGCAGCTTTTGCAAAGAAATGAGATTTTTTTTTTCCAGGATGGTGCTGCACTATTTAAAAATTAAGGTTGGGTTGTTTTTTTTTTTCAGTTTCAATATTATAACTACTCTAATCCATTGATCAAACACTTCTCCTTATGATTATAAAACAATTAAGCTTCAATAACTGCTAAGACTTGGTCAGCTGGACTTTCCTACACATGAGTGGTTTATTGAAGCAATGCCAAGAAAACTTTATGGTCTATTCCTAAGTGAGTGGCACCTGGGCTCAAAAATCACTATTTTTTACAGCCACAAAAATGTAATCATTTTCCAGGTGGTGCTGGGTTGTTCATACAATCCTCAGATCTTAAAAATGGAAGATAAATAAAAGTGAAATGGAAGTTTTATTGTTGTTTTTTAAATAAAGATCATAATTTTAAGATAAAACCACAGAGCTGCCATTCACCACATGGTTCACCTGACACATTCTGTGAGGTCACAACAACTCACTGATTTCCTTGGCAATAGTGATTTACATGACTGCCTTCACATTTTGGGTCCAAAACCTGGGATTAATACACATCCCCAGGAAAAGCAGATTCCATTTAAACAATGTTCAACAGCAGCAAAACCTCCACCCCTACCCTGTGATCTACTCCAAGCGTTTTCTTCCCTGACAATTAGGATTATGTGGTGTATTCTGAATTGTCCTCTTGCCTTTCAGATCCTGCTGTTTCCCTGTGCACCTCCCTGTTGAATTCCAGAGTCATTCTGCACCTACTTTCAGGAATTCTGACTAAACTGAGCTTTATCCCACTTCAGTTTTATTTATATTTATATTATTTTATATTTTATACTTATTATATTTATGTTACTTCATTCTACATTTCAGAATAGTTTTAATATGGAAATTTCAGAAAGAAAATTCCTTCCACTATTTCAGTGCCCATTCAAAAAAAACCTGAGAAAATAATTAATAATGTTCCACTATGAGCCACACCCAACCCCTGTGCAGTGTTTTCCCTAATTCCTACTCTTTAATATCTGTTTTTGAGGTCAGTGAGTATCAACAGCACTTTTGCTACAATCCTGAGCCATAAACTCAGGTTTGGTATTTCATTCCTTCCAGGAGTCCCTGCTCTGTGGAGATATTTCCCATTCCAGATATCAAACAACACATTTGAATTCAAACCACATTTTGAGTGACTTAATAAAAACCAACACAAAAACCACCCCAAAGAAACACCAAACCTCTGCAAGGTCCTCAAAGCAGCTGCCAGCCAGAGGGTGAGGGCTGCTCTCATCTGTCATTTCCACCGTGTCCTCAATCAATCCCAAAAGCTTCACTGTCAGCTCGTGGATGTCTGAAATGTTGCTGAATATCACATCAATGTCCTGCAAACACAAAATGAGTCCTGGCTGCAATATTTATTGGGAGCATGGAAATACCAGAGTGGGTTTTGTCTGAACCAGGAGGGAAATGAAGAGGAGCAAAAAAAAAGCAAAGAGAAGTTAAAACTCTGTGGTCTTCCCAGCCCTCCAGGCCTCTCTGAGCATATCCAGCATGGCCCAATTCCCAAATCATCCTTCCCAGGAGCTGCTGAGATCCCAGGATAGCCTGGGATAGGGACAGAACTCCTGGCCTTTCCAGCTGTCACTGTTCCCTCTGCTTGTCCCATGGAGCACAGCAGGAAGGAGGAGATTTAAAGGAGGAATTTGCAGCAGCTCCAAGCTCGGCTCCTCTAAACCACAGGTGCAGCTAAAGCATCTCCTTCAGCAGACCTGGGAACGGAGCAGGAATTGGCAGCTTCCTTCCCAAATTCTACCTTTGTTCAGATCCCCACACTCAAAGAGGGAGCCCCTTTCAGTGTCCTGGATTCCCCTTGCCACCCCTCAGAACTCCCTGCTCAGGAGTGTAGCTGCACTGTTTTAGAAATCTTTCTCTTCTTTCTCAGGGAGAATAGAGATAAGCTGCATTTTTGTACTTTCCTAATCTCTGTGTTTGGTGCTAGGTGTTGTATAGCTGTGACCAATGGTTTTAGGAGGTGGATTCCCTGCTGACCAATAGTTGCTAGATTATTAATGGATAGATAAAGAAGTTTCTGTAAATAAAGTTTCTCTTTCCGCCATCTTGGGTCCTCCTGCCTGCTTACTCTGCCAGCTTCTGTGAATCTCAGGAAGTCTAAAACCACAGAGGAGTTTCCCTGTCCCAACCTCCCCCTGACCTCCTGCCAGTGCCCAGAGCACAGCAATCCTCTTGTGGGATCGTGCAATCCTGAAATTTCCCATCCCATTCCCAAAAGAATGTTCCTCAGCTCCCAACCATCGCTCCCTTCCCCTGCCTTCACTGCAATTCTGTCCCTACATCTGCACAGTTCCATCAGCTCCTGAGGACCTTCCACACCCAGCTGGAATGGGAATGGCTCCTGCTGCCTCTTTTTAACCTGCTGGTATCACCCTAAAACCCCAGTTTAGGTTCTGCTGGGATGACCCCTTCTCTTAATTCCTAATTCACTAATCCCTCCTTTCTCCCTCTTCTCTTACCAGAGCTGGGCTTCCTTTTTAGACTCCAGCATTCTGAGAAGAGAATTTGCCACAATCAAATATTTCCATCATTTATCAAACAGAGATTCCCTTCACAGTTAAAGAATCCACAGCCAAGGGCTGTTTTAATTGGAATTTCTGCAGATAAGGGGTAGCCTTTAAATGTCAGCTCAAGCATTCACTGCACATGCAGGTAGGTAACTTAATTTTTATGTTAAGCAGAAGTGAAACTAATGCCAAAGTGACCAAAATAATGCAGCTACTGCTGGCATCTGACACAGAATTGTGTCCATTAAGCTCCACTCCCATGCTATTAATGGCAATTCCCCACTGGATTTCACACACAGACAACACTCATTACTCACTGACGGACAATGAATCAAATTTGATTTTACCTCCAACACAGTTAATGCAAAATTGATAAGTTCTGGCTGCTAATGGAGCAATTAGCACTGCCCATCAATAAACGACTCACGTGAGGTGTGAAGAGTCTCCTGTTGGACAGAAAAGCTTCCCGAAATACTTTGATGATCAGGTTCAGCTCCCTCAGGTATTGCCTTTCTTCTGCAATCTCATTTCTCACCAGGTCGTAGTAGTTGAGCTCCCCAGAGGAGGAGGGCTCATCCTCACACAGAGAAACCAACCCGATCTCATCCTGATCAAACATATCCATCAAAACCTGGCAAAGAAAGGGACAGAATTACACCCAGCCAGATTCTCACACTTGGCTCCAGCTCAGCTATTTCAATGTGTTCACAGAAATCCTTGGAGTTTTTAAGACAATCCTTTCTGTGATCACTTTCACAAGGGAATAATATTTCAACTTTGGCAGCAGGAGGCTGCAGCAGTTGCCAAAGCCATTTTCCCCCTTGGAAGTGAGCACGACCTAGAAAACAAGTTACAATTCATGCAGAATCAACTTGGAAAACAAGGCGTCTTGCATAAGCCTTGGACAAAACCTCCTACTGAAGATAAAACCCAACAAAAATGTTTCTCACTTTAATGGGCATGAAAACGAAAGGTCTTTTCTGTGTTATGAAGGAGAGCTGCCACAACAAAGTGACATCAGGAGGGTGTGACAGCAGAGAAATAAAGGACAACATCATTTTCTGTCCTTACACTGCTCCTGATGTTCCAGAATTTACCCAGGCTTAACTCAAATTTCTGTTGTGACACATCTGGCATGAGCAAGGAGAGAAGCTTTGCCTTGGACTTAACTTCAGTTTCTGCTGTGACAGATGTGGCATGAGCAAGGAGAGAAGCTTTGCCTTTGAATAAAATCAGGCTCTCCCTTTGATCCTCCTTTGAACACACCTTCCAAATCAACCCAAATTTTAAAAATCACCTCTAAATACTGTTTTAATGCCAACTCCTTACCTTATCAGCACACATTGATACTTTAATGTCCTGCTGGGAGATCTCAAAGTGTCGGATATTGAAGACATAGTTTCCAGCCAGCTTTAAAATGTCAGCTGAGATGTATTCCAAGACTGCCACGATATACAGAGAGACATGGTAATCCACCTTATAGCCCAGGACCTCCTGCAAAGTGAAAACAAGAGAAAACAAATGGTATTTATTCCAGAAATTCATCTAGAATGACAATAAACACATTGAATTTTCGACTGAAATGGATCTGATCTGGGGTGGGTAATTTACAGTAATGGAACACCCAGGGCTGAGGACATCAAATGGAAATTGGAACATCTGCCTGGAAGGAGATGCTTGTAAATACTTGTGTTATGTTGCAGTATTTTAACTGATGAAAAGCTACAGAACTTGAAATAATCCCGCCTCTAAAAATGACAGTCCTAAAAATAGAGCTCTTTTGAGGAAAAGACTTCACTGGAATTACTCCTGTATTTAAATTTCCATCTCTATTGGTGCTTATTGCAGGACTCTGGCCCTAATGTGGATTTCTGAGAACAGAGCAAGCCCCACTGTCACAGAATCATGGAACAGTCTGGGTGGGAAGTGACTTTAAAGATCCTCTCTTCCACCCCCTGCCAAGCCAACTGAGCACACTGTATCCTTGCACTACAGAAAAGAATTCAACTTTAATAATGGAAGTCTGAACAGAAAGAACCCAGGATGAATGTAGCACATTATCCTGGGAACATGCTCCATGCTCTGCAGAGCCTGTACCACACAGCCTTTCATCTGTCAATAAATGCAGGTGAGCTTGGCATTTGAATAAGGCAGGCTTGCTCTCATTATGTGTTGGTGCAGCCTCCAAAAATCAGATTCTGGGCCAGTTTTCATACTTCTAAACCAGATTTCACCAAAAGACACCAGTGGTGTTTAGGAAGATCTTACTCAATGCTATTTCCTCCCTTGATATCCCTTCCCCTCTCGTTAAACCTCAGGAACTGAGATGCTGTGTACGTGAACGCAGCAAGGAGACCTGAAAAAATGCTTTCATTTCTGCTTGTGCTCCAATAAAGCGCTGTCAGCAGCTGGAAACACCTTTGCAGATCTTGATTTTTAAACCCAAAGCGCCACTGACATTCAGCAGTGACTGAAAGGACACCGCCACACATCTTGGTTGACAGCACACAAGGAACAGGATCTTGTTCCCTCTTCTTCTATTTTGGCTTCTGCAGCATTTTGAAACAAATAAAGGCATCAAAGCAGTGCTGCTGAAGTAGGGAAGGTATTTGAGTTTTAGCTATATTAAAAACTAACTAACCATTTTTCGAAGTAGAACAATACATTAACACACTGATGTCTTGAACACAATGAATTTAAGGATTTACTTTTCTTACATCTACAATAAATTCAGTTTTCGGGTGACCCTTTACTCCCCCCACCAATAAGAGAAAATTCTTTAATTTCACACAAATTAAAGAAACACACTGAAGGTTATGCTGGGGGGCAATAACACAGCTGAGGGGGAGAGGTACCTTTAGCAAAGGATGGATTTTATCCACAGGGAGCAGGAGGGGGTTCCTTCTTTTCCGTTTCTCGATGGCTGACTGAGCATCAGCGATGGCCCACTTGTCTATGGGGTGAGGAAATGTCTTCTGAACGCGCTCCTGCCCAAACACAGAGAGCACTGAGACCAAGCACAGCCCCCAGAGAGGTTTGAAAAACACAGCACAGCAAATTACTGCCCCTCAATTCTCCTCCTCCTCGGTGTTTGCAACACCTTTTCCTAATTGTTCTTTCCTTACCCAACTCGGCTTCTCTCTGTTCAGCAATCCCAAACAACCTCCCTTCCCCAAGCACCAAAAATTCCTACAAATCTCCTGAAATGCCTCCTCCTTTATGATCTTTACAGGAGGTTTCAGCCTCCACTTCTACTGGAAGGTGTTCCTGCCCATGGCAGGGGTTGGAAATGAATGGTCTTTAAGATCCCTTCCAACCCAAACGATTCTGGGATTCTGTGAGAGCAGGAGCCCAAAACAGGAACACCACCAGGAAGCACTAAACAGTTTACAGCCTACAAAAAAACCAAGTTGATATTGTTCCTATTTGAGAAAAGAGTGTAATTTGCCCTACATCAGATCAAGTTTATGACAGGAATGAAAAATTGAAGGATGAGCTGAAAAAAAAAAGTGAAAAAAAATAGTGAAATATTTATGTCCCTTTGATGGAAAGGTTTTTTTGTACATATTCCAAAATATAAAAGAAGGCCCAAGGCCTTCAGAGAGGCAGATTTTTTTAGAGGCAGCTTTTCAATCTTTGCACATGGCCATTTAATGCCCAACTTTCTGATCAGCTGCCAGGCTACCACAGGGTGACCCTCCCTCCTGGGGAGCAGCTGACAGCGCTGGGCTGCTTCCCCCAAATGAGCCTTCCCTGGGATCCTACTGAGACATCCTCCCAAAAATGGGGTAACGCAGCATTCAGCCATCCTTCAGCCTGGAATCATGGAATTCCAGACTGGTTTGGGCTGGGGAGAGCTCAAATCACACCCAGTGCCACCCCTGCCATGGCAGGGACACCTCCCACTGCCCCAGGCTGCTCCAAGCCCCAATGTCCAGCCTGGCCTTGGGCACTGCCAGGGATCTGCCCTGGGAATTCCATCCCAGCCCTCCCCACCCTCCCAGGCAGGAATTCCTTCCCAATATCCAACCCAAACTTCCCAAATAACACAGGCCTTCCGTGCTCCAACACCGCTTCCCACTGTTTTCCTAGGAACAATCTGAAGGGCTGTTTCTATTTATAAAACATTTCTAATTTGAGATTTTCAGACCTTGATCCTGCCAACACTTTAGTACAACATTTTGCACAAACAGTTCCATTAGCTGCAGGCTGTTATGTAAATATCTGCATGATAAACCTCAGAGATCACAGATTTCATGTTTTCCCTGAACAGCTAAAAACAGCTGAGGAGCACATCCCAAAGCCTTTATCTATGGATCCTTGAAAACCTCCCCAACAACCCAAACACAAAACTGAATTTGACTTTCCCTGCTCTGGAAGAGTCTGAATATAATGACTTACAGAACAACATTCTGGGGAACAACTATTTAGAGTTTGTGTTTTTAAAATAAATCACTGTTATATTGCCAATATCAGCAATGTTTAATTATTCCCAGCTTTAAAATGTCAGGAATATGGAAAATAAAATACACAGGAAGTGGCATTTGCTTTGATAATCACAACTCAAGCTGTCCCAGGGCTGCCTGGATCAGGTGCTCAAGGGTTTGATCAGCTGGGAACCCCAGAAAGAACAGGGAATTTCTCATCTCCACATCCAAAGTTCAAATCCAGACTCAAATCACACTCTTCAATTCCATGAGCTATTAAGGAGCTATTAAATTTTGCTTTTATTTAGTGATACTCTAATCTTTATGCATCAGCATTACCAAAAAAAATCATAAAGTAAAATTAGTAATTATTGTTGAGTAAAGGGCATCTAATAAGAATGTAAAACCCTCTGGGTTATTTATATTTATATTTATATTTATATTTATATTTATATTTATATTTATATTTATATTTATATTTATATTTATATACATATACATATACATATACATATACATATTTATATACATATTTTATTTATATATATACATATATAATATATAAATATATATACATATTTTATATATATAAAAAACTATATATACAGACATATATTTAATACATATTTTATATATTATATAAATATATTTAATCTATATTTAATATATATTTTATAGATATTTACCTATATATATAGTTTTTTCATTTCCATGACACACATATATATCTTTTATTAATAGATGTATATAATAATTTTGGCACACATATAATTTATATTTTTATATATAATGCTTTTAATTTCCACAACACACATAGAGAATACCACACAAAGACTTATTTCTAGATCAGGCTGAAAATCCTGGACCAGCAGATGGATGCAAAATTAATACTCTGCAAAGCCCTCTCAGGACACAGGCACATGGAAGGACTTTCTCCCTCCAGACTCCATCAAACCCTCATTTTGGAATGATGACACAAAAGCTGACAGCTGCAATAATACAAGAGCCTCACTGAGTCCAATAAAGTCCCAGAAATCCAACTCTGTTCCCTCAGCTGCACAATCCAGGCCTGACAACAGTAATCTTTCATTGCAATCTTTAATTTTTTTTTTCTTTGCACGTTGATGTCAAAAAAGTAGGAAAAACTCTTAAATTCAATGTGCATTCGAGCAGCAGAAAATCCTTGGAGGCATTTTAAATTTTGCATTGCTGAAGAGTGTGATTTGAGTCTGGATTTGAACTTTGGATGTGGAGATGAGAAATTCCCTGCTCTTTCTGGGGTTCCCAGCTGATCAAACCCTTGAGCACCTGGTCCAGGCAGCCCTGGGACAGCCTGAGTTGTGATTATCAAAGCAAATACCACTTCCTGTGTATTTTATTTTCCATATTCCTGGCATTTTAAAGCTGGGAATAATTAAACATTGCTGATATTGGCAATATAACAGTGATTTATTTTAAAAATATTGCTGAAAGGAAAAATTCCAACAATTTCTATTCTGAAGCACTGGGTAAGAAAATGAGTTTCCAGTTAAACTTTCTTATAAAATCTAAATAGAATCAGAGAATCCCAGAATAACTTGGGTTGGAAGGGACCTTGAAGATCATCCAATCCCAAACCCTGCCATGGGACACCTTCCACTGTCCCACGTTGCTCCAAGCCCTGTCCAACCTGGCCTTGGACACTTCCAGGGATCCAGGGGCAGCCACAAAGTTGTGTTGAGAAGCTCTGACTTCCAACCTGCACTTCTCCAAATATCCCAAAGAATTGCAGCAATTCCAGAGGCAAAGCCTGGGTTTAGAAATCTCCATTCCTACCTCCACATCCTGCACAGTGCGGGGCTGGGCGATGCACAGTTTGTTCAGCAGCTGAAGGATCAGCTCCTCAATGTAATAGAGAGAATCTTCCTTTGCAGAGAGGTTGGGGTGAACCTGCTGCTGGACCTGCCCAAAGGAATTCAGAGAATTAGGATTTTTTCATGGAAAGCTGTGCCAAAGGACAAATCCCAGCCAAAGCAGGGTAACTCTGGACTGCAGTGTTGCACATTCACACACTTCAGTCATTTATCACACGTTTTCCCATGGAGTTAAGATGGTAATTCCCATTCCTGACAAGCTGGCACCTCTGTGCAATTACAAACTCCGTGTTTTGCCATTGTGGTGGGAAGGAGTGTCAAGCCAAGGCAGATTTCTGCCAACACTGCAGGGAAACAATCCCTGTGGGGAACTCTGAGTTACTCAGCCCCCGAATGAGTAACTGCAGTGATGTTACCAAGCCTAATGAGTGACTGATGGAGTCACTACCTGTAGCAACAGCTCACCCCATCTGGGTGACTGAATCACGAGAAAAAACAAGGAAAAGCTGAATTCCACCTTTTTCTAAGGCAAGGCAGGGTAATTCCTTTTATCTCTCTTCATGGAGATTAATCCCAGCTTTGGTTTCCCTGCCTAAACTAGACCAGACAACCCAAACCAGGAAATCTCAGCTAACAAAAAGGGCTACAGGTAACTCATCCTGGGTCAGAAGGGCTGATTTCTACTAAAAATCCCCCAACAAACCACCCCACCTTAAAAAGAAAGAAAGAGCACTCAGGAGTTATCTCCATACTCAGTTTTCCCTGGCAGCCTCTCAATCAGCAAAGTGCTCACTAGATCTCAAACTAGAGCCAAAAGATTCGTAAGGAATACAATCCAGGGAAATTCCCTCCTCTCCCCATACAAATTCCATGTAAATCACCTCAAAAAAAGTCATCTCACATACTCACATTGGCATTCACAGGACAAATGGGGTGGCAGGTTCTTGGGACAAGACAGAAATATCTTTGGGTCAAATTCTGATCCTCTGAAATACAGGCACAGCTCCTTCCAAAGCCCATGGAGGAGATCCCAAAAACTGGGGGGCTCTGAGGCCTTCCTCCAAATTTTGGGGGTCCCAGAATGGTTTGGAAGGGACCTTAAAGTTCACCCTGCCATGGGCAGGGACACCTTCCACTGTCCCAGGCTGCTCCAAGCCATGTCCATGGACATTTCCAGGGATCCAGGGGCAGCCACAGCTTCTCTGGGAATTCTATTCCAGGGCCTCCTCACCCTCCCAGGGAGGAATTCCTTCCCAAGATCCCATCTAACCCTGCCCTGTGTGAGTTGGAATCCAGCTGTCCAGCTTTGTGAGAGAGTTTTTTTATAGCCCTGTAAATGTAATTTCGCTTTCTGTGCCTCAAACGTGAATCTCTGCTTTACACAGCTGATTCCCGGCTGACACAGACACAAAATCCTGAAAGAAAGAAAGAATCCTCAAGAAAACCAAACCTACCCCTTGAAAACTCTTACTTAAGACAGCAGGTTTTCAACAATAGCCAGGGCATTTCGTGTTCTTCCTGAACATAAGAGTTTAATTCACAAAACAATGGGAAACCAGGAAGTGCTGAGTTAAGGTCCTGCCACGTGTCTCTCTCAGAGCACCACTGCAGCAGGAGCAGGACCCAGCAAGGAAATCAGAGAAAATTCTGTCCCTGCAATGAACCCTTAATGATGCTCCAGAGAGCTGACAAGAAGAGGAACGGTAAGAAGAGGAGGAAGATTCCGAGAAGATGGGAACTCCCATTCCCTGGAGCAGACCGTGGCCGTTCTCCTCCCTCCAGTCACTTGTTTCAGATCTCTTGTACCAAAAAATGGCTTCATTTGTACCTGACTTCAGCTCCCAGCTCTGAACAGCTCATGCCATGCTCTCCTAAACTTTTTTGGGAGCCCATGGATGTCCAGCAAGGCTGAGGAGCAGCAGAGGAGCACAGAGGCATCCTCAAACAGTGACATGGAATCTCAGCTTTGTGTTAGGATCACAAATCATGGAATCCTGGAATGGCCTGGCTTGGAAGGGACATTAAACCCCATCCCATGCCACCCCTGCCATGGCAGGGACACCTCCCACTGTCCCAGGCTGCTCCCAGCCCTGTCCAGCCTGGCCTTGGACACTGCCAGGGACCCAGGGGCAGCCACAGCTTCTCTGGGCACCTGTGCCAGGGCCTGCCCACCCTCCCAGCCAGGAATTCCTAATTCCCAGTACCCCACCTACATCTCCCCTTTTCCAGATTAAAGCCATTCCCTGTGTCCTGTCCCTCCATCCCTTGTCCCCAGTCCCTCTCCAGCTCTCCTGGAGCCCTTCAGGCCCTGCCAGGGGCTCTGAGCTCTCCCTGGCACCTCCTCTTCCAGGCTGAACAACTCCAAGGCTCTCAGCCTTTCCTTGTAACTTCCATCCCCCAAATCCCAAATCGTCTCCATGGACCTCTCTAAGTCCTGGAGTCAATTTTCCTTCGAAAGGAGCAAGAGAGGCAACAAAGCCCAACATCTCTTGGTTGAGACAACTCTCCCCAGAGGATTTAGAAAATCAGGTGTCACTTGAAGTGAGTCTGCCTGCAGCTTCCTGAAAGTGCTTCTGCACTCCCCAGCTTTCAGAGAAGTTATTTTGACATAAATGCTGAAAGAAAAAACCAATTTCATATCGAGACACTGTTTTTCAGAGCAAAACAAAAATACTGTAAGAAAAGCTGTACACCAGCTGATCAAATCAGATCCCACTGGATCAAGGAGAGAACACTTATCTTTACAGTACTCCCTAAATCCTGCCTGAGAGGACTGGAAAAGCAAGGAGAGACCGAAAAAGCACTGAATGTAAGGAAAAAAGGAGGAGGAATTATTGGGGATATTTGCAATGGAAGGGACATTCTCTGATCTCAGGTTCAGACTGAAATACCTGAGCACAATGATAGAAACTGCCATGGAATAAACACACCAGAGCTACCCAGGCTGTATTTTGATCTGTTTGGTAACGGTTTAAGGGTCAAAATACCCTTTAAAAACCCACAAGGTGTTTCCCTGACCAGTCAGAGTCCTGCTGCAAGAACCTGAGCAGGAGAGATCACAGAAATCAGATTTTTTACCTGTTTTATCTCTGAAATAGCAGTGTCTGAAGTCATTAAGGAGAGATTAGGATTAGCAGGATTGATTTTTACAGTGTCATTCACACAGGTGTAGTCCAAGCTGTTCCAATGAAGAGAAATTCAATAATAGGTACAAGAGTGGCATTTAAACTTGGCCCTAAGGCCTTTCTGGGGGACACAATTTGATTTTACATTGAAATTCCTAAACTCTCCTTCTCTTGCTCCTCAACTTTTCCCTACTCTTCCACCCCTCCAGCATGAGAATATTTGATGAAAATCCTCAAAAGCTTCTCCTCCAAATTCCTTCTCAGTGAGGTATTATTAATCCTCAGAGCAAGGAGTCTGTTCAGAAAAGATGAGAGTGAAAACTCTCCATGGAGATAAATGGTATTAAAACTAGGAACAAACTGATTTTATTTCTTTTTTTTATATATATATATAATGGCAGGGTTAATCCTGAAGCACAGGAATTCTGGATGTCAGACTTGGGGAAATCCAGAAGTCCAGAGTAGAAAAGCAATGATCAAAGGCTTCCATTGGAAATGACAAAAAGCTGAGGGACAAAAACAGAGTCAAAACTGCAAGGAAATCCTTTTTAGGCTGTACTGAGAAAAACCAGCAGTTTGGCTACAATACCTAAATATATTTCTGCATATTAGATGTATTTTGATAGTGAAAACTCAGCCAGGAAGCTCCAGTTGCTCCACATGAGCAAAGCAAGAGATTGTTCATGAAAAAAACCCCAAGAACAGAAAATTCCCAAATCTGTGACGTGCACATCGAGCACATTCCATTATAAAAATATGGATTCATATTCCTGAAAGACTTGGCAAAAAAATCCCATTTTTCTACTTGTATTCAAAACTACATTTTCAGAAGACAGAATTCCAGTACCACCTGAGATTACAGAACAAGAGGTTTCTCATTTAGAAGTCTGTTTTAATTCCTTCTCTTTTCTCTCCTAAAGAGAACCCTGACCATGAGAAACATAAAACATCTGCTCCAAAGGCATTTTTAATCCCTCATTGGATGATGCTCCAGAGGAAGGGAACCAAATGGAGCAACTTAAAGGCTTCTGATGCTCTTATTCAGTGAAAAGGAACAGCACTGATATTCCAAATTTTCAAGCATAATTCTTTAGAAAGAACCACAAAGATTTAAATACTTGAAGAGAAATCCCCAATAAAAATGCACTGTCAGCTTTTTAAAAATAACCACACTGATTTCTAATTTTATTTCCAGTACAGCAATTTCTGGCTGGTCTGTCTGTCTTAAATCAGACTAAAAGATGCTGAGGGAGGAACAGCATGAAGCAGCCTCTTAGGTAAAAGAGAATTTTTATCTACATACAGCATTTTGGGTTTTTTATTGCTAAAAACTTGAAGCATGGGTAGCAAAATAAAATTATCCCTCAACTGACTGTACAGGGGTATTAAAAAATCATCTTACACCACCAGTTCAGTGTAAGTGTAATTTTTTTTCCATCTTTAGCTCTTTAACTAATCCTCTCCTACGGTATATTCTAGTTGAGAGGAGGGTGAATTAAAGCAGGAATGATGGGTGGTACAGACAGGATCTGAGTGAAACAGCATCAAAGACTGTCCTAAAATCTCCTGGGAAGGCTCCCTGGTGCCCACAGAAAAAACACATTAATAATGACACAAATCCACATAAATTCTTCTCTCTCCAGTTAGTTGTTGTTTCCTTTTACAGAGTCAAGGAGAAAGTAAAATGTGGCTCTGTTTACATGTACACAGACTGTACATACATTTTAATTGTAAAAACTGATGGAAAATTAAGTGTTTGGATTTTATCCATCCACATAAAATGCTTTGTTTAAATGGAGATAAACCCTGAGGGAGCCCAGCACAGCCTCTGCCCTGTGATGGGGGAAGGACACACCACAGGCACTGTGGAATTACTGCTGACAGCTCCCAGTGCTCCCAAAACTCTTCCCCATGGAGCTGAGAGCTGCTCTGGGCTCTGAACTCAGCACTTGTGGGGTCCCTCTGTGCCCTTTTTACAGCCCACCCTTCCCAAGGAGAACAGTTCAATGAGGCAGATTGAATTATTCCAACCTGGAATTTGAATCCCAGAATGGTTTGGGTTGGAAGGACCTCAAAGCTCATCAGTGCCACCACCCCTGCCATGGCAGGGACACCTCCCACTGTCCCAGGCTGCTCCAAGCCCCAGTATCCAACCTGGCCTGGAACACTGCCAGGATCCAGGGACCTGTGCCAGGGTCTCATCTCCCTCCCAGCCAGGAATTCCTACAACCTGGAGACAGTGAAGACCCTCAGAGTAATTTCCCCATGAAGCAGCTGGTCAGAGATGACACAAAAAGATCAGGGAGAACAGAGGCCATGGATACAGGAAAGTCACGTTTTCCACATGAGTAACCCTCCGGAAGCACTCCTATGAAAGGCTGGCACAGAGGGAATCAGTGAGGTAATTAGAAAAGCAAATAACAGACTCCACAGCTCCTCTGGAAGAGATTAGATAAGGCCTGCGCTGTGCTGGGGAGGGGGAAACACCAGAGAGAAGGAGAGGAGACACTGCAGGAGGTGAGTGGCTCCCTGGGATTGCAGGGCTGAGGTGGGATGGGATGGGAAAAGCACACACTGGGATTGGGATTGGGATTGGGATTGAGATTGGGATTGGAGCCCAGTCCTGAGGGGTAAAGGCACCACAGTGAGGTGAATCACGGCAGTGAACAGCTCTGGTGGTTTTTAATTCCTGTGACTGCTCCCCAAGCCAAGGCAAACACTGATCCCCACGTTCCACCTGAACAGCACAGGTAGGAAGTGTTCCTTCTGCTGGAGCTGCCAAAGGAACTCACGGCGTTCCTAAAATCTAAAATCCATCTTCATCTCACACCAGCGCCTGGGAAAACTCCTCTCACCATTTGCCAACCACAGACTCCCCGGTCAGTAACTTTGTAACAAAGAAAATAGGGCTGAAAATAATAGGATTTAAGTAAAAGGACCAGCCCCCTTTGGTTCTATGCTGCATCCATAGAATCCCAGACTGGTTTGGAAAAGATCTTAAAACTCATCACATCCCAAGCCCTTCCATGAGCAGGGACACCTCCCACTAGCCCAGGTCACTCAAATTTGTGTTTGTAGAAACTGCAAGTCTGCAAAGGTCCAGGCTTCTGAGCTCAAATAAATACATTTATGGGAAGCTAAATGGCCTAAGAGATTTCAAACCTAAATGTAACTATTATTTTAAAACTTCTTAACGAGCAACTTTCCTGTTGCAATTATAATGCATTAAATAATAATGGATGCTAATGAAATTAGAATGCTTTAAACAATAATCTGTTCTAATGAGGCTATAATACATTAAATAACTCTAACCCAAGGGGAGCCTGATCCTGCCATGGAAAACATGCATGGAATAAATCTGGGACATCCCTGCACCTACTGACCTTAACCCCAATCCTGCAACCTCACACATCACACACACCAACTCCCATATGTTTTAAAATCCAGAAGCACTGAACTAATGTAAACTTCAAAAAAAAAGTCCTCAAAATGGGCTTTTCTATCTGTCTATGCAACATTTGCTAAGAATAAACCCTTTAGTCATGCTCTAGAAATTTGATGAGTGGTCCAGAGCAATGGTGGAATTGTTTTAGAAAACGCAAAGAGTGCCCAGTGCCAGGATTATCCCGACATGTGGGGATTAACTGTTTGACAGGCTCAGTTCATGGATCAGGGAGAAAACCCAAAACACGAAACCCTGGGAGATGCTCGGGAACTTCATTTAGAAAAATCAAAGAGCAAAGCGACCGGACACACAGCTCTTGCTCACACAAATACATTTTTAATTTGCCAGTGGATTTACAAGAACACATGCAAAGGATAATTACGGAATCCTGGAATGGTTTGAGGTGGAAGGGACCTTCAACATCATCCCATCCCACCCCTGCCATGGCAGGGACACCTTCCACTGTCCCAGGCTGCTCCAAGCCCTGTCCAGCCTGGCCTGGGACACTGCCAGGGATCCAGGGGCAGCCACAGCTGCTCTGGGCACCTGTGCCAGGGCCTGCCCACCCTCCCAGGGAACAATTCCTAATTCCCAATGTCCCATCTGTCCCTGCCCTCTGGCAGTGGGAAGCCATTCCCTGTGTCCTGTCCCTGCAGGCCCAGGAAGCTAAGGACACACAAGAATATTTTAGGGTGAATAAATCCACATCTACAAATCCAACACACATTCCTCACTGTTTTCACAAATACACACTGTTTCCATGGAGTCACATGTTTCATTTCAAAAACCTGTTCTAAGTAACTGGAATAGAAGTTTATTCCAGGTAACAAGGGAAGATATTTGGTATTAATGAATTTTTCTACTACAATTGCCAAACACCTTTCATGCAATGCACATCCAGGATGTTAAAACTGGGACCTCCAGTGGATTGGAGGGAGTGACACACTCAGCTGCTGCCTCTGAAATTCACACAGCACTGGAATCCCAATCCTGCAAAATAATTCACCTCTGCGAAGTTCCATCTGGCAGCAGCAAGGCCAAGCTTTGGCTGTGGATTTGTGCTAGGAAAGGTGGTCCCAAATCAAAATGCAGCTTTAGAAAAGAGTTTCACCATCTGACATATCCCCCAACAAAGGCTAAACAAAACTAAACCAACCCAAACACCAAATATGTGGAGAAAGAAAAAATGGGGAGAGCAAAAGCCTGCAGCAGCACAGGAAGAATGCCAATGCCAAGAAGGAAAGCTCCCAAGAGGAGCACTCCCCAAAAACACATCCCACAGATCCAAACCCACCCAGCCCTGGAAATCCACGTGGCTCCTGCTGAATGAGTGCTCCCAGAATTATTCCAAGAGAAACTGTGACTCCTAAATAACTAAACATCAGCTCCCTGGTTAAAAGCCTTTATCAGGCTCAGCCCCTGGATCTGTTTGAGGTGATTTACCTGCTCCACACAGACCACATAAAAACATCATTTTCTTCTGATTCGTTTACTTTGAAATGACTTTGATATCAAATTAGATTTCTTAGATTTAGATTTCTTAGATTTCCAGCACAGCAGCAGAAGAAAATTAAATGTTTTAGAGCAAGGATGTGCTTGTCCATCTCCCAGCTGGAAGAGAGGCAATGCATGAAACTCTTTTAATTTTCCAACTTACAAGATTCCCAGGTGCCAGTGCTAAGGATGTGGGCATACATAAAATACAGAATTCGATGTTTTGCCATTTAGATTCGGGATTTTCCTAAAAAGACTCCCACTGTAAGGTAAAATTCAGCACTCTCTATTATCGAGTATGACCTTAAATCCATATAAAATATTGTTCTAAAGATGTATTCTCTTTTTTTCATATATTAAAGTAAGAACTGATGTATTTTACCATTTTTTAAAGTGTCCACTGCATAGAATAAAGTAAATCAAGAGTTTAAAAGCGATTTTTTTCATGAAAAGAAGCGAACTTAAGCTTGCTGAGTGCATAATGAAGAGACTGAAGCTCTTCAAAGCATATTCTGGACTAAAATCCTAAGCAGTAAAGAAATATTCTTTATTGTTAGTGAACTGCATGGGCTCCTTATCCAGCTCCACATCTTCGTGTATTTTAAAGATTTTTCACACTCTAGAATGCACAAAGAAAACCAAAACCTTTCCTCTTTTTCTGCTACCAGCTTCTCTCCTTCAAGGAATGCTCATAAAAACTTTTCAGGAACGGGAAATAGTGCCCAGGACATTAAAAACACAGCTTAAAAGTTTAAAAAAACCCTCTATTCCAGGTGTTTAACTAAAAAAAATACTAAGCATCCTGTAAAGCAACCTGGAGAGGTTACACCTCAGCTGGCCAACAAGTGGATTTTAAAACCTCTTCAGGACAAAATCACAAACTATTTGAAAACAGTGGTGATGATGTTGAATAAATTGGGAAATTAAAAGGAAACTTGAGGCTTTCACACTTTGGATTCAGTGCCACGTTCTTCAGCTCTCCTACAAATAACAGAACAGTTATTTTGGAAAAGCTCATTCTGGTTTAAATATCTCCAGTGCTTGTTTGAAAGTTGATTTTCTACAGAATGAATTAAATCTGTCTCCCCAGCAGCCTGAGTGCCAGAACTGACAATGATACAATTTTGGGTTGACTCACAGATACTGTGTGCTCACACAAGAAATGCACATTACTGCTCGATTGCTTCATGCTCCAGGGTGGGTCCTGCACACAAGGAACTTTCCCAGGGAGGAAAAACCTGGCTATAAGCAAATCTACATTTTTACAGCACTCACTGGCATCCCAGCTTCGTTTCCTCTGAAAGTTTAGAAAGTTGAAATTCCTGCTCTTTTCACCAAAACCAAATGCACAAATGGAAAGGACTGATAAGAGCAGCACGAAGCCACCAACTTTTGCAGGATTTGTATTTTAGGATGATGAAAACACCTTTAGATTTTAAGGAAATCTTTTTGCAGCTGTACCTCACGTTTGGGCAGACACTGGTTGGTGTCAGGTGAGATTCCAGAGATCAGGAAAAGAATAACCTGGCATTCTCTAAGGCACTGGAAAGCAGCTACTACAAGGAGGAGATTTAAGGAGTAGAAAATCCAGGATTCTTCAGGCAGGCAATTAGTGGTTTCTATGCCAGCCACAAGACTACTTAGCTGCCTTCAGCAGCGGCACAGGGACCCAAAACAAATGCAAACCTTTTATTTTATTAAAAAAAAAAAAACGGAGAATCATTATTCCACAGCATCACTACGGAAAAAAGACAGAAACTGCTCATAAAGTACTTGAATGCTCCTCCTGCCCAGCACCAGAGATCCAGCCCAGCAGGTAATGATGGTCAGAACCATGGAATAATCCTCAGCCTTTGCAAATGACACACAGCAGCACATTGCTCCCTCCAGCCTCAATTTAACCAATCCCTCCACTCCCGGGGTGTCCTACCTAAGACAGTGTGGGCTGGGAGCTTCCCTCCACATCCTAAAAATACAGATTAATCTCCTGTGTGGTTTCCCACTTAGCTTCTCTCATTTGTGCAGTGGGCAGATGTGTCACAGGGTGGCTTTTCCCGGCACCGCAGGTGGCTGCTCTCACAGGTGTCACCTCAGGGTCAGGAACACCTCAGGTGAGGGCTCGGTGAGGGAATGTGGCTCGGGAAAGAGCCTGGAAAAGCTGTGAGCAGAAACGCAGTGGGAAGGGGATGAAAGAGGGGATGAAGGAGGGGAGGAAAGAGAGGATGAAGGAGAGCATGAAGGAGGGGATGATGGAGGGGATGAAGGAAGGGATGAAGGAGGGGATGATGGAGGGGATGAAGGAAGGGATGAAGGAGGGGATGAAGGAGAGAATGAAGGAGGGGATGAAGAAAGGGATGAAGAAAGGGATGAAGGATGAAGGATGTCACTCCAGTGCACATCAGCAATCAGGGTGCCCAGAGCAGCTGTGGCTGCCCCTGGATCCCTGGCAGTGCCCAAGGCCAGGTTGGACAGGGCTCGGAGCAGCCTGGGACAGTGGAAGGTGTCCCTGCCCATGGCAGGGGTGGCACTGAATGATCTTTAAGGTCCCTTCCAACCCAAACCATTCCGGAATTGTACGATAATCAGCGCCCTCCAAGCAGGAGCCCCACTGAAGGCGGAGAGCGAACTTTAGCGAGCGCAGGTGCCGAGAAGCAGCGCCCGCCACGTCCCTCCCTCAGCACCTGCAGCATCCCCACACAGCAGCCCGGGCGGCCCTGAGGGAGGCTCGGGGGGCTCGGGGCCCTTCGCAGAGCTGCCCCCGGGCAGGGCGGGGGCCCGGGCTCCACCTGCCCGGAGCCGCGGGACGCGGGCAGGCTCCGAGCAGGTGCCGCCGCTGCCCGCGCCGCGGGACTGACCTTGCGCAGGGCGGGCACGAAGAGGCCGCGCCATTTCGGGCCGTTCTCCTCGCCCAGGAACTCGTAGGGCTGTGGCGGCGGCTGCATGGCGGCCGCTCCGCATCGGGGCCGGGCCGCCGCGGTGTCGCTGCTCACCCGCCCGGCCGGGCCGCCATGGCTCGGCGGGGCCGCTCGGGGCTCGGCGGGGCCGCTGGGGCGCGGGGAGGCGCCGGGCGGGGGTCGGGACGGGCCGGGCCGGGCCCCGCTCGCTGCGGCCCCGCTGCCGCCGCCGCCCGCGGCCGCCGCCCTGCGCGCCTGCGCCGCCCGCCCCGCGCGCCCCCTGCGGGCCGCGCCCGGAACTGCGGAGCGAGCGGGCAGGGCCCGGGACAGCGCCCGGCGCGGAGCGGCCTGGGGGAGACTGACCGGCCTGGGGCGATTGACCGGCCTGGGGGAGACTGACCGGCCTGGGGGAGACTGACCGGCCTGCGGGAGACTGACCGGCCTGCGGGAGACTGACCGGCCTGCGGGAGACTGACGGACCTGCGGGAGACTGACCGGCCTGGGGAGATTGACCTGCCTGGGGGAGATTGACCGGCCTGGGGAGATTGACCTGCCTGGGGGAGATTGACCGGCCTGGGGGAGACTGACCGGCCTGCGGGAGATTGACCGACCTGGGGGAGACTGACCGGCCTGGGGGAGAGTGACCGGCCTGGGGGAGACTGACCGACCTGGGGAGATTCACCTGCCTGGGGGAGATTCACCTGCCTGGGGGAGATTGACCGGCCTGCGGGAGACTCACCTGCCTGGGGGAGATTCACCTGCCTGGGGGAGATTGACCGGCCTGCGGGAGACTCACCTGCCTGGGGGAGATTCACCTGCCTGGGGGAGACTGACCGACCTGGGGGAGATTGACCGGCCTGGGGGAGACTGACCGGCCTGCGGGAGACTGACCGGCCTGCGGGAGACTGACCGGCCTGGCGGAGATTGACCGACCTGCGGGAGATTCACCTGCCTGGGGGAGACTGACCGGCCTGGGGGAGATTGACCGACGTGCGGGAGATTCACCTGCCTGGGGGAGATTCACCGACCTGGGGGAGATTCACCTGCCTGGGGGATTCCTCTGCCTCGGGAGATTGCCCTGCCTGGGGGAGAGTTCTCTACCTGCGGGAGATTCCCCTGCCTTGGGGAGATTCTCCTGCCTGGGGGAGATCCTCCTGCCTTGGGAGATTCACCTGCCTCGGGAGATTCACCTGCCTGGAGGAGATTCTCCTGCCTGGGGGAGATTCCCCTGCCTGGGGGAGATTCACCTACCTGGGGGAGATTCTCCTGCCTGGGGGAGATTTCTCTACCTGCAGGAGATTTCCCCTGCCTGGAGGGTCCTTCCCTTACCTGCAGATTTCCCCTACCTGCAGGAGATTCCTCTACCTGGAGATTTCCCCTACCTGGAAGATATTTCCCTCCCTACCCGGAGGCAGCTTCCATCCCCTCCTAGGAGGATGTTCCTCTCCCTGGCTGGGGGATGTGCTTCTCCTGACCTGTAGCATGTTCCTGTCCCTACCTGGAGCCTGTTACTCTTCCTACCTCAGTGCTATTTCCCATAGGCTGTGTTTTTCCCTACCCGGAGACTCCGCTTCTCCCTACCTGGAGGCAGTTTTCCTCCCTCCCTGCAGGATGTGACTCTCCCTACCTGAAGGTTATTTCCCTACCTGGAGGCTTCTGAGACACCTGTGACTCCTCCAGCCTGGAGGCTCTTTCCAGCCCTACCTGGAGGCTCTTTCCATCCCCACCTGGAGGCTGTTTCCATCCTTACCTGGAGGCCGTTCCCTTCCGTACCTGGAGGCCGTTCCCATCCTTACCTGGAGGCCATTCCCATCCCTACCTGGAGGCTCTTTCCATCCCTACCTGGATGCTCTTTCCATCCCCACCTGGACGCTCTTTCCATCCCTACCTGGAGGCCATTTCCATCCCCACCTGGAGGCTGTTTCCCATCCCTACCTGGAGGCCATTTCCATCCCTACCTGGAGGCTCTTTCCATCCCTACCTGGAGACCATTTCCATCCCTACCTGGAGGCTGTTTCCCTCCCTATTTGGAGGCTGTTTTCCTACCTGACAGCAGTTTCTCTCCCTAGCTGGAGGCAGCTTTCCTCCCTTTCCGGAGGCAGTTTCCCTCCCTACTGCAGAGAACACCGCTGTCACCATTCCCTCCACCCACTGATCACCCAAATCCAGCCAAACTTTCCCTCTTTTCCCTCCTGACAGCGCTACATTTGACTCTCACACCTTAGAAACCCTCCACTTCCCATTTTAAGACTTGTCCACAGAGGGAGTGGATAAATTAAACCAAAGGGGGGGAAAAAAGTGCCTTTCTGGCAGTAAAAGTGTGATCCTTCTTTGTAACAGATTTCCTGGAGGAGCCTGATACTTCCTTTGGGGAAACAAATCGTGTTTGTCCAAACATTTATTCAGAGTTTCAGGAATTCTCATCCCACCTGTCACAACAGGCCCAGATCAGCCCTGGGATCAGTTCTGTTGAGTGAGGAGAAGCTGTGAGGTGTGAGAAACACAGATAAGACAATTTAGGAAGACAAGTTTGGTCATGTGTCCCCCTCCTAAAGTAATTCCTGTTATATAGAGCTATATCCTGCCTAATTCAGCTGAGAATTTGCAGATTCCAGTGAAACTCTTCTCTGAGTCAGGAGAAATACACAGACCTTACAGCATTAAAAAAAAAAAAAACCATCACACTGTTTTAATCATAATAGAAAAAGGCACATTTATGAAGTCATCAAAGTGAGTTAGATTCATTTGGAAAATAAATTAATACATTTTCACACTTTGTGAGCAGCAAGATTGATGTCTGAAACCGTGACATCATGATCTCCAAAGTAATTTTTATAGCAAAAGTTCAAAACTTTTACCTCTGAAAATATTTCTATTTCATAGAATGCTACATCAAGATTCACAATTTAAGTTCCAAATAAACTTTACCCCCAAACAATCATCACCTGAGAGGAAAAAGCACCGCAGGCTGCACAGGGAAATGCTGACTTAGGATTCCCCCTGGTCTCTGTCTGCTTTGCATTTTAATATTCTCTATTCTGTTAATACATGTCAGGGCCACACCTCGTGTGGGAGGAAGTCGCTTTTGCAATCCTTTTGTAGGATTTACTGTTGATAGGCAACACTTCTGGCAGGGAGGGAAGATAGGATTGTTCCACTGTGGGAAGTTTAACACAGCCCTGTGGCACTGGAAGACTTGGAGCAGCTGAATCTCTGCCTAAAGTGACCAAAGCTTTGCTCTGAAAAGGTTGAAAAATTTGAATTTCCAGCAGTCACTTTTCTGGTAAAGTTGATGTCACCAGGATGAAAAAATAAGGAAAAATAAAAATTTTTAAAAGGCAGGTTAAGCCCTTTTTCCCCTCAAAAAAATAGTCTCAAATGTGCACAGTAAAAATCAGCCACACAGCTGCTCTCGTGTGCTAAGCCACTCCCATCAGAAGAGCTCAGAAAAGAACTTTTAAAGGAAAAATCTATGTGCAATTGCCTGGTACGAACTCCCCACAATTATCTGTTACCCAACACCCTGTGAGCATCTGCTACAAAACCCTCAATACTCTGTCCCTGAGGCCACAAAATTCAGTTTCACAGCCATTCTGCAGAACACACCCAGATCTCAGCTCAGCACTGCACTTACTCAACACCACAGACTCCTCCAGGTGTATCTCTGATAAAAACTGGGTATCCACAGAGTTCAGAGGAGTCACCAGCACCGTCTGAGCTCCCCTGGTGCAGCCCTGTGGGAAATGGGAAGCCTTCCTGCCTCACCCCTGTTCGGCTCCGAGGGAAGATATGAAACACAACTCAATAAAAACAGGTTTTTGGAGCTTCCCTCCCTTCACATTTGCTGTTGCAAAGACCATTTTCCCTGCATTGCTCAGCTGGCTGGACAAAGATCAGCTCCTCTTGCATTATTGGTATTCAAAGGTAGGGAGAAGCCCAAACCCACTGAAGTAGTTTCTGATCAGTGCTGATTTCTGTCAATTAAATGAAAAGTGGTTGTTTATGTCCATATTTTCATTTCAGCGCAATAAAAAATAGAGACAGTGATCAGACAGTGTATCTGAATCGCAGATCTAAATTGACTTGGGTTTGGTAATCCTCTTTAAGCTTATTTTTCTGTGCAATACTCTACATTCATGTCGAAGGCTCTGAATATTGTTCTCAATCTCTGATAAAGCCTTTAATTCCATATCAGCAGGGCCCTTAAGCAGGGCTTATCCTTCTATTCCATTACTTTCATGTAATCTAGAGGACGGCAGACTCCAATTTAAACGGAATCGAGGAGAAAGCACCGAGAGCCACTTCTTTCCTTTTCATTCCCACCTCCCAGGAGGTGATGTTGTGATGACAGCCATGGGAAATCCATGGGGACAATCCCATCATGGAGGCTCCTTCTTCTCCACTTGGGCCGGTTCTGCTCAGGTGGCCAAACCTTCCTTGCCGCACCACTCCTTCACTTGTGATGCTTGAGCTGTGGGCAGAGAACACTCCCAAGGCTGTGGGCACTGCCCAGCAAGCCCCAGGCTGCCTGGTGGCTCTGTGACCTTCAGAAGGAGTCCCACATTCCAGAGGGGCACAGCCTGCCCGTTCCCGCCCGGCATTCAGAGCTGGAAGCGCCGCTCGGCCTCGTCCGCGATCATGGCGGCGATGGCGAGGGAGGAGGTGGCGGCGGGGGAAGGAGCGTTCCTGACGTGCAGGATCCTGCTCCCCACGCCCCCCGTGCCCCCATCGAACACAAAGTCATCCACCAAGTTGCCGTCGCTGTCCAACGCCTGAGCCCTCACGCCGGAGGGACCCCTGGAAAATGAAGGAGGAGCTCGCCAGCAGAAGGAAAATGTGGTCCCAAGGCAGAAATCAAATCCTGGAGATGGTGCCCAGGGAGACAGTGAGGAGGGCAGAGCGTGGAGACAAAGACTTTTGGGGGAAGTTTAACTCTCAGGAGGCAGAGTGGGGCATGTTCTGTGGCCACTGAGGCTGGAAAAGACCTCCCAGACCATCAAGTCCAACCTGTGACCTTCAAGCTCATCCAGTGCCACCCCTGCCATGGGCAGGGACACCTCCCACTGTCCCAGGCTGCTCCAAGCCCTGTCCACCCTGGTCTTGGACACTGCCAGGGATCCAGGGGCAGCCACAGCTGCTCTGGGCACCTGTGCCAGGGCCTGCCCACCCTCACAGACAGCAATTCCTTCCTAATATCCAATCTAAACCCACCCTCTGTCAGTTTGAGGCCATTTTCCCCTTTCTCCAAGGTCCTGTAAATAGTCCCTCTCCATCTTTCTGCAGGTTCTCTTCAAGTACTGCAAGGGCACAGTTAGGTCACCCCACAGCTTCTCCTCCTCAGGCTAAACAATCCCAATTGTCAGCCTTTCCTCCCAGCGGAGCTGCTCCATCCCTCTGCTCATCCTGGTGCCTCCTCTGGAGCCATTCCATCAGCTCCAGCTCCTTCCTGTGCTGGGACCCCCGAGCTGGAGGCAGCCCAAAGCTTTGCTATTGCATTTTGGTGGAGGAAGGGACTAAACCTATGCCACGTTTTCTGCTGCTCAAACAAGAGATTTACCAAATGGGAGAAGTTTCTTTTACCTGAGAACATCGTTGGTGGTGACCTCAGGGATGAACTTCTGCAGCTGCCTCACCTGGGCACTGAGGGAGAAGGCTCTGTACAGCTCCCCCAGGCCGTAGGACACGTTCCTCAGCACCAGCTTCCACAGCCCACTGCAGAGGGGAAAAACAGCCCAGTGAGGGAAATCTGCCTCCAAATGCACCCAGGCCCAGCTGCTGAAGGCAGAAAATTCCTGGCACAAGTTCCTGCTGCCAAAATCAGGAATCCTGTAACACTTTGAGAAATATATCCCATCCATCCCTGCCCTCTGGCAGTGGGAAGCCATTCCCCCTTGTCCTGTCACTCCAGATCCTGTCCCCAGTCCCTCTCCAGCTCTCCTGGAGCCCCTTTAGGTCCTGGAAGGGGCTCTGAGCTCTCCCTGGAGCCTTCTCCTCTCCAGCTCTCCCAGCCTTTCTCTCTTCCAAGAATTCTCTGCAGATATTTAATTACACTGTCTGGGTTAATTAACTTATCACAGCACACCGGACCAAAAGCAATCCTGGAATGGCTCCACCAGCACCTTCCAATGAGCAGCCACATTCCCAGACTGGCTGAGACATGTCCTAGTAGAAAACCTAAATATTAGACCACACGAACTCAAATGTCTTGGGCAAGTCCATCCTCATCAGCTCAACTGTCTTTAGGCACACCAAAACCACGGGAAAAGCAGGATTTTGGATAGGAAATTGCTTCCATGGGTGACATTTCAACAAGAGCACCCAGCAGACACAAGGACAAGGCATTACCTGTAGCTCACAGCATCTAAGAAGTCTCCAGTGCTGAAATCAAGCAGTTTGTAGCCCTCTCTCTTAAAGGCCAACACGGCATTAGGGCCGAGCCAAACACTGCCATCCATCCTGGGTGTGAAATGGAACCCCAGGAAAGGGAACCGAGGGTTGGGAACCTGAAAAAAGTGATCAGAGCTGTTACAAACAGCAAATTTGCCATTTCATTTCCAGCAACAAAATTCTGAGTCACAGAAACATGTAATTGGCTCTGAGCTGGTTTTGCTGCTGGTTAATTGTGCAGTTGTGGCATGTCATGAATTAAAACACTGAAGGTAGAGGTGGAGATTCAGGAAAAGCTGAATCTCAGGGGAAACAAACAGCAGGAAAAAAAAAAGTCCACCTGATTTCTCAGGATATAAATCAACCCACAACAAAACCAACATCCTGATGTTATTCACCAGGAGCAATTACACTGCAATAAAATAAAATACAAAATATTAGGAAGCCCTCACTGGTGTGTACAAAACAACCTGAACTTAGCAGGCCTGGTTAATGTTAATAATAAATATCTGCAGGTTTGTTTTGGTTTTTTTTTCCAGTTCCTCCCTCCCATTCCAAGGCAGGATCCCAAATCACCCCCAGGTGAGAAGAGGTCAGACAAACACCAATGCCAGCATTCCAGTTTTCCCAAGGATTCAGTGTTTAGCAGGCAAAGCTAAGCTCATGTTCAGAAAATGAGTATTTCAACTGCAGAATTAGCTAAAATCATGCCCTAGGAATTGTCTCTCCTTGCTTTATAGCTGCACTTTCTGTCTGAGATTGCTTCTCTTCATTCCATTATTTGTCTTTATTAAGTGGTAGAAAAGTTGTTCTTTTTCTCTCACATCTATTTTTTATGACAAAATCAGCTAATTCAAAAATAAGGGTGAGAGGAAAATACCTAAATCTGAGTGTTGGGTTAGATTAAACCCTACATCAAGTAATTCATCACAGAATCCCAGAATCATTTAGGTTGGGAAAGACCTCCAGTGTTATCTGTGAACTTCCTCGAGGTACAGATTTGTCCAGATTATCAATAAAGAGATTAAACAGGACTGTTATCATTATTTAAATAACAAATAATCATTTACTGCCATCACTCTTTGACTTCTGAATCCTGCCTATAGACTTATTTTAGGACATGTAGAAAGAATTCAGAGTTTTCTGGACATGGGACATCACGATGTTCCATCCTTTCCTTATTAAGAAAAAAAAAACCCCAAACCCAAAACCACAAACAAATCAAACCAACTGACAATAACTTCCCAGGCGATATTTCTACGTTTTCCCCAAAATTTAACAAAATCCAAGCTGCCCTGTCACAAACCAACTGACTCTCCATCCCTGGGCTGTGCATCACCGTCTGACAGAAATAACCACGGAATTTTGCCCTATTTCTGTATTTTTAGCAGCTCTTAGAGCACACTGTGACAGACAAAGCAGGGGGACGTACTGGATAAATATTTCCTTTAACCAGGTAACACTTTTCTGGTTTCAGCACCAAATAATCTCCCCTGAAGGGGACGATCCGGGGCTCGGGGCTGCAGCCACTGATCTCAGACAGACGGTCAGAGTGAAGCCCTGCACAGGTCAAAATGTGCCCACAGGAGATTTCCTCACCCTGTGGAGAACAAAAAACACAGAAAAATTCAGTGTACCTACTAAAAAACATGGAAAAAACCCACAATCATTTATTTAAATCAGTTTAAAAAGGAGGTTCAGTGATTTGACCCCACAAATGCTGCTCCCACCTACACAAATTCACAGCACACAGGTATGGAGAGCTGCTAAATATTAAACACCTTATCATCTCAATAAATAAAAAAAATCACAAACTATTCTCTGTTTAATTAGCTCACAGTACTTGTTTTTAAATACTATGGGTTTTATTCTTCAACTAAAAATGTGTGCATTTTAAAAATACCAAATTTTTCCATTTGGTGGAAGAATCAAACAGATTTTGGAAGCTACTTTTTAATGAAATAGCAAAAATAAAAGAAAAAAGCAGCAGAATTAAATTTAAAAACTACCAGAGGGGTTGTGAGGTTGTTTTTGTTCCAGATATTCCCTCCTGAGGGTGAAGAGATTACAACCACAGTTCCTGGGCTGCTCTGACTTGCAGGAACAGACCCTGTCATGCACCTTTTTACTGAATCAGTTCTGACAGTAAAATGACAATAAAATGATGCTAAGATCCTCCTTTCCACTTTGCACAAAAGCAAACATGAAATTTTGGTGTCACCAAATGAACAAGTCCTAAAAGGAGTCCTTGGAAACACAAGCATTAGATTGTGCAAATAAAGCACATAAGGGACATTAAACATCAGGCAGCAGAAAGTTGCAGATTATTATTTACATAATATTATTATTAAATTTGAACATTTTTCTTGTTAAGAACTGATTGCAGTTGTTTTATCAAACTGATCATATTGCTCAACAGCAGCTTTTTAACCTTTTTTTTTTTTTTTTTTTTTGAGATGATTAACTCACCAGAAAACAAAAAATCTTAAGAAAAGGAGAAGCAGCTTCCTGGAAGGAATTTAAACTTCTGTTTTTCGTTCTTACCTTTTTGTTCCTAACAATGACTGGGTACTTCAGTCCTGAAATAGAATAAGACAAGAGAAGGAATTAGTGGAACAAGCAACAGAGAACTGACAGAACAAGCAGCTTGTCACCAGGAAGGATTTTTCCCCTGAAATCCTCTGGAATTCCAAGCTGTGGAACAAATAATGGTGTCAAACTGATACCCATGCAAGATTCAGCCAAATCTGGTTTTAAGAGGAGAGAATAACCTTATTCCTCAATTTTGCTCTCACTTTTTTCCACTAGTTTTCAATGTTTCAGCTGAAGGGTGAGCTGCCTGCAAAAAAAAACCCAAAGTAAGATTGCTGAATACTCTAACATAATTTTGCCTTTTTTCACATCCCTAGGAGACAGAGAGGTTCAGAAATGTCATTTCAGTTAAAACAAATGTGTTTGGAACAAAATCTTTGTAGTAAATGGAGAGGAAAAAAAATCCAGCCTTACCATCTTCACTTTCTGGAGAACTTTCTTTGGCCATCTCCATGTTTGTGACTTCAAAATCAGTCAAGATTGTCCCACCTGCTGCCTGGAAGTCTCTGGCATAGGATTGGGCCACTTGTTTGTAATCCACAATGCCAGTGTAGGGAGAATCGAGAGCCATCAGACCCTGGAAGAGTATTGAAGACACAAGGGAAGAGAAAAGGTTGAGATATTTCATCTGGAATATCTGCACTGCCATGAGAATGCAGTGCTGCTGTCTCCCAGATCCTCTCTCTAGATCCCTTCTGGATCTAGAACATGCAAAGGATGTTGCAAGGAACAGATCCAAAATGTTTACAGGGAAAAAAAAAAAATTCTAAAATTCTTTTCCAGAGAATTTCTCTCTGTACCTCCAACCACTCCTAAGTCACACTGCCTAAGCAAGCTGCCAGATGGAACAGCATGGAGAATTTATATCCAGGTTTTCCTTTCAAACAAAGACAGACTAATCAACAACAATTCTGTATTCCATAAACTCCACACATTTCTCCTGTTGGTTAAATAAACAGGCTGAGAAGTGCTACATAACAACCACACCAACTGGACTGAAATTGTCTTGATCCAAATCTGCACTTACAGATGGGAAGGAATTTTCAGGCTCCTCTGGACTTGAACTTCAAGGCCAGAAATATATTTATGTTAAATTAAAAAATGGTGTCACCTGAGAGACAGAGATCTTCCAAGCTAAAGAAAAGAATGGCAATGCCTTACCCTGCAGAAGGGCTCCTTCTCTTGGATTTCCTTGGCTCCAATGAGTTTGAGCCCCGGGACGTTGTTCTGCAGCCCTCTCTCATACAGAGCTTTGAGCCTTGGAATTTCATCGTGTTCCACAGCCACAATCAGCTTTGGGAGAGAAAAAAAGGCACAGCAGTGAGCAAAACACACACAGGGCAGGTTTGGCATCAAGCTCAAGCAGTAGTGAATGAGTAAACAATGAATTGCAAATCAAGGGATTGAAATATGGTTGGTGCCATTAATTACACAAAAATCTATTGCTGAGGAAGCACTAATATATCATGGAGAATTAAAAAATAAATGCTAACCTGTGGTTTAAATTATTATCAGTTGATAATATTTGCCAGAAGAACCCTGAGACTACAAGTCTGCATGTGAAAGAAGAGAATATGAATTTAAGGAGCCACTGGGATGCTCCCAAAAATAAAACTGAACCCAAGATGTAAAAACCTCAAACAGCCTCAATGAGAGAGTATGGACATGTTCTGACCTGGTCTGAATGGAACTGGACCAGTTTTGCTTCATTTAACCATGGAGTTTGTTCATGAGTCCCACAGGAGATGAACCCTGCTATGAATTCCCTGGGCCAGGCTTGCACAGACCACGATCCCTCCAGGTCTGGCACACAGGCACCTCACAGCTCTCCAAGCCTCATGGAAAGCTTGTGAAGTTTCACCATCATCTTTCCTGGAATGAACACTGCCAGGGAAGAATCATGGAATCACAGAATTGCTGAGATTGGAAAAGCTTTCTGAGAGTCCAACTGTTCCCCCAGCACTGCCAAGGCCACCACTGACCATGTCCCCAAGGGCCACATCCACAGGGCTTTTCAATCCCTCCAGGGATGGGGACTCCAGCACTGCCCTGGGCAGCTGTGCCAGGGCTGGACAGCCCCTTCCATGGAGAAATTTTCCCTAATATCCAACCTAAACCTCCCCTGGCCCAGCCTGAGGCCGTTCCCTCTCCTGCTGTCGCTGTTCCCTGGAGCACAGCCCGACCCCCCCGGCTGTCCCCTCCTGGCAGGAGCTGTGCAGAGCCACAAGGTCCCCCTGAGCCTCCTTTTCTCCAGGCTGAGTCTTTCCCAGCTCCCTCAGCCATCCTGGGGCTCCAGACCCTTCCCAGCTCTGTTCCCTTCCCTGGGCACACTCCAGCCCCTCAAAATCTTTTTTGTGAGAGGCCGAGAACATCCCCAGTATTGGAGGTGCCCCAGCAGTGCCAGCACAGGGCACAGGCACTGCCCTGGTGCTGCTGCCATCCTGTTGTTGGCACAAAATCCACAAATTCAGTGTCACCCAAGCTCCAGCTGATCCCTTCAGGACAGGAGCTGGGAGCAGGCTGTCCCCTCAGGATCTGCTACACAGATCCACAGTGCCACCCTGTGCCCAGCGCGGCAGCAGAGGGAGCACAGACCCAACACGACTGAGCAAAACAATGGAATTCAACCTCAAATATAGCACTCAGGGCCAAAGACCCTGGGGTTAGGATGGAGAGTCCTGTGGAAACAGCAGCTCAATGCCCAGTGAGAGCTGAAACAACCAAACTGTGTCAGGAACAACCAGGAAATGGATAGAGGAGAACTCTTGTGGCACAGTCTGACCACAACTGGAATGCTCTGCCCAGCTCTGGTTCCTGCCTTGCATAAAAACCACATTAAAGCAGAAATGGTTCAGAGCATGAAGACTGGATGGGGAAGAGTAATGAAAAATCTTCTCCAAGAGGAATGACAGCAGACTGAGATTCATAAGCTGGAAGGGATGATTTGGGGGCAGGAGGGGATATCAAATTATGTGATACTTGGAGAGTGTGGAAAAACCCACAACCAGGCCTATGCTGTAACATCCATCACACAGCCTCTGCTTCCCTAGGAAAGAACACAGGAATTCTGTACCTTCCCACACTGCTTGTAGGGAATTCCCTTCTGGTCGCAGTATTTGTAGCACAGGGCTGCCCCCTGCACACACAGCTTGGCCTTCAGGGAGCCAGGGGTGTAGTAAATGCCACTGTGGATCACACCGCTGTTGTGCCCGCTCTGGTGAGGGGCTGAAGAGAAAAAAAAGGACATTGTTAAAACACATTTGTTCCCACTTAATCACTCCAGCTGTCAGAAAAACGAGTTAATTGAGGCCCTGCCTTACATCAGCATTAAAAGAGATGATCAAGTGAGAGAACTGCACAATTAATTCCTCCCCTGGCCTCAAAAGGTTAGAGAAACACTGACACAGCCAGCCCTGGTTAATGATAATCCGTACGATGTGTTGGATTAACAGGGAAAAAAAACCCAAAACCACAAGTTTTTCCTTGCTAGGAACAGGCCAATCAATCAAAATGTTTTAGAGGTTAAAATTAATTTTAAGAAATCCAATTTATATAACAAAATGTATCCCTTAAGGCTTTATCTAACAATGCCTGTGCAATCCACAATTCCTTTGGAGATGCTGGCAGACCTGGGAGGATTTCTGAGTATTTGTGAACTGGATTAGGCTGCTATTTCCTCTTCACAAATAGATAAAATAGAGCTGAAAAACATCACAAACGTTTTTACTTCAATACTTTGGCCAGGTTCTCCCTCTCAACATGGCGATGCCCAAAGGTCATTCCTGCTTGGCACTCACCCAAGCTGTTAAGGACTTCATGTGTGTCTTGGGGATAAAAAGTAATTTTGTATCATTCGTGGAACATCTCAAGAGCAATTTATAGCCTGGCTGATGGAGCTATTTGAGACAAGTTTGGGATCACAGGTCCTGTTTGGAGTTAACCATTGATGTGTGCATTCCTTGGGATTCCCCTCAAGGGACTCCTTGCCCTTCCACAACCTGCACTGTTCCTTACTTTGGTTGCTCACCCTCCTTGTCCTCTCTCCTGACATTCCTGGGCTGCTGGAGCCTCAGCTTTCACACAGTGTGGCAGCAACATTCAGGATTTTTTAACCTAAAATTCCTAATTTGAACTCCCAACAGTGAAGCACAGACTGATGACAACTCCAGTTCTCTGCTGAAGGACACATCCTTGGGAGAAGAGTGGAAGAAATTCCCTCTTAGGGAAATTCCTCCCCAGGGGAGAGTCATCACAGAATCCCAGAATGCTTTGGGATGGAAGGGACTTTAAAGATCATCTCGTTCCACCCCCTGCCATGGGCAGGGACACCTTCCACTGGACCAGGTTGCTCCAAGCACTGTCCAACCTGGCCTGGCACACTTCAAGGATAGGAAATCCCTCGCCCACTTCAGCAAAGGCAGGTGCTCTCCCACAGCTACTGCCCAAAATCTGGTCCCTGCACAGGGATATCCACGGAATACTGTGATTCTGGCAGCGTGTCCTTGAGCACAAGCTCCTGTCGGTCCCTGTCACCTCTCCCGCTCCGTACCCAGCTCCTGCTCCTTCTCCAGCACGGCGAAGGCCAGCGAGGGATGGCGCTGGATGAGCTCCCGGGCTGCGGCCAAGCCCACGATGCCTGCGCCCACCACCGCCACGTCGAACGTGCTGCAGGGACACGGACACGGCCATCAGCACATCCCGGGGCACGGGACAGCGAAAAGGGACAGGGAAAAGGGAAAAGCGATAGGGGAGATAGGGCAAGAGATATGAAGAATAGAGGGGAGAGGGAAAGGGGATGGGGAAAAGGGGGAATGTTTAGGGCAAGGGGATATAAGTGAAGGGGATATAGGGGAAGGAGATATGGGGAATAAAGGGGATGTAGGGGAGAGGAAAATGGGATAGAGGAAAGGGGGTAGGGATGATTGATAATGGAAAGGGGGAAAAGACAGGGATAGGAGATAAAGGATAGAGGGGAAGGGTCTACAGAGAATATAGGGGATATAGGAGAGAGGGAAGGACGATATAGGAAATATAGAGGATATAGAAGAGAGGGACGGGAAGGGGAAAAGGATAGGGAAAAATGATAGGGGAAAGGGATAGGGGAAATGGATGAGCAGAGGTAAGAGGAGAGAGGAAGGGGTAAGGGAGAGGAATAGGGACAGGGGACGGGGATCGGATAAAGTGAAGGTTACGGCTGGGGACGAGGATAAGGTTAGGGGTCGGTGCGCGGTGTGAGGCGGCCCCGCCCGCTGCCCCCAGCCTCACCTGCGCCGCCGGCTCGGGAGCCGCCACAGCGCCACAGCCCCGCCCGGGCCCGCGCGGCCCCTCAGCGCCGCCGCCATCTTGGGGGTGGAGAGAGCGCCGGGGCCGCGGCCGCTGCTCCTCCTCCTGCGGCTGCTGCTCCTCCTCCTGCGGCTGCTGCTCCTCCTCCTGCGGCTGCTGCTCCTCCTTTTGCGGCCGCTGCCCCTCCTCCGGCTGCCCCTGCTTCTTCTCCTGCGGCTGCTGCTCCTCCTCCTGCTGCCCCTGCTCCTCCTCCCGCGGCCGCTGCTCCTCCTTCTGCGGCTGCTGCCCCTCCTCCTGCGGCCGCTGCTCCTTCTCCTGCTGCCCCTGCTCCTCCTCCTGCGGCCGCTGCTCCTCCTTCTGCGGCTGCTGCTCCTCCTCCCGCGGCCCCTGCTCCTCCTCCCCCCGAGGCCCCTGCTCCTCCTCCCGCGGCCCCTGCCGCTCCTGCTCCGCGCTTTGCCGGGCAGGGCAGGGCAGCGCCGCGGCGGCCTCGGGCAAGGTTCGGCCGCTGGGCTCTGGGGGCAGCCCGGGGGCGGTGACGGGCCCCCCTCTGCAGCCGCGGGCCCCGCCGGGCTGACAGCCCCGGGCAGGCCTTGACGGCGGCGCGGCCTCGCCCTGCTGCTGCTGCCGCTCCGGATAACATCTCCCTTTTCCCGTCTCCCGTCACCAAGGAGGCGATGATGGCGTTGGGGACACTCTTGAGGAAGCCGCCGCCGCCGCCGGGCAGCTGTAGAGCCTTCTGGGGATGGCTGAATGCCGTGTTCAACAAGTAAGAGTGAGTCGCTGGTTAATAATTAACTATCAGGTTCCTCAAATTATCTGCGCGGTTTGTGAAGCGGAACAATCAGGTCCCTACGCTGCAGAAAACGTTTTCTGTCATTCATGCTCTTCTTTCTCCCCAGATTGCATGTTGGTTACTTCCCATTGCAAAGCTGTGACCTTTCAGAGGAAGGTGCGTGCTCTGCCCCTTCTCTGGAATGGCCGAGGCAAGCTGGCCACATGCATCCCACCATAAATCCTGGTCTTCTTTGTCCCCAAAACTCACCTAAGCCAGCAGCACAGATGTGCCCTTTTCCTTACTCAGAGAAGCATGGAACCAGCCCATTATTTGCAAAGTGGTTCAGCCACAGAGGAGTTTAATATTTACTTTTAGGAAAATTGTTTCGCAGTGAAAGGTTTTCTCTGCCCATGGCTTTCTTGCATTAATCTGCCATAGTTTTGCATTATGTCTTCTAGCTCTGTGGGAAGGTTTGTGTGGTGTTGCTGACTGCTAAAATTCAACCAAGACAGGAGCCCCTTTCAAGTCTCTGCCTTCAGCATTCCTTACTAGACTAAGAAATACATCCTTTTCCTGAATGGACCCAAGGAATTTAACTAGTGCTGAAGTGTGGGGTTTTTTAAAATACCTATAATTCTTGGGGCTGCCCAGGGAAGAGGTGGAGTCACCATCCCTGGAAATATCCAAAAGATGTGTGGATATGGCACTTGAGGATATGGTTTAGTGGTGGTGCTGGGTTGATGATCCAAAAGGTCTTTCCCACTTTAATGACTCCATGATTCTATGAAAAGGTTTCAGGAATGACACACATACAACAAGCAACAAAAGGTTTTTATATAACCAATATTGGGGAGGGAAATTTGCAGTTGTAAACCCTTAACTCTGGGTAGATACATGGACGGAAACTATCAGGAGAGTTAAGTCCAGTTGCATTTGTATTCTTTTGTTACCAAAAAGCATCTGCCACTTAAGTTAAAAAACCTTACACCAGACTAAGACACAATCCAACAATTACCCATGAAGCATTTCCAGTGAATCACATCCTTCCTTTTGTGACCACGCCCATGAGCAGATGTTTGCTGCGGAGCATTGCTGTTGTCCAGGGAACAACTGTGCCACATTTCAGACACGCTGTGGTGCTCTCTGTGTCCCGCAGGGTGGACCACGAGCGGATCCAAGCCGTGGGCCCCGACCGGGCAGCCTCGGAGTGGCTGCTGCGCTGCGGGGCCCTGGTCAGGTTCCAGGGCTCGCCCAAGTGGCAGCAGGACTACAATGGGCTCCCCACGGGGCCTCTGGGCAAGTACAAGATCGAAGCCATCAATGCCACCGACTCCTGCATCATGTACAGAGGATTTGACTATCTGGGTAATGTACACATGGAGATTGTTCTTAATGGGCTTCTTTTGAATTGCATCAATAATTGGCGCCATTTTCTTCTTCCTTAGCAAGATGCACATAAATCTTTTGGAGGTTTTTTCCCCCATTAAAATGCCTCTTCATGTTTTTATCAGTGCCTAAGTTTTTTGCTGGAGGCGTGGTGTGAAGGGGGAAGATGTTGGAAACCTCAGCCTTTGCCTGAAGTGTCTGTAGCTCTAAGGAAGTGCCACAAATTTTGATGAGTTCATAGCAAAAAGCACTATAAATATTATTTTTCTCCTGCACCAAGTGATGATTTTGGTGTCTCTGAAGTTGTAATTCTGCTCATTCTCCAAGCATTTATGATGTCTTCAAGACAAATAAAAAGCAAGCTCTCGGTTTCTTAAAAATAAGAGATTAAAGAAGTGTTTCAGGTGGGCTTTAAATAACAGAAACCAAAATGGGGAACAGACTGTTTTATATTTTAATTGCAGGGGACCCTGAATTTCTGGCATTAGCACATTCCTATGTCAGAGTCATTGTTTATCACCCAGACTTGGGTTTTTGGGGGGTTTTTTTGTTACTTGTCCATGTCAAAGCCATCAGAATCCTCACCAAAAGGATACAAAGTCTGGGATTTTCATTTGTTTGAAGTACCACAAAGATACTTTGGAGGTTCATTGAGTGTTATGGCCCCACTGTGTAAAGGAATGTGTTTCTGGGTGGTTTTGGAGGCAGTTATTAAATTGAGAACTTAAGGAGCAGCAAGGTTGGTCCTTTCTGAGGGAAATCCTCACTTTGGCCTTTGCAGATGGTCTGGAGCACGTTACAGATATCAAGCTGGAGAAGTGCATGTACATACAGGACCAGTGTCTGCAGAGGCTCAGCGAGACCAACAACCTCCAGAAGAGTCTGCAGCAGCTGAAGATCATTTCCTGTGGGAATGTCACAGACAGAGGCATCATTGCACTCCACAAGCTGACGTACGTGAGCCACCAGTGCTTCCACAGCGCTCTGCTCTGGGCTCTTGGGGATTGTGGTGGGTGGAAGGGCTGCACTCTGCTGTTTCAGACCTGTGGGGCAGGGGGGTAGCTGGGTTTGGCCCAAGAATAGTAATTAATGAAAACCTTGGCTTCTGTTCCTGGCCCCTCTCCTGCAGCAGCTTTTCAGGGCAGGATTTGTGTGTGCTGGAGCTTTTATTGCTTCCTCCACCTCACACTGCTTCCTGCCACACCATCCCCTCGTGCCTCAGGGTCTTGGGGCAGATGTGGGGGGCTCAGGGATGGGATGCAGTTGGATACTGCAGCTACAAACCCCAACCACCCACTTGAGAAATGAGTTTCCAGTAGAACCAGTCTTCATTTAAAATAATCAAAACAACTGTGGTAGAACAATCCTTTCTTCCAATTTCTCTGTCAGCAGTTCAATAGTAGTTGCCCATTTTCTTTTTAAATATTTACAGGAACCTTGAATATTTGTATCTGAGCGACCTTCCTGGGATCAGAGAGAAAGAAACGACCTTCCGTGTCCTTCAGCAGGCGCTGCCGAAGCTGGAGCTGGAGCTGGATTTGGAATAAACACAACAGCACATAACTGAGATGTATATGATTTCCTAGGATTTGTCTTACGTTGCATAAATTAAGTTGTAGACACCGCTGTATTCCCAACATGGAAATAAGCCCAGCTTTCCCAGTCCAGCCTCAAAAGCTGTATGTGACCTTTTGAGAAATTATGCAATTAAGTTTTATTAAGCTTAAACTCAGTGGTGGCTCGACAACAGACAAGGCAGGCCTCTGCACGTAGGCATCTGTTTCCTGTTTTTCTAGGAAGCTCTTAATACCTCAGAAGTTTGCAGTATTTTATTGCACAGAAGCAAAGTGCAAAGTGGCAGAGAAGGGAACGTCAGGGTGTGTGTGGTCGGTGCGTGGTGTTGGTGCTGTTCTCTCTCGGAGAATCTCGCCCACTTGGTGGGTGCTGATTTAATAAAAGAGGTTATGAGTCTTTGTGTTCTTCACACTTTGACTTTTGTGTGGTTTAAATGGAGTAATCCACAGGCAGGCAGGGTCACCCCCTCAGGAGCACTGAGCTGCTGTTGGTGAAGGAGCAGCAGCTCTTGGATACAGCCTTGGGCATGTTTTTGCTGTGTGCTGGCATCGACTAAAGCAGTTCTGTGCAGCTCTGAAGTTGCATCCTCATCACTGCTGATAAATAAAAGTCAACTGAGAATTGTTGAGGTTGGAAAATCCCTCTGAGATCACGGAGTCCAACTGTTCCCCAGCACTGCCAATGCCACCGCTGACCATGTCCCCAGGTGCCACATCCACCCCTCCAGGGATGGGGACTCCAGCAACTCCCCTGGGCAGTTGTGCCATGGCTGGACAGCCCTTGCCATGAAGACATTTTCCCTAATATCCAGCGTGAGCCTCCCCTGGCCCAGCCTGAGGCTGTTCCCTCTCCTCCTGTCCCTGTTCCCTGGAGCACAGCCCGACCCCCCCGGCTGTCCCCTCCTGTCAGGAGCTGTGCAGAGCCACAAGGTCCCCCCGATCTCCTTTTCTCCAGGCTGAGCTCTTTCCCAGCTCTCTCAGCCCCTCCTGGGACTTCAGACCCTTCCCGGTTCCCTTCCCCGGATACACTCCAGCCACTCAATGCCTTTCTTGTGAGAGACTCGAAACTGCCCCCAGGATTGGAGGTGGGGCCTCACCAATGCCCAGCACACAGGGAATGACATCCTCAGGGAGAACGCAGCATTTTTAGTCAAATCCCTGGTTTTTGAGGTAGGGAAGGGCAGAAGGCATCAGATGCACAGTGCTGTCTCACATGGTCTTCCACATGTAAGGAAACAAAAGGCCAACAAACATACAGGACATGGCATCTGCCCCACTGAAAGGGCTTTTACTGTTGTGGAACACAAAATGTACTGGGAAAATGTTTTTGCTCTAACTGACAAGTAAAAAGAGGATGTTTCTTGCCCAGCAGTAAAATTTTATATAGCAAAATACCTCCAGTAAATTGGAAAAAGAAGCTACATTTCTTTTATTCAAAATCAACACAATATTACATTCTGAGGTTCCACAAACCTGGGTCGTTCTAATACAAACATGTAGGCAGGATTCCTGCCTGTGTCTGGCCAATGTTATAAATTATATTCATGATTAGTTTTGCTAAAAACATTTTTGTAACTACAAGCAAGTGCCCTCACTCTTGTCAGAAGCAGAATTCAAGGACAAAACTTGCAGGAGAAATTCTGAAAAGACTAAAGAAACAACAGTTACTCTGTTTTCCTGGGAGTGGTGCCTGTTGAGCCCATGAAGTCACCGCCATTACTTTGAAATCTTTGTTCTCTGTAAGTGCAGGAGTGAACCAGGTGTCTCTCTGGAGCTGAGCTGACAACTCCCCAGGGCAGCCTAGACAGCACCACCACAGCTTCCACCCCAACAGCAGCACCGTCACAGCTCCTCACAGAGCAGGGACGTGGGCTCAGGCTAAAGCAGGAGGGACTGATATATTTGGCAAGGTGCAGTTCTCCTGCCAAGTCTGAAATGCAGGGGACAGATAGGCCAGAGTTTTAAATTTCACACTGTAAGCACTGGGTTGGGGCAATCCTGAACCAGGAGGCAATCAGTAATTAAAGCTGAATGTGTTTACCTTCATACACAGAACACTAAGATGAGCTTGGAGTTCTTCCTGCATCACTTCCCCTCCATCAGTGGCCCAGAGTAGAGGACAGACCACTCTTACATGTCATAACTTTTAGTGATTTAGTTTTCCACTGTGTATCCTCCATTTATAAATCCTGGATGAATTTGAACAAGTGAGATTTGATCTGCCACCTGGTCAGATGTTTGGGAAGTGGTACTTTGATTTCCTTGTCTTGCAGCAGTTCTTCTTGCTGTCCAAAGCAGGGAGAATGTTGCTGCTGGTCAGCAGAGGCAGGTGCTGTAACTAAAGGAAAAGTTACACAGTGTGTATTTGTTTGGAATGGGAATAAAGCACACATTTCCTTTCTCATGTGGAATATGAGCTATAAAACTATTCATCCTGTAATCCTCAATCCTACTGTACTTCTGAAGCTGAGAGTCATGGATCTGGGTTCTATGACTGGACTAAACCAGAACAGATCTTTAAAGGATTTCTTGCAGTCATCCAGGGCAAGAAAATAGTGCTGTTGTTTCCCAGGCCATAGAGATGGAAGAGGCAAATCAGTTTGACTCAGGAGCTGACATGCTGTAGCAGTTCTCCATCCCTCACCTCCAACTTCCCTGCCTGTTCCCAGCTCAGCACTACAGCTGCTGTGGGGAACGGGTCTCACAGCAATAAAGAACTGTGGAATGAGTTGTGTTGTGAGGCTGATTTGGGGATTTGGGATGGAGTCTGGAAAGGCCTGAGCAGCAGGGAGATATTAGCTTGGCAGCTCCAGCTGCAGAAACACCCAGTGCATGGGGGAACGTGTGGAACTCTGGGGGATTGTGTCCCATCAGCAGTTACAAACAGAAGTGGCTATTTTTCCCATCTCCAAAACTGAGGATTAAAAAGCACCAAAATATCCCAAATTAAACCAGCCACATGAGTGTGTCCAGTTTGTTCAGCCCTGCTGCTGCTCTTTGTCAGGAACACACATTCCTGGATAAACCTTATCGTTCCCAGGGCTGTGCTGTTTATCCCCAGTGCCCCATGGAGCCGCAGTGCAAAATCCAGTTTGTCCGGAGTTACTCTTTAGCCAGGGGGTTTGTTTTCTCCTCAGGACAGAACCAAGACCAGCCCAACACCCTCACCTGCCAGCACAGCCCACCCTCTGGGAGCCAGCCAAAGAGCCAGCCCCTCCTTGGGCACGGAATATGAAATAGCATGGAAAGCTCACCCCTGGCACCTGCTTCCGAGTCAGCCTGGCTGGTTTCCGAGTTTTTTCATGTTCTTTCCCCAGCTCTGCTGCCTCCCTAAAGCTGTCAAAATAGGGGTGCTGCAGCAGCTGCTCACAGGTCTGCCTCTCTGCAGGGTCCATCCGAAGGCAGCCCTTGGAAAAGATGGAGGATCACACAAAACACTCATTACACACAGGTCTGCACAACTCCATTTGCTCCCCACAGCCAACGAGTATTCCCACAGGTACATGGTAATAATTCTGTTTAATGGATTCTAAGAGTAGCTTTTCAGAGTTAGCATGAAGCTTGAGGAGCAGCTAATTACCCAACAATTGCAAAAATTAATCATGGGATGGTTTGGGTTGGAAGGGACCTTAAAGACCATCTCATTCCACCACCCCCCCCACACCTTCCACTATCCCAGGTTGCTCCAAGCCCTGTCCAACATGGCCTTGGACACTTCCAGGGATGAGTAGTCCACAATTGTAGTAGGAATTGCGGCTCAAGGAACAGGTACAATCACATGGGGTAGCAAACCAGCTCTATTTTTCAATGAATTTCTGATAAACTCTCACACCAGATGACATTTGTTCATCTCAGTGCAGGGCTTCTCCATGAGCTAGAGTTTTCTTACCTTCATGAGAGCCAGAGCAGAGTATGAAATATTGGGGAATTTCATTTCCAATGGTTCCTGGAGGGAAGACAACAGTGAGTGGACTCATATTAGCAAGCTTTTCATTCACCAGGGTACCAAGACCCAGCTTTCCACAGCAACGTGACCTTTTCCTCACAAATTGCTGCATCACTCCGTGTGCTCAGTGGCCTGGCATCACAGAGAACGTGCCATGAGAAATGGGGAAAAGGAGCTAAGGTCAAGCATTTTTGGACTGCTTTTACACAGGCTGTAAGGTAAAATGTCATGAGAGGGGTCCAAACACCTCCAGATAATATTCTGGTGCACAGTGGCAAAGTAGAGGACAAAGCTTTTGGATAGGGAAAAATCACTGCATAGCAAAGGGCTGGGCAAGCTGGGGAAGGGAGGGAAGTGCAGTAGGAGACAGCTCTTACCATGCTCTCTGGGTCTGGAATTCTTACCCCACTGAAGAACTGGTTGGTGCTGAACACTTGCTGGTGCCTGGGAATGAGATCCCCTTCGACCAAGAATTAAAAAAAAAAAAAAAATTGATTACTTTGCTATTTTAACAGTGCCTCCTTTGAACAAGGTTGTGTCCTCTAGCAAGGCTGATGCCATCCAAGAGAAATCTGAAGAGATGGAATAGCACCAAGTGAGCCAAGGAAACACTCTTTTATGACAATTAATGTTCATTTTGGCCATCAGTGATTCCACACCCGTGTGACTGTGCTGAAGGAAAGGCAGGGCCACAAGTGTTCCAACTTCAGGAAAATATAACTCCTTTTGGGTGAAATTGTCTTTGGACACTCCTGAGGGTGAATAGGGAAGAGCTGGCACACAGCCCCACCTGAACATGCCATAGCTTTTCCTCAAGGCAGAGTTTTTGAAGCTTAGAGCAGCTCAGAGCAAGGGAAATGGTAAAATCAAATCCATGGCAAAGGGGCCAGTACAATGCCAACCCCCATAATGGCTCAGCTTCAATCAAGGAGCTTTGCTCTGTGAACACTACCTCAGTCCAGCACCTGGATCCAACAATCCAATGGGAATCTCTTCTGGCTGAAACCCTATCATTAAAAATAAATTATAAGTGCCTTACACTGGCATTAGTGAATTCTGGAGGATGAAGCAATCAGTGATGAACTGTTTTTCTAGCTAAGGAGCTTATCTGTTTAAAGCCATTAGTCACCTTTGTAGTTTAATAAACTGCTCAGTAAAAATTATAACTCTCTGTTCATGCCAACGAATTTCAGTTAGAAGTGGAGGGCTGTTTGTTGTCACTCAAGAAATCAGATGTTGCACACCAAAATCAAAAAGAATCAATGGGACTGGATTAGTTTCAGGGTTATGGAGATAGTGGCTCTTTTATTTTACATAAATATGGAGAGGCTCCTAAAATTCCTTGATGAACAACAACAAACACATGGAACAGAGAAGCTGCAATGCTCACACTCCCCTTCCCAGGCACGCAGCCATCAACAGGCACTGGCAATGCTTATGAAACCTCCAAAGCTGGGATGGACTGAATCCAACTGTTCACCGACCACTTTGCTCCGTACCAAACCCTGAAAAACACCTGCATCTTTCAAAGTTTTATGGAAAGCATTCCTGCTCCTTTCTGATAAAGGTACCTCATTATTTTTGTCTGTGTGGAGACAGCTGAAGAAGTTCATGTGCTCCCTCACCCCAGCAGTCACCAAGCCACCCCAAGGAACCAGGAGGGGCATCCAGTGGTCACCAAACACATCCCACATCTTTCCCAATGTGCCCAGATCCAGACCCAGCTTCCCAGAGGCCACCACTGCGAGAGAGTGGAGGGATGGTTCCAGGCAGTGTGCAGGCAAGGATCCTGCTCCCTCAGCCTGACCCATTGGCAGCCTGTTAGCACATCTACATCCCACCAGAAAACCCAGCTCCTTCTTGAGGCCAGGAGCACCTCAAATAAACCAGCAGCGACCAAAGGGAGAGCTGCTGGGTAGATTCCCCTCCTGGCTATTCCCAATTCCCACCAGAGAGGGCATCCCTCCTGGGCAAGCCCCAGTCCTGCCAGAGGCGTGGGTGCAGGGGGACGCTCACCCAGGGTTCTGCGGATGAGGTACAGCTGGTCCACGTCCGACTTGCCCGGCCACAGGGGCAGCCCCGAGAGCAGCTCGGCGAAGACGCAGCCGATGGCCCACACGTCCACGGGGGGGCCGTACTGGGTGTCCCCCACCAGCAGCTCCGGGGAGCGGTACCACCTGGTGGCCACGTAGTCGGTGTAGTAGTCACTGGGACCAGCTGAGTCGGGGTCAGGGGAGAGAGACACAAATAGGAATGTGCGATCAGAGTGATGCAGATCAGCTCTGGTCACTTGTTACACGCGTTTGGGTACCTCCTGGGCAGGCCAGAGTCACTGGACACTAGCAGAACCCAACTTTGGAAACACTCATGATCTGGCAAAAATCATGACCGTGTTTTCCCCCAAGTGAAAATGTGCAGAGCTCCACAACAGGGCCCTGCACCAGCCAGTGGGCAGTTCTCAGAGCCCATGTGATTTGTCTGAACAGGAGCTAAAAAAAACAGATTAGGGGGTTTATTTACAACGGAAAATGTGAAGCCATTGTTTGCAGAGGCAGCCAGAGGGGCTCTTCCTGCCAGGGAACTCCAGCTGTGTCTCCAGCACTGCATAAACAAGGGCTGGGCAGCTCCAAGACGCCCAAGGCCAACTTCCATCTCGAAGTGCCAGCACCCCCAGCGGCTCAGTCATCCCAGCAGGGAGCTCAGCTTGTTCACAGATGTCACCTTGGTGTCTGGGCTCCCTCCCTGTACGGGCTGGGAATCTCCACCCAGCCTTTAGCAGAGCTTCCCTGGGAAAACACTCAGCCATGATTTGCAGTGCATCAAAGCCAAGTGAGTGAATGGCTGATCTACACTCTGTGTACATAGAGAGTCAGCACTCACTCAGGATTCGAGCAAATCCAAAGTCACAAAGTTTGATGACAGAGTGCTTTGTTATCAGGATGTTTTCTGGCTTTACATCCCGGTGGATGCACTGGAAAAAGAAAAAAAAAAGCAAGGTTAGAAGCAAGTATTTAACCTGGCCCTCAGATAAATTCAACCACATCCCCCTTGTACACTGTGCATGTGTCCAAATTTGGGATCCTCATTAGAGGGAAGATGTGGGGATCCCAGAGTGACTGCAGTGAAGGGCCACTGAAATCCAAGGGATTGTGGTGTCTGACATCCAAGGAGAGGATGAAGGAGCTGGAACCATCAAGAAAAGGCTCTGGGGCAAACTCTTCAATGTGCATTAATACCTGCTGGGAAGGAGTAACGGAGACTGAGCCAGGCCCTCCTTGGGGTGCCAGAGACCATGGGCACAAACTGAACACACAAGAAATTCCATTTAAACCTAACTAATTTATTTTATCTTCTTTTACTGAGAGGGTGGCCAGACACCCAAACAAGTTGTCCAGAGAGTCTGTGGAGCCTCCAGCCTTGGAGATCCTGAAACCCTGACTGGAAAAGTTTCTCAACAGCCTGTTCTAGCTGAGCCAGCCTGACAGGGAGGGTTGGATGGGATGATCTCCAGAGGTCCCTTTCAACATCAGCAATTCTGTGATTCTTTGGAGATGACCTTGTCCTTCATAGCAACAGAATTTGGGCTTGGCAAGGAATTTCTGCTGATCAAACTAGCAAAGACCTGTATTTCTTTTGCTCTTCTCAACTTACCAGGCTCTCATTCATATTGTTCATCCCCCACCATGAAATCTGAGCAAACACCTTGGACTTTCCTTGCCAATTATTGTGTCTCCCCTTGAGGACTGAAATGCTTCTTATTAAACCACTGTCATGGAGTTCCTAAAAGGGCAGCTGCATAAAACCTCATTACCTGTGATCTACAGCAGGTCAGGCTGCAGCATCTCATTGTTCCCTCTGCTCTCGAATGCCATTAAATCTTTCAGACTGAGCAGGACAACAGAAAAAAGACGCAAACCAACAAATCTTGGAAGCAGGAGAGACCTGTGGCCAAGTTCCTGTGGCTCAGCTGGACATAATCCTCCCAGCAAAGACAAAACACCCATTCCAGGGCCATCTCCTCCCCTACTCTTAAATCTCAAATGTTGGCAGAAGAACAAAAACAATTACAGCTAAGTTTGCCTAAAGAACATCTCCAAAAGGCTCCTTCTCTTTCCCTGCTTCTTAAAATGTTCCCACTGTCATGTACACAAGTCATGTCTCCCTCCAGAGAGCAGAGGAGGGGCTGTAAAATGGGTTCACTGTGTCTAAGTTTTGAAATCTTTTCACTGGTGCCATGATCCAACCCCGTGACAGTCAACTGAAGGGCGTTCTGTGAAATCAGCAGCAGTTTGCTCAGGTCCCAGCTGATGAGCCGGTAAGGCACGTTCCTAAAGGTCAGCAGCATTGCAGGGCCCAGGGATCACACATGGATACATTTCCATTTCTCCTGGAAGCTTCTCTAAGGTCATAAGAGCAAATCATTCCTTGACAGCCGAGCCAAAGGGTGTGTGTGACAGTGAAGGCAGCTGTTGTGGGTATACACCAGTATTTCAGGTGTGTTTCCTGTTGAAAACAGGAGATTCCATCTGACTCCATCCCATTAAAGCTCTGTCATCAGGAAAATGCCAACAGAACCCCCTCTCCTCCAAGGCTGTGTTCCAGCAATCATTTGTGCTGATCAGGGGACTCACATTGTGTTTATGGCAGAAGTTCACAGCCTGCAGGGTCTGCCAGGTTATGCTCTTCACCAGGTACTCTGGCAGCCTGTTGGAAAAAAAACAGTTTATTTTGGCCATTTATAATAACTCCACCATTAGAAGGAAAAAGAAGAGGAGGCCTCTGAGTGCTGACTTGTACAGGAACCTCTCAGCAAAATCACCAGGCAAGTCAGGAAACACTTCCAATCCAGACAGTGCAACAAGACACAAGAATTTACGGCAGCTGAAAGTGTGATAGTACCACTGCCACAGCCAGCATGGGCTGCCACTGTGACCACACAGCAGAGTCCATGTCAAATCCTGTCCTGTGGCTGTGTTTAACATCCCCAATTCCTGGCAATCCTGAAATGCCAGCAGGAATTTCTGCCTTGGCAACTCTCAAGGTTGGAACTGTTGGAGTATCCATCGTATAGATACATGGAAGGCAGCCATGGCACTGATTGTCCAGAGTGGAGAGGGGGAAAACGGGCCAGGGAAGGCTGTTCAGACAAGAGTATAAAGCTCTGCTTTGGTTTGGATTCCCCCTCCTTCCCTCTCAGGGCTGGCAAGCACTTCCCAGCCCCCTCTCCTTTCAGTTCCTGGGCAACAGTTCTTAAACTTCCTTGGCTGTCTGTAATGAGCTTCAACAACACCAGGAGAGGTGACAAACTTGGCACTTTCAAACTTAGATACAATTTTATTTCACATTTAATGCTGAAAAACTTCTGATTTATTATAATGAAAAGCTACCCAAAAATAAACCAAAACAATACAAGCCTGGGTTTTTCTTTCAAGCGTGGCTTTCACTTTCTGCTGTCAGTGGGACACTGACACTCTGCTGACACTACTGTGGCCACACTAGAGATTCCTTCCAGAAACATCCCAAAATGATGGGAGTGCTGCTCTGGCAGCTTGAAGAGGGGATGGAGTTGGTCAAATGAGCTGGAAACAGCACGTGCCCACCCATCTTAACCTGACCACAAAGACGTGACCATCTGCCCCAGAAAAGCTGAAAAGCAAAGTGTGCAGCTGTTACATGTTCCTTCACGCTGGAGTTGTTCTGATGAACAGGAAGCAAATGGGAAGCATTTCCTTCAAAGAGAGTTATCCATCCTCTCTTCAGATGGCAGGTGAAGAGGTTCAAAGTCGGGGACAGCTGCTCAGCAGCTCACAAAGCCATGTGCTATCAGCATGCTCCATTCTCCTGGAGCTCCTCAGCAGGCAGAAGGGGAATAAATAACAGGCTCATGTTTATTCAAGCCCCAATCAGTCTCCTGCAGGCAATTCACTTAGCTCCAGGCCTGTGAAATGATTTATGGATTTTTGCTTAGCATTTCCACAGCACCAAGGCACCGTGGATAATCAGGGACAATGTATTCGGTGGGAGTGTCATTTACAAGGTGTCAACAGAACAAACCCTGTGTGTAGCTCACACTTGGTCCAAGCACCTGTTTGAAAAGGAATTTTTGCTTTTGGTGCAGGCACAGCTCCTTGGAACTCCTCCTCACCCTTGAGGGCTGAAAGTGTTCAGAAGCCGTGTAGATGTGGTGAACACGGCAGTGCTGAATTAACAGTGGGACTCAATGGTCTCAGAAGGCTTTTCCAACCTAAGGACTCTGTGAGTCTCTGACTCTGTATTTGGGTGCCAGTGACCTTGCCCCAGTGCCCACAGTGATGGGAGCAGTGGAACAAGCAGGACACAAGCTGTTTCCAGGCCCTGGGGTTCACTGCTCCCCCGCCAGCCAAAGCTCTCCCAAATGCTCAGCTCAGAGGTCCTGTCTCCGTGGTGAGCAGGGCTGTGAGCGAACACAGCTCCTACGCCATTCTTGTGGATATCATTGCCAAACCACAGTAACAGAGACACTCCTGGGCACTGGGCTGAGAAACCTCTCCTGTAATTAATGACATTCCTCTGAAAAGCCACAGGGCAGCAAGGACATGGACACCCTGCCCCCTGTGCTCCCAGCAGAGAGGGGCTCACTCACCCGCGGGGGTGCTTGTCCAGCTCGTGCAGCACCGTGTGGTCGCAGTACTCGAACACCAGGTGCAGCCTCCGCTTCCTCCTGAACACCTCCAGCAGGTTCACCAGGTTGGGGTGCTTGAGTTGCTGCAACACACAGGGGATGGACTGGTCATGGTGAAGGTGTGGGGGACAGAGATTTTTCCAGCAGAGTCACAATTCCTTAAGCTGAGCCCTTTCTACAAGCACAGCACGACGTGAAGCACCAGCTCAGCTACAGCTCAGCCTCTGTGTATTTATTCTGGGAGCTGACCTAAATGGGTGGGGAACAAGCTCTTCCCAGTGCTCCATCTAACCCTGCCCTGTGGCAGTGGGAAGCCATTCCCCCTTGTCCTTGGATACTGGGAAGAAATTCCTGGCTGTGAGGGTGGGGAAGCCCTGGCCCAGGTGCCCAGAGCAGCTGTGGCTGCCCCTGGATCCCTGGCAGTGTCCAAGGCCAGGCTGGACAGAGCTGGGAGCAGCCTGGGACAGTGGAAGGTGTCCCTGCCCATGGCATGGGGTGGAACAGGATGAGCTTTGGAATCCCTTCCAACCCAAAGCAAACGGTTTCAAGACTCTGCAAACTCCCACCCCACCTCCCTTGGCTCCTGGCCACAAAAATCCCTTTGTCTGCAAGGTGTTTACTGTGCAGAAAAATGATTTATCAGGCCCCACATTTTTTACTGATGAAACTCAATCCCTCTCCATCTCTGACAAACAGGAGTTGCCTAAGCCAGGAAATACCTCAACAAACAAATAAACAAACTGTTACTATTGACAGAGAAAAAGCTGAAAAGAGTCAAGCAGGTCTGCACTTGTTAAAAATCAACAGTGCCCTGACATAGATCCTGCTGTGCTGGGCTGCAGTGGCTTTGGATCCTTAAGGATGATGCAGTTCCCAGCTGCATTACAAGGGATTTCTGCAATGATTATTTTCCTTTGCAGAAGTTTAATAACATTTAAATCTTAATGTAAATGTAGCATTGTTTACTGAATTAATACAGCTACATGTCCTATGTTTACTTTGGCTAGGAGAAAAACTCAGTCTGCTTCTCCCCAAAAACTAACTGAAAAATAAACATGCTTTTTTCCTAGATGATGGCTTTCCTAGGATGGCAGGTGTACAAATCATGAGCACCCTGGAGAAAGGAGAAAGGGAGCACCTCCCACTTCTTGGAACGCACAGCTGAGGGCTCATCACCCAGCAGCAAGTTCGCAACAAATAAAAGGAAATTTTTTTTTTCCGCACAACACATTCCTAAAGCCTCAGGAAACTATGGAGACCAAATGAACATACAAATTCCAAAAGAACTGTGACAGAGTCCCAACAGTCTGCAAACGTCTCTAAGCATGAAGCAATGGGCACAACCTTTGGCTCCAGAATCCTTGCCCAGAAACTGGGAGTGTGGAAGGAAACCTTACCTGATCCTCTCCCTCTTTTTCCTGGGTTTGTCCTCATTTCTGCATGCTTGATAGACCTGGCGTGTGACTCCCTGCAGATGCTCCCGTGTTTTTATTTCATCGGGCACATAAAGCCAGAGGCTGAAGGAGTGACCCATCTCTGTGTGAGGATGAGCTCTCAGAGAGGTCAGGAAAGGATCAGCAAAGACAAGGCGCTGCCTTGGCTCACTGGTGCTGGTCCTGCTGTCGCTTCCATGTGTGAATCCCCGACCCTGCCCAGCCCCTGGCATTCAATCCACAGCTGGATCCCACACACCCAGGGGCTCAGAAAGGGCATTTTAAGAAGGACCTGCAGTAGATTTATCAATAAGGGAGCAGGGAGAACTGTGTCCCATGCCTGTCCCCCTCCTTGTGCTGTCTAGAACCACTTTTTGCCCACATGTTTTACACCAGCTCCAACAGCTCTGGGGGAACCTCCTGGACGCAGAGGCACACCAAGGGCAGAGCTGTGCCCACACCAGCCAGGACATCGCTGACTCCATGGGGGACAGAGCCTGGATCAATCCCTCTGTGCAGGGCACACCGTGACTGCGCTGATGCTCCTCCACTGGCCCTGCAGAAGCCGCAGGCTCCTGGCGGCTGCTCATTGCCCAGTCTCAGCTCCCACCTGCACCTGGGCCGGGCAGGACCAGCAGGCATCGCCATCCCAGGACAAGCGGGTCGGACATTGCCCGGGACCGGCTTTCTCCCAGAGGAACTGACTGACCCGGGCACTTCATGGTGCTCCTCCACACACGTCTCTTTGCTTCCCTCCCTCACGACACCCCCAAGTACCCTCATGCCTGTCCCTTCATGGCTGCCCTGACACCCCATCCCCTCACGACGCCCCGTCCCCTCACGACACTTTATGGCTGCACTCACACCTTGTAGCCTCACGATGCCCTTTCCGGGACGCCCTCGCACGCTGTCCCCTCACGACATGTTCCCTCATGACGCCTAGTCCCCTCACGACACCCTGTCCCCTCACGACACCCTGTCCTCTCACGACACCCTGTCCTCTCACGACACCCTGTCCCCTCACGACACCCTGTCCCCTCACGACACCCTGTTCCCTCATGACGCCTCGTCCCCTCACGGCTCCCCCCAGCCCCGTCCCCTCAGGGCGCCCGCGCTGCCCGCCGGGGCTCGCCATGGCGGGCACAGCCCGTGCCCGCAGCGGGGTCAGCTCCGCCGCAGCCGCCCACCTTCAGCATGCGGATCTCCCTCAGGGCGATCTTCCGGATCACCGGGTCCTCCTCGGACTCCAGGAACTTCTTGATGGCCACGATCTGCCCCGTGTCTTTGTTGCGGCACTTGAAGACGACGCCGTAGGAGCCCTCCCCGACCTTGCCCAGCTTCTCGTAGCGCTCCATGGCCGGGGCAGCCCCGCCGCCTCAGCAGCCGCCTCAGCGCCGAGCCGGGGCGGGCCCGGGCGGGGGAGCCTCCCCGGCGGGGACGGCCCCGGGAACCGCCCCGGGGCCACCGGAGCGGCCGGGGCGGTCCCCGGGAGGGAGGGGAGGAGAGGGGGGTATTCCCCGGCTTCTCCGGGGGCCGAACGGTGATCCCACACCTCACGATCCCCCCCGGGCTTCGTGCCCCGCAGCTCCGCTCTGTTCGCGGAGTCACAGATCCACGGCATGGATCGGGTTGGAAGACACCTTAAAGAGCATCCAGCTCCAAGCCCCTGCCATGATCGTGTAGCCTTTGCCGTTCTCTGCCTTTCCAGAGGATCTCGGCGTTTGACTCCGTTTTCCTGGAGGGCTGGAAGAGGGAACAGCCTTCCACAGGCTCTGCCAGCCTCAGGCAGCACCCGCACCTCCCTCTGGCACCTGGAGGTTTCCTGAGCACCTTCCCAGTGCACGGTTCCACTGCCTCAGGTGTGTGTCACCGAAAGGGCTCCTGCCAGCAGCCAGCCCCTTCCATCGAGCGTTTCCACCTTCCTAGTCTCTTTTCTGGGTCCCTGCATCCTCATCCCCTGATGAAGGTGGCCTTGTGTGATGGCAATTGCTTTCAATATTAGATCTGAGGATAAGTGTGGACACCCCACTCCATCTCGCATTTCCTCCCTCCCCAGTCCTTTCCAAGGAAGTGCTTCCCAACTCAGAACAGTGATCCATTAGTTATTCTTCTTCCCAAGCCACATCCGTGTGCAGTCCTCACACCCCAGCTGCCAAGATTCACCCACAGAGATACCAATCTTTGCAGGGGAGGAATATTGCAGTGCATTTATTTACCAGTAACTGTCAGTTCTTTGTGCTGTCCCAAGGCACATTCATTACATTATTTTTTCAACCTCCTTTCCCCTCTGCCTCAGCACATCCCTGAAGATCTGGGATACAGGTACAGCACCTGCAGCAAGCAGGCAGTCACCATGTGAGGACAAGGTGTAAACTGCTCCAGACCCTGCCGAAGCTGAGCCGTGTGTTTTCCTACTCCAAGAGCTCTTCAGAGCCCACCAGCCCCTGCTCTCTTCCCAGCACAAGGCAGCCAGCCTCTGCTTTTCCAGCCAAACGATTCCCAAGTGGCTCCCTGCTGATCCAGGTGACTGGCAGCAGGGCTAGGCCAGGAATAATGTGGCCCTGCTACTCTGATTTCTCCCTCCTGTGCTATGCTGCTGTCCGTGGGAGCTGCTGCTGGCTCCTGGCAGTCTGTAGGATGGAGAACAGCGGCGCCAGGACCTTCCCCCAGCAGCCACAAAACCTGGAGACCAGCTGGCTTCTCCCGAGATCCCTCTGATAAGGTATTGTTCCCAGCGAGTCACCACACCACAGATCAAATAAAGCAGTTTATTTGGCATAGACTGAACTGCAACAGAAATTCCCGTAGAACAAAGCCTGGTTACACAAACTGAACGAGTGCAGTTATGAGTCTCAGTTATACCTAACGACTAAACAAGGTAAAAAAAGCACATTTCAGAGTCTCCCAGTCTTGTCCTTTCCATCCAGAGACACCGTGGCTCACTGATGCGTTGTACCTTTCCTCTTTAAAGAGATGTCAGCACAAATCCAGCCGTATTTTTCACTTTCAAGCAATTTGGTTAGGAAATCCAAAGAGACTAACGCACAGACTGCTCTTCCCATGCTGTTTGTACTTCCAAGAGCTCTGGGAGCCTGTTTTAAGGCTTTCAAGTCGGATACATGACCTCGTGCATCCAATAATTAAAACTTTGATAATGCTGAGTGAGGAAGGAGGGGCTGAGCAAGCTTTTGCTTCATAACCCCCGAGCTCCCCCGCATTTAGGCTTTCTCAAGCCTGGTTTAAATTCCACAAAAACAAAGCTACAGACAACACCAGACTAAATTAAACAGTCAAACACAAATTATACTGATCAGGGCCACCGAGGCTGGCTGGGGTGACTATGGAACACGAGATCTGCTCTGTGGTACGGAACAAAAGTGAGGTTTTACGCTAGGAAACAGCATCTCGCAGATCATGCCAAAAATGCCACTGTCTATGAAACCAGCAGAAAGCATTTCAAAACATGCCATTAGAAATGCTTCAACAGCTAAAAAAGGTTTGATTAAATGAGGACTTTCCTAAGTTTATTCATGATCCAGCAAAACACCAGTCATTTGTGTCAAAGAAAAATACTTTCAGCTCGTTATTTCTGCATGACGGTGTCATGACCTAAGAGTTATTTACTCCAGTTATTCCCCATAAATATTCAGATTTTATTTACAGGTTTCTCTAGTCTTTTAGAGATCTCCTTTAAGTTTTTTCAAAGATGAAGCTGAAATTACCTTCTGTAGTGAATGAGGTAAATTAAAAAGTGTTTGCTCTACAATATCTACACTTGGTGCTTCACTTCATCTTAATTTTTGTTTTAAATTCCCTGTAGACCAGGAGTGGCACCATTTGAGGTTCATCACCAGTCACTGTGAAGTAATTTCAATACTAGAGAACTCAGCTTCTTTGAAAGACAAAAATCACACAAAAATACTGCTGATCCAATTCTAGCTGACCACCCTTAAAGCACATTTTCCATGCTCTGTGGAGTGATTTTTGAATTTTATCTGTGCACTTACTATTTATTAAGCTTTGACACAGCGTCAGAACTGAAAAGCTCGACTCGATTTCGATGTCAAGTCAACAAGAACTAGTTTTGAATGACAGTGGCTAAAATGCTAAATGTATGCAGGGCTATTTTCCCCTCTGGACCTTCCCAACTTCAGCTGTCCTGAGTAACGAGACATCCCTGAGCCATCACGTGGGCCCAGACAATTCCCTCCGTGTTAAATTATGGATCATGGAGTGATGCCAACGCAGCCAACACAGCACCAAAGCCCTCCCAGCTGTCACACACCTCTACTGCTCTGTTCAAACTCCAACCTCTCAGCACATCTCAGGACATGAACAGGCAGCATTGAATTAAGAAAACCTTCAATTTAAATGTTTATGAGCTGCTACTGCACCTGCCCAAGGACCGTGTTCACATCAAAGCCAGCAGGGTAATGTGAGGTAGTAAAACCAGATGCTCTCCTGGAGTCAGTCTATATTTAATGGTACCTCAGGAATTTTAATTAATGAGGAAGACAAAAGGAACCGATGCGACTCTTCAATGGAGAAAGAGAAAGGAAAAAAAATTGCAGGTGACCAAACAGGGAAAAAGTGACCAAAGCTTGGGTATAGAATACTGGTTCTTATCATGTTTATTTACACCACACAGCTGGGGCTGGAGCCATTCCCAAAGCACTGTGGCACAGCTGGAATGCTGCTCAGGCTCAGCCACGGCTCCAGGCTCCCCTCTGGAATAGCATAAATAAACCACACGTCGTGGGCAGTTGGATACATGATACTTTCATTCATTAAGGATGATGACCTGATACAATTTCCATTTCTTGTCACAAGGCTTATCCCTAATTTATGAAAATAAAGCATATATGTTTTGTACATTTTTATATATATATATATAAATATATATATAAAAAATACACACTGCCAGTCAACTTCACACACATGCACACACACACACACATGGATATTGTACACAGCCACCCAGGAGCAACAAGTCTGATATCAATATTCTACTTTGTTTACACACACCCTACGTCTAGGAAGTAAGAAAATCCCTTTTATGGCAATTCTGCAGGCAGAAAAATCAGTACAAAATATTCTGTTGTACAAAACTGCATTTTTTTTACAAGATCATCCAACACGGTAACACACCCCTCAGTAATGCTCTACATCCCTACAAGGAAAAAGAATAATCAAATCTTTATACAATTGTAAAAAAAAAAAAAAAAAAAAAAAAAAAAAAAAAAAAAAAAAAAAAGTAAGCTGCTCTGCAACCTTCCTTTACTAAAAGTTAGACATTACCCCATCCTAGCAGCAGATTAATAAATAAGGATTAAATAGTCTATTATACAAAGCCATACCCAATGGCAGATTTAAAACCAAAAAGCTTTGCAGATACTTTCACTTCCTACACAGATCTTTGTTTTATTAAGAATAAGACTCAGTATAAAACAGGGCAACAGCCAGCACTAGATCTGTATCTACAGAATAAAAGGAAAATCCAGGGGATGGAAAATATTTAACAGTTTATGGCACCTTTACTGCAGAACATGTCTCAAGGCTCTGTTTCCCTAGAACTAACGAGTAAAGGGCTCTTTATCTCAGCTTTTATTAAGCAAACTCCATATAACCAACCACACAGTGGCAAGAGACAGAACCAGCTGTTCCCAGCTGCAAAAATGGATTGATTCCCACCCTAAAAACCACCACAATTCCGGTGCCAAGCCAAGAAAGGGCAAGTCCCGGTTTCCTGGCGCTCCTCGGTCCCAGCGTGGCCAATTCCCTCTGGTTTTGGTGGGTGAGTGCTGCTCAGTAACTGTTTTCATGTCCAGCCAAGATGTAGAGATTGCTGTGAGCCGTGGGGTTTTCCGTGGGCCTGCTCTCCAGCACAACCACTCTGCAACCAAACACAAACGGGATCCACGTGGTTGGGGGCAAAAAACAGAGCTCTTGGTGGAGCTCCTGAGGGATCCACATTGGGGGCAAAAACAGAGCTCTTGGTGGAGCTCCTGAGGAGGAAACTCGGGGGTTTGTATAGATTGGAGATAGAGGTTCCCCCGAATATCTTGGGTGTTTGTTCTTTGAACAGTGCCCTCATTTTCCAGCATCATTTCTGATAAAAACATTGAAGGACAAGGTATAGTGGAAGGGTTGGAACTGATGATCTTTAAGGTCCCTTCTGACCCAATCCATTCTGTAATTCCACGATCCCATCATCTGCAGCCCAAATGTTCATCCCTCCTACATCCTGCAATAAGCATCAGCCACTAACATCAACAATTCTCCTCCCTCCTCAATATTTATCACCCAAGGGGTCCACAGGGATCACTCAATCCCATCTCTGCCTTTGTCCTGCTGGATCATGCTCCTGTGGGCTGCTCTGGAAAATGCTTCTCTCCCTGTCTTGGCACACTGACCAGTGCTGGACCTTGCCCATCAGCTGCTGTGGCTGGGCCTTTGACCTCCCCTCTCCCTCCGAAATGTCGAGCATTTCTCCACACCAGCTCCTAGGAAAATATCCTGTTGATTTTAGGATAAACATATCTCTGTTTTTTGTTTTCCTCAAAGAGTTTTCAAGTGAAGTCTCGGAAGAGTCTCTGTCCCTGATCTTCACCTCTGCACCCAAGCAGTTCTAGGGAGATCCAAGGTGAAAAGGGCATTCTACATCTCCTTGCTGGAAACAGCAGGAATTTTTGTTTGCACACTTCCTGGGGGTTCTCCAGAGGGATTAGGAAAACCAGCTGAACAGAGATGGAAATACAAACCAAACGGTTTGGATGTTCAAGGCCAGGCGAGGGAGCAGGGGATCAGGGATTCAAGAGCACGAGGTGTTCAAGGCTCTGAGCCACCCGGTCCAGTGGAAAGTGTCCTTGGCCAGGGGTGGAAAAAGATGAGCTTTAAGGTCCCTTCCAACCCAAACCAATCTGGGATTCTGTGGTTGTGATTGCTGGGTTCATCCCTACCTATTCCTGCATTTATCTCTCTGGCTGAGAACCCACAAATGCTCACGTCCAACCTGGAGCCTGGGGCAGCTTCTGCTCAGGTTCCAAACTTGGGGGGCTGCACCTCTTCCCTCCTCTGCAGCTGGAAGGGACCAGCTGATATTACCCAAAATGTGTGGATTTGGACAACTGTGATTCAAACCTGAGCCAGTTCTGCTCTGCTGTTTCCAGCCCAGCAAGGATTGTTTTGAACTGACTGCTGCCAAGGTAATTCCCAGCTCACCAGGACAACCCAAGCCAGGAGCAGCCTCTTCCAGAAGGGCACTGAGCACTCTGCAAGCCAAGAGCATCTCTCCTCTCTCCCTGCCACTTGCTGCCCACAGACAGAGCTGGGCTGGGCTGGAAGCCAGTCCCAGCTGGAAAGGAGAAAAGCTGGTTTAAATAAAACAAAAGGTTTCTGTTTCTGCAGGGAGATTACCTGTCTGACCCCAGCAGGCGGAAAACCCTGGTTTCATCAGATATCTCCTGCGTCACCTGCAAAAAATGCAGATATTGAGATCCATTTCAGCAGCAAAACTAAATTTATTGCTCTGAGTTGGAAGCAAATAAACATTGAAATGCAATTTAGTGCAAAGTACAGGACTGAAATGGATAAATTGATGTTAAGCATTGTAGAACATGAGCATTCTCACTTGGGAAGCAGAGAGAGAAGCCAAAGGGTCAAGCTGTAAATAAGGAACAGGAGGAATGAAACCTGGAGAGGCTGGAGATCACTTACCTCATCTGACTTGAAGCTCTTGCCCTGCATGCCGTGCTTCCAGAAGGCCAGCACGCTGTCCTGAAGGCACACTGCAAAGGAGGGACACAGTCACAGCCATTCCCTGGGTCCTGCTCTCCCAAAGCCTCTGCAGAGCCCCCAGCAAGTGTGTGAACAAAAACTGCCAACCAAAGCACCCTGCGCTGCTGGAAATGACACAGCATCTGAATTATTATTCAAAATAATGTATGGAAAATGGGAGTTTTCCATTCAGGGACAGAGAGAGCACAGGGCTGCCAGCTCAGAGCATCTGATCTGATTTAATCTATGATTTAAAGTTTGTTACAGCAGAAATACCTGACAGCTACAATTCAAGTTTTAGAAGCAAAGCTCCTGTCCTAGTCTAAAGACAGCAGCTTGAGAATGAGACTCAAGTATTATTACCCTGCAGTTAAAAAATAGATGTGCTATTACTTGAAACAAAATCTTGACTTTTAGAAGACTAACACAGATTTATGGATTACTAAACCACTTCTTCCTCCCCAATTTTTTTTTCTCATTGCTGTGGAAATGACCAGAAACAAGTCAGGCTTTCAACACTGAGTTCTTAAACCCCTGAGAGACACCAAAGAAGGAAATCACTCACCCACTGACTCGATGCAGAAATCAAAACTCAGCTCAGAAGCCAATTTCTTGCTTGACTTCAATTTCCCTTGTAAATTCACTATTTTCACAAATTCTCAAGAGAAAGAGAAAAACAAGCATTGAAACCCACTGCTGAAAACGACTCAAGTGTAAAATATTAATTTAATCTTTCAGGCACAAAGAAATACTCAAACTTAACATTTACAGTCTTTGCCTAAAATGAACCCAGGAGCATCTTTCTCTCAAAATAAACACAGGAAACTTTGTACCACTTTGGAGTGGTTTTAGACCCTCCTGACAGAATGATGCACACATGAAGATGGGAAGTGGAATCACAGACTCAAAATCAAATCCCACTTATCCAAACTATCTTTTTGGAAATACTACAAGCCAAATGAATAATGTAGGGAGCAAAAAATAACTCGTGGTAGAGTTAAAATCAACAAGTGTGGCAACCCAAGTTTCGCACGAGGTGTTGTGAGTTATCCAAGAGAGTTTTGTGTTACTCACTGTCCAGGCAGACCAGGACAGTGTCTCTTTCCAGCTGTGTCACGTGAATGGCATCCAACTGCTGATTGCCTGGGGGGAAAAAAAAATCAGATTATTTTATATCCCATCAAAAGACTCAGCCTCTTCTCAAGCTCTTTTCACTGTGCTCTTTGTTACACTGATTTTTTTTAAGGCTCTAAGATCCCAGAATGGTCTGGGAGAAGGACAAACCTCTCTGTTCAAAGCAGGGATTTAACAGGAAAACACAACTTTTACTGGATGAAATACATTTTATGCTGCAGTTCAGCACAGCTTTCTCCACAGAGAAGCACCACGATAAACAAAAGGAACCATCAAGGGAATTTTAATTCCTAAAAACCCACTCTTTTCCCATAAACCCACATCTGGAAAGATCATTGTGATGATGATAAACTATAATAGAGTTTTTTTCTAGTCTTTACTAATGAAGTTATTCCTACAGCTGCTGAAAAAGCAGTATTTAAAGGTAAAAATGTACATCCAAGCAGCTGCAAAATATCAACCAGGTTTTGAAGATAACCCAAATTTTTGCCTTTTAAGAGTCAGCTGAAGATAACAACCCTCCCTCAAGGGTTGGAGGATGGACAAGAATCCATTTCTGGGAGTTTTTAGCCAGGAAAGGAAGGGAAAGAGCAGAACCCAGAAAACAGAATGGAACCACTAAGGAGAACCCAAAGCAGCAGGGTCTGACTGGTGTTTAAGGAAATTTAGAGAGTAAGAGTTGTGTCTGAAGTTTTGTAAGGACAGTTTGTAGTGATGTGGACAGGTCAGGACAACACAGAGAATCATGGAATCCCAGAATAGTTGGAATTGAAAGGACCTTAAATTCCATCCCATTGCATCCCATTGCATTGCATCCCATGGATCCCATGGATCTCATCCCATCCCATGGATCTCATCCCATCCCATGGATCCCATGGATCTCATCTCAACCCATGGATCCCATCCCATCCCATGGATCCCATCCCATCCCATGGATCCCATGGATCTCATCCCATCCCATGGATCCCATGGATCTCATCTCATCCCATGGATCCCATCCCATCCCATCCCATGGATCCCATCCCATCCCATCCCATGGATCCCATCCCATCCCATGGATCCCATCCCATGGATCCCATCCCATGGATCCCATCCCATGGATCCCATCCCATGGATCCCATCCCATCCCATCCCATGGATCCCATCCCATGGATCCCATCCCATGGATCCCATCCCATGGATCCCATCCCATCCCATGGATCCCATCCCATCCCATCCCATGGATCTCATCCCATCCCATCCCATCCCATCCCATCCCATCCCATCCCATCCCATCCCATCCCATCCCATCCCATCCCATCCCATCCCATCCCATCCCATCTCAGGGACACCTTCCACTGTCCCAGGCTGCTCCAAGCCCCAATGTCCAGCCTGGCCTTGGACACTGCCAGGGATCCAGGGGCAGCCACAGCTGCTCTGGCAATTCCAGCCCAGCCCTCCCCACCCTCCCAGCCAGGAATTCCCAATTCCCAATATCCCATCCATCCCTGCCCTCTGGCAGTGGGAAGCCATTCCCTGTGTCCTGTCTCTCCATCCCTTGTCCCCAGTCCCTCTCCAGCTCTCCTGGTGGCTTCCCTCAGCTGGTGACAGTCCAGGATCAGCTCCCATCTGCTTCAGGGACAGAAGCTGCCGAGCCTCAAGGCTTTCCCAAAGCCTCCACAGAAGGGATATCCACCATTCCCAGAGAGCAGAAGAGCTGCAGGAGGGAGCAGAGGCTCACCTGCCCCGATCTCTGTGAACCACGAGGACGCAGAGTTCAGGTTGATTGTCTCAAACTGCACCACCTGGTTTGGCTCCGTGCCCCTGGAGATGGCCACACACACCATGGGGTACTCCTGCTCTGGGATCACCAGCATCTCAAACACATTCAGAGGGCTTGGCAGGGGGAAATCAAAGTGCTGGGGAAATAAAAACATCATCAGAGCAGCATTTAGCTCTGTAAATTTGCTTTTACATTGTCTGCAACATTGTCCGCAACGCTGTCTGCAACATTGTCTCGTATTGTCTTACATTGTCTTACATCTACAAATCTGCACCAACATTCACAAAGTATAAATATATAGAATTTTTACTGCTGCTCAGAGTGTTTTTGAAGGCTGGGCAGAGGTGGATCATGGTCTCTTATTGCCAGTGCTGGGCTTGAACCAGCACTTAAATGACTTTTCTATTACTTAAATTACTTCAGTCACAAGATTTTCTGAGTCAAAATGTGTCCAGCCAGATTTTCAAGTGTTCAGAACCCAAAAATGGCACCAGACCGCGGTGTACTTTCCATCACAAACTCTGGAAAGGTTATTTCAACAACTTCATAATTATTAAAAGTAAAAGTAAATGCTTACCTTTATTAACATGAATTTCTGCATTGGCTCATACCATTGGAGTAGAACAATTCCAGACTGCAACGCCCCACACAGGTACTTGTGACCTGTGTATGGATTTCGTACTATATAAAATAAATTTAAAAAGTCATTTTAAATAAGTCCTGGAAGTCCAATGCATACTTGGAAAAAAACCCCAAGCCAATCTACAGCCATCTTTGCAGATAAATTAAGAAACAGCATTATAAAATCATATCACGGAATGATTAGGCTTGGAAAGGACTTTAAAACCCATCTTGTTCCATCAATTTCCCACCAGCTGCCCTCTGGCTCCCCATTGCAACACCCCCAGTGATTAATATTGTGCTGCGTTCCAGATAAACTCAATTACAGATTCAATTAAGAACCAGTTGCATTCTTGGAGTCGCAGGTCAGAGGCCACAGGCTGAGTGTGCAGAAAAGCTGCAGGGCCTCCCCCTGGGGCTGTGGGAGTCAGAGTGGGACTGAAATAAAACAATCCCCAGGCAGAGAAGGTGGGAAGCTCCTGGGGAGCTCATGAAATATCTGAGAAAGGGTTTGGGGGTGGTTTTTGAAGCTCAGTTGGACACAGGAATAATTTGTAAATTCAGCTGTTGTGGGCACTTTGCATGAGCTGAACAGGATCTCCAAGTGTGCAACTTTATATTCATTTTTAGGGTGGAAAGGTACAATTTGCAGCTGTGGGTTAGTGCTGGGCTGGGCAGTGCTGGGGGAATGGATGGATGATCTCAGAGCCCTTTTCCAGCCTCAATAATTCCATGATTCTGATTTCACACAGCACCAGGGCCAGGATTGGAAAGGACAAACATTCTGTGGACAGCCCAAGCTGAAGACAAATCCATAATTTCACCTCTTTTCTGTGCACTTCGAACTGCACTGATGGCTTTGCCCTCCCCAGGCTGCCAGAACTTTTATTCCTACTGCTCATTTCTTGGTGGAAAATATTCTTTTCAAGTCCTGCTCGCTGAGAGTTGGATCTGGGTCACACCTTGAGCCAAGGTGACAAGGGAAAAAGGCTGTTTGTGGATGTGCCAGGGCTCTGGGAAGGATTTAATCCCAATATCCCATCCAGCCCTGCCCTCTGGCAGTGGGAAGCAATTCCCTGTGTCCTGTACCCCATCCCTTGTCTCTCTCCATCTTTCCTGCAGCTCCTCAGGCACTGAAATGCCTCCATTAGTTCATCCAGGAGCTTCTCTTCTCCAGGCTGAACCACTCCAATTCCCTCAGCCTTTTGTCTGAACAAAGAACTAACTCTAAATTTATTGAAAAGAAATGAATTTCAGACATGCCAAGGCCATGGAAATAAATGGCAAAACTGAATTTGTCTGCTCACCTATACAGCATTTGTGGCATCCTTTTGTGTCAGGGATCTTGGTCGTTAAGGCAAATTTCCTGGAAAAATAATCACCAAAAAATGCATCAAGAACAGATGTCAGGGCCCTTCATGCACCAGCGCAACAGCACAACACTATTTATGGCTCTTTTCACTTATTAATAGTTGCCTGTAAGTGAAAGATTTGTACCTTGGTAATATTTTGTCAGGGAATCTGTGGGTTTGAATATGAGCAGCTAATCCTGTTTTTTTGGCTTGTTCAAACAATGCTATTAAATTGTGGGAGTAGAGCTGGAATGTTTTCCCTGTAAGAGAGAAAAGCACAGTTGACATTTCAGCCACTCCTCCAGCAGAGAACTGCAAGGTTCAGGAAAATGTAGATAAGGAAAAATTACCTTCTACAAACAGGTGTCAGGTAGGTCAAATCCAGATATGAAGAAAAATAAAACAAAACAAAACAATAATAATGAATATAGAGAAGATCAGAGCTCATTTCAGTAAAGTCAGTTTTATGCAAACATTTTTAAAAGGCTGTAATTATAAAACCACAATTAATTATATCAGGATATTTTCTTGCTATAAATCAAGAGAAGTGTGATATAAATCCTGCATTTTAAAGGCACAGTCATGGCACAGTGCCTGATTCCTCCCTGGAATGTCCTATTCCAGGAGAACTGATTGTCCAGGAATCAGTGTATCCAAGGAGCAGAACTGCTGCATGAGCAGCACTTGGCAGCCTCCTTCTCCTTCAAATGGACACAGGTTTGGTTCTAGGACCACAGAATCCCAGAATGGTTTGGGTTGGAAGGGACCTTAAATCCCATCCCATCCCATCCCATCCCATCCCATCCCATCCCATCCCATCCCATCCCATCCCATCCCATCCCATCCCATCCCATCCCATCCCATCCCATCCCATCCATCCCATCCCATCCCATCCCATCCCATCCCATCCCATCCCATCCCATCCCATCCCATCCCATCCCAGTGATCCCATCCCATCCCAGTGATCCCATCCCATCCCATCCCATCCCATGGATCCCATCCCATCCCATCCCATCCCATCCCATCCCATGGATCCCATCCCATCCCATCCCATCCCATCCCATCCCATCCCATCCCATCCCATCCCATCCCATCCCATCCCATCCCATCCCATCCCATGGATCCCATCCCATCCCATCCCATCCCATCCCATCCCATCCCATGGATCCCATCCCATCCCATCCCATCCCATCCCATCCCATCCCATCCCATCGATCCCATCCCATCCCATCCCATCCCACGGATCCCATCCCATCCCATCCCATCCCATCCCATCCCATCGATCCCATCCCATCCCATCCCATCCCATCCCATCCCATCCCATGGATCCCATCCCATCCCATCCCATCCCATCCCATCCCATGGATCCCATCCCATCCCATCCCATCCCATCCCACCCCATCCCATCCCATCCCATCCCACCCCATCCCACCCCACCCCATCCCACCCCACCCCATCCCATCCCATCCCATCCCATCCCATCCCACCCCATCCCATCCCATCCCATCCCATCCCATCCCATCCCATCCCATCCCATCCCATGGCAGGGACACCTCCCACTGTCCCAGGCTGCTCCAAGCCCCAATGTCCAGCCTGGCCTGGGACACTGCCAGGGATCCAGGGGCAGCCACAGCTGCTCTGGCAATTCCAGCCCAGCCCTCCCCACCCTCCCAGCCAGCAATTCCCAATTCCCAATATCCCATCCAGCCCTGCCCTCTGCCATGGGAAGCCATTCTCTGTGTCCTGTCCCTCCATCCCTTGTCCCCAGTCCCTCTGCAGCTCTCCTGGAGCCCTTCAGGCCCTGCCAGGGGCTCGGAGCTCTCCCTGGAGCCTCCTCCTCTCCAGGCTGACCAAAGCCCATTGTGTTCAATCCTGGCTTTAGATGTTCCTGTTTATTTCTAACTGCACTAATTCCCCCTCTAGTCACACTCACCTGACAGGGACATTAAGGTGTTGTTGATAACATACAGCCAGGTGCACTTGCGGGGAAATAACTGCAAAAAAGAAACAAATTCCATGAACAGAAACACACAGGAATTTTCAGCTGTTATTTCCTCTGCCTGTTCCACTTCCACCACCATTCCTGCAGGGATCCCCACTGGAGAAAATGGGGGATTTTTTCCATCTTCCTCTTTATTTCCTGTTTTGGAGCCTTACTTAGCCCTGCATGGACAGATCATGGAATATTGGAATAAATGTCCAAGGCCAGGTTGGACAGGGCTTGGAGCAGCCTGGGCCAGTGGGAGGTGTCCCTGCCACAGCAGGGGTGGCACTGGATGGGATTTAAGTTCCCTTCCATCCCAAACCATTCCATGATTTATGACACTCCTGTGTGCCACTGCCATGTGCAAAGTAAGAAAGTAAGAGATATTGCAGAAAGGAAAGGTCCAACTGGCAGGACATAACCCCACAGTAGCTCCCAGCAATTTGCTGTTTAACAGAATAGCTCTGGGTTTGGGTTTATGCAGCATTTCCACTGAAAAATGACAAATGGAATAAAAATATACTCCTGGAATTGGGAGATATTAACCTTGGACAGACAGGAAGCACTCTGGAAGATGCAACCAGAATTAGAAGTTGGAGAAACAGTTCAAAATGTGCATTTGGAGGGGAGAAATCATCAAATGGATAAAAGGAAACATGAGAACAGGTGGTGTGGCAGAAACCTCTGTGGTTTGAGGGGTCACACCTGACCTCTGCCAGCTGGGAATGCTCTCATGGGAAAGAAAACTTTGTCTGAAGTGCACTGAAGGCTCTCCCTCCCCACCAACAGCATAGCCAACCTTTCAATGGGATATAAAAAAGCATTACAAAAGCCCAGAGAAGACTGTTAGGTGAAATAATTCAGGAAAACATACAAGGAATGAGATTCCAAGAACATCCTGCTGCTATTCCTGACTCTAGAACAGCAGATTTGAAACCATGATTGCATGAAATTGCTTTGGGAAGGGTTAGAAAGCCCAGGAAAAGTTTCCTGGGGATAACAAGAGCAGCTGAATTAAATAATTGAGGCTTTGGTAGCATCCAAGGAGCTGCAAGATGCCATCTAGTGGGGATGGAGCCGAGGGAGAAAGGGCAGGGAATTGTTCTCCAAGGAGCTGATTTGACAACAGAGTTAAATAAGCAGCAATAAAACAATCCAGGTAGGTCAGGGAAGAAATAATTTTCAGGTTTTCATTACTGGCTTTGATGGGAATCATTTAAGCCCCAGGGTCTGGAATCCACCTTTTCCCTCCAATGCCAAACTTCACTGCTCCATAACGTGCCCAGATCTGCTCTGTGTGCTCAGCCCACCACAACTCACCTGTTCCATGGTTGCTTCGTGAAGTTCATTCAAATTCAGAGTGTAGATCCCTTCTTCTGTGCCAAAGATGATGTACTGATCTGAAAAATCCACGGAAAGGGATCATTCCCCTCCCACTCTGGCAGGTTTCAAATGCAAACCTAAAATAATTTATTGATTTCTTTCCCAAGCCCATCACCAAACCTAACAGAACTTTACCTTTAGTATCTGGGTGTATCCATGAAGTTGCACAATTAATCTTCAAAGGACAACCATCAAAGACTTTGGAAAAACAGGCTCCCATCTGAAAGACACCAAAACTGAAACCTGAAACGAATTTAGTGTAAAGCACTGATTCCCTGACCACTCACACACGGCTGAACACACACAGCCTTTAAATTTGAATTCATGGACATTCAAAAGTGCAAAGAGAGATCAAAATGATATCAACAACTTCAGGTACCGACTGAGTAAGAACAACAGACCCTGGAGGGATTTAAAATCCATGTGGATGTGGCCCTTGGGGACATGGGGGTGACCTTGGCAGTGCTGGGGAATGGACTCAGTGATCTTCGAGGGCTTTTTCAACCTAAATGATTCTATAATTGTATTAATATTGAATATAACAAATATAAGAATATGGAGTGTTTATATAAAGGGAAAACAGGCAATTAACACCTTCTCATCACTCCCATTTCTCCTCCTAAGTAGGGGCTGCCACTGGAGATCACAACTCATGGAGCCAGGGAAGCCTCCAACCCTTCACATCTACAATTACGGATTTTAAAAACTTCCTGAACAGAAATAGGAAGTTTTTTAAAAATGGAAACAAATATTGTGGATTCAGCACTGGAAAAGTAAGTGACTGGGAGATGCAGAAAACCTCCCCAGAAAATCTCTCCAGATGAGCTGGTGAGCATGAACCTTCCACAGCAGAGAGGTTTCCATAATTCCCACTGCACTCGGGGTTTCTTACCAGCACCTTCGGAGTCGGAGGCAAACCATTGATTGCAGGTTTCTGTGGGAAATAAAAAGATCATGAAACACCTCCTGTGCACTGCACAAAACCAGCTCAAGGACACGACAGTGACATCAGCCCCAGAGCCCCAGTACCTACAGGGAAATCTCTCTTCTCCTTTTTCCGTGGCAGCTGAGGGATCTGCCCAGGTCCCTCTGCATTCTCCTCGATGTGTTTCAGCATCCCATTCCCATTGCCTGAAAAGCAGCCCAGACACGGTTTGTGTTTATTTGACACAGTGAAATAGAAAATCTCTTCTCCCCTGTGCTGAGCAGGAGTGGAGGAGTGAGCCCTGACATTCCACATCCACATCTCAGGGGCTGAACCCCTCCCAGCACAGCCATTCCACACTTCCCGTTATCCAAACAGTCCCTGGGACAAATTCCACTGAGGATAAAGCTGTGGCAAGGGCCTCCCCACACGTTCATTGTTTCCTTCTGCTCCTGCAGGCAGCACAAAATGGGATTGACTGGCTGAGTGTCCTTGTTTTGGGAAGAACATTCCCACCGTGGGGCATGGCTCTAATAAGAACCACACACGGGAAAAGGAAACCTTCACCTCGTGCTCAGCTTGTTTAAAAAAAGATCTCCTGAGAATGGGTGGCTCTGGAAGCAATTCCTTCCCCAGGGTGCCCCTCAGCTTTAGGCCAGGTAAGGCATTTACCCAGGTCGCTGTATCTGGCTGTGAGCAGCCCAGGGCTGCTGATGCTGCTGGTCATTCCCATGGGGCAGGAATCTGCCTGGGGCCCACAGACTGGGATGCTCTGCCTCCTGTGGGCTGCTGGGGCTCTGCTCTGCGAGTCTGGGAAGTGTTTTATTGTCTGGCATCTGTCGTCGTCTGGGAGGTGCTCCTCGGGGTAACTGTTCATCCTCGGCTGCAAGGAACCACAGAGGGGGGAAATGTAAGGAATTGGGAATGGGACCTGGGAAAACAAACTTCAGACAAGTTGAATTCAAGTCAGACTGCCCCTACATTAAAAAAAAATGTATCAGCCTTTGAAAAGTGTGTGTGGTTTTGGGCACTATAATGTAAGAAAGATAAAAAGCTCCCTGGGACAGGGACAGGACCCGGGGAATAGTTGGAGCTGTGCCAGGGGAGGTTTGGGTTAGATTTTAGGAAAAGGTTCTTCCCCCAGAGGGTGCTGGGCACTGCCCAGGGAATGGGCACGGCCCCGAGGCTGCCACAGCTCCAGGGATGCCCAGGGTGGGATTGTTGGGGGTCTGGGCAGGGCCAGGGGTTGGGATGATCCTCATGGATCCCTCCCAGCTCAGGATATTCCATGATCCCATGAAAAGAAAGACATCTGACAGCAGAATCATTTCAGAGGTTCCTCTCTGATGGAAAATCTCAGGCAAAATGCAGAACAAGAGGCATTCCCAGCCTGGCTAAACCCTTCAAACCCCACATTTCTCACCTTGGGAGGCAGTGGGGGTGGCCCAGCTCGCTTTAGTGTCGATCTGCAATGAGAAGAGCAGATTTGTCTGAGTTAAACCAAACCCAGAGCTCCCTGAGAACTGGAAATAGATGAACCAGAGGCAGAGAAAGGCAGAGCAGAGCTTTGCACACACAGGATTAAACCAGAAGTCCAAGAGCAGGGGAGAAGCTCATTAATCTCGTTAGAAGTGTTGCTTTTTAATAAACTCCTGTTCTTTCATAAATGCCAATGTTATTGTTACAGAGCAATCTGTGGGGAAGGACATTTGGAGTTTGTAAATAAATATACATTTGGGAATTGGATCTCAGGCTGGAGGGACTTTGGACAAGAGCCTGGAGTGACAGGACAAGGGAGAAATGTTATAATCCAGACAAAGGCAGATTTAGGTTGGATATTGGGAAGAAATTTTTCCCTGGGAGAGTGGGCAGGCCCTGGAAGCTGTGGCTGTCCCTGGATCCCTGGCAGTGTCCCAGGCCAGGCTGGACAATGGGGCTTGGAGCAACCTGGGACAGTGGGAGGTGTCCCTGCCATGGCAGGGGTGGCACCGGATAGGATGGGATCCATGGGATGGGATCCATGGGATGGGATGGGATGGGATGGGATGGGATGGGATCCATGGGATGGGATGGGATGAGATGGGATGGGATGGGATGGGATGGGATGGGATGGGATCCATGGGATGGGATGGGATGGGATGGGATGGGATCCATGAGATGGGATGGGATGGGATGGGATCCATGGGATGGGATGGAATGGGATGGGATGGGATCCATGGGATGGGATGGGATCCATGGGATGGGATGGGATCCATGGGATGGGATGGGATCCATGGGATGGGATCCATGGGATGGGATGGGATGGGATGGGATCCATGAGATGGGATGGGATGGGATGGGATGGGATCCATGGGATGGGATGGGATGGGATGGGATGGGATGGGATGGGATGGGATCCATGAGATGGGATGGGATGGGATGGGATGGGATCCATGGGATGGGATGGATGGGATGGGATAGAATCCATGGGATGGGATGGGATGGGATGGGATGGGATGAGCTTTAAGGTCCCTCCCAACCCACACCAGTGTGGGATTCTGGGATCCCAGTTGGCAGCCTTGCTTCTGGAGCACACAAACATTTGGCCACCAGAGCTGAGCAGATTTATCTGCACGTCCTGCCACAACCAAGCCGCACTCACGGCTCATGGATTCACCAACATAAAATCTGCTTTTAGTGTCAGGGACTCCAAGACAGCTCAGGAAGGAGAGCAGGGGAGAAAGCAGAGCTTTGGTGTTTCTCCTGAGGGTCAGGGAAGGAGCCAAGCGCGTCAGGCCTGGGAGAGCAGCCAGTGAGTGGCACAGCCTCCTGCAGCACTGAGAGAGAGCTTTGGGAGCAGAGCAATGCACAGGAAGGAGATCACTCACTCTTCAATATCTTCACTGCCATCGCCAAACTTTGTGAGCAGTCCCCTAAGGCAGAATGTTTATAAAATTAAGAGCTCTGCTCTGAGGTCAGCACGTGCAGCTCAACCCATCCCTGATGTCACTGAGTTTCACAACAAGCACCTCCCAGCTCTTTCCAAAACAAATATTTCTCTGCACTAAGCCCTTTTTCCATTCTGTAAGGTCCTTTCCTTCCCCTTATCCCTAAAAATCACTGTATTTCTCCTCCACAGCATCAGCCTTCATTTCCCTACCTGGTATTTCAAATATTGTCAAAATGTCTAACAAGAGTACAATATAAAAAGAGAAAAAAAGAACAGAGGAAGTTACTGGGAGACAAATGGAGAAAAGCCTTTAAAGGGAAGTTTCCTTATTTATACATATGCACAAAAGACCCAGACTGTCTCCCACTACAGTGGGAATTTTTGTTTCAAAGCTACTCCAGGGACAATAAAAAAAGAAATTGTGACTGGAGGATCAAAGCAGCACTGAAAATATAATCTTGAAGAAAAAAAAACCCTGATAAAATTTTGCAAAATGGCAATTTTCAAGCTGTGTCTTTAAAGGGCAATGACCAGGAAAACCCAGCCAAATTTGGATTCATGTGAAATTTCCCTGTAAGTCACTTCTGAGGGAAAGCAGCAGACAGTCGCCAACAGGAACTATTAAAAAAATTTCAAAAGAAGAAGTCTTTCTTTTTGAAAGGTTCTTGTTGCCCAGAGAAGCTGTGGCTGCCCCTGGATCCCTGGCAGTGTCCAAGGCCAGGTTGGACATTGGGGCTTGGAGCAGCCTGGGACAGTGGAAGGCGTCCCTGCCCATGACAGGGGGTTGGAATTGGATGGATTTTAAATCTCTTTCCTACCCAAACTATTCTGGGATTCTCTGAAACTACCAATAAAAACACCTCTATAACACCAAACATTTATGAAAAAGTAATTTTAAAATGCCACAGTGAGAAACCCAAGAAATCAGTTCAATCCCCAGGTACACATTGTGATATTCCCCCTTTCCAATCAAGTAATTCCTAAGCCAAAGATATCCCTCACCATCCACTCAGGGAAAAGCCAAAGGGAATGAAAAGCAAGGACCCCCAGCACACACCCTCTCTGACATCCAAGGGATTACTCAGAATTGCTGGGACAGAGGAGTTATGCATTTCCTGTTTATCTTTCCAACTGGAAGCGGTTTCCAAGTGAGCAGCACGGATCCCCATCCAGCATTGCTGTGCCTGCCCTCCTCCCCATACTGAATCTGTACCTATTCACTGATTTATAACCCTGGGATTGTTTGCTGCTCTGCCTGCCCTCCTCCCAGGACAGAATCCACACCTATTTACTGATTTGCAGCCCTGGGATTGTTTGGTGCATCCAGCACTGCTGTGCCTGCCCTCCTCCCCATACTGAATCTGCACCTATTCACTGATTTATAACCCTGGGATTGTTTGCTGAATCCAGCACTGCTGTGCCTGCCCTCCTCCCCATACTGAATCTGCACCTATTCACTGATTTATAAGCCTGGGATTGTTTGCTGCATCCAGCACTGCTGTGCCTGCCCTCCTCCCAGCACCAAATCTGTACCTATTCACTGATTTATAACCCTGGGATTGTTTTCTGCATTCAGCACAGCCTGGCACAGCCACAGCCACAGGAAAAGGATTAAATCCCTGACTCCCTCTGCCAGGAGGAGCTTCCCTCCCTGCCTTGCTGCTCCTGGACCCCACAGCCTGCAGCCAATCCAGCAAGGCTGCAGCTCAGCAGGGTCACCAAACCAACCCAGGGCACAGGCAGGGCAGGCAAACAGGCACTGCCTTCACTGAGCAGGGGGAGGCAGAGCCCAGAGCCCCCCAAGTGCAGCCCCAGAGCCCCAAACTCCTGCTGCAATGAGACTGGGAAGAGGAAAACCAGGATGCTGAAAAGGACTCAAATCCTGGCAATCTCCACCAGCTTTCCAGGGGGCTGTAATGTCAGCTGACAGCTTATGCAAGACTTTTATCTGCAGAAAAAAAAAGCCCAAGAAGTTCACTGTCTGCTGCTCAGCTCCAAATAAAGATGGGAAACAGGCTCTCTGAGCTGAGCAATTATTTGAGCTCAGATACCATCTTTCCCCACATCTGAACTCCCACACTCCTCACTGCAAATGCAGGGATTGCCTTTAAAGGCAGAATCCACTCTTTTGAAGCAGAAGAAAGGTACACACCTAAAAAATTCAGTCCTAGCTTGGAGAGAGTTGTGCTCCTGTACTTCAGGCCGGCTTTATCCCAAGGAAATCAGCTATAAACACATCTTCCCCTAAAACTTTTCACCCCAAAACTCTCCATGGCTGAGTTATAAATGACACTGATCAGTCCCACAGCAGGAGGAGCTGTGCAGTGTCACTGAGCTCAGTAAAACTTTAAATTCAGAATTTGTTTCTCCTTCCCTTTCTCAAGCTCAGGGCTGTGCTGAGGCTTTGTCACAGGATGTCACAACCACAGCCACGGCTCAGAAGAGAAGTGTGAGGCCACAGCAGGATCCTGAACTTGGCTCTGCTGCAGGAAATTCACTGTGCCTGTGTTGTGTCACTGTCCTGATCAGGCATTTACATTTCACCTCTCATCTCAAACTTAAAACAAGCTCCTGGTGGTGCTGAAAAGAGATTAAAAGTCACTCTCCAACCACCTGCAGAAGGAGGACTCCACACTGGGTAACATCTCCTTAATTTATGAATCTTAAAGTGGATCAGGGCTTGTGGTTTGATTTTTCCATCACTCATTTTTCTTTCAGTTTCACTTTAAGTCACAGAAATCAAAGTTGGTTTTATCTGTACTCACTTGCTGCTTCCATCAACAAAAGGATTCCAATGTGAAGCAAAGTCACTGCCAGCTGCCACAACCTGAAAATGCAGAAATCATCATTTTTAACACTCCTTGTCAAACGAAAGTATTTTAAAATATCTTATCCACCCCACACAAAGAGGCCTGGGAGATTCCCCAGCCCTTCAGAATGATCCACAAGCAGGAAAAATCAAATTCCAAAGAGAAATAACATCTTACAATCTATAAAGTAATTATTGCTAAGCTATTTTCTTAGACTTAAAAGCAGCACTTGGAAATGGTGTAATATGTGGATCAAGTGGCAGTAAGTAAAACAAAAATTTATGGTGAAAACTCCAATAAGGATCACTTAGGGAACTTCATTTTTCCAACAAGCTGCTAAGGGTTGAACCCCAAAATATTGAAGATGCTGTAATTTTAATAAATAAAGAAAAACCCAAACTTTTCCTTACCATTTCATCCCGAGCTTCTGTTTCTTTCCGTAGAGGAGGTTCAAACTGCAGCTTATCAACTACAAAACATTACATTTTTATAATTAATACACCCAATCTTGAACTGGGGCCCTTTCAGTGAAATGCAGGTAGGAACAGATCGAAATATTGTGAATTTGCCTCTCAAAGGAGCAGCACTTCAATACCAGCCTCAGTGCCTGAACACTTGAATTCGCAATTGTGAAACCCACAAGAAAGGCCAAAAGCAAACACCAAGTCACAGAAACGTAACTCTTGAACCACTTGTCACTTTGAAATGCATGTGAAAGGGGAGAAAGAGGTTTTTTAAGAGCAAATTTCCCGAAGTGTGATGCACGTGGTGCAGAGGAGCTGCCAGTGTTGGTGCTACCGAAGACTTTTTACCAAACCTGGAGATAAAACCGAAGACTTTTGACCAAACCTGGAGATAAAACCATTTCTACCGTCAACATTTCAGCTTAGATCCATCTGAGCAGTTGATTAATATTGATGTTAATTTTAGTTTTGAATAATTATTATTGAAGATTCCCATGCGTGTGCTGCTTCCCCTGGCTTTGCTTCCCATATGGGAAAAGATTTTTGGGAAATGGCGATGCTAATGCCCTCCAGAGGGGAAATAACAAAAAAAAAAAGGGGAAAGCAGGGGGAAAAGAGAGAGCAGGAACTTTCCCCCAAAAAAAGGGGACAGCAGGAGGAAAAGAAAGAGCAGGAACTCACAGTTGATCTCTGATGCTGTCCTCTCTGCCCTGATGTTCCTGTTGGTGGAGCGGATGGTGTGGCGGATAACGGAGTGAGGCTGCAGGGGCGGAACAGAAAGGTGAGGGAAAAGCATCTCCAGCAGCAACCAAAGCCACCAAACCCAAATTCTTGCAGCCACACGTGGAATTTCAAGTGTAGTTTTAGCAGAAGGCAGAGGATAAAAGATGTTCTCACCTCGAAATCGTCATCGTCCACTTCGCCGTAGTGGGTGTGGTTCTCGGGGTTGTTGACTTTGTCCAACAGCTCAACTGCTAAAGACCTCGACAGGCCAGGCTGCCCCACAAAGCTGTGCTGGAATCACAGGAGAGAGCACAAAAAAGCAATTTTGATATGCAATTAATAGGGAACTTTCATTAATAAACATTAGTGATTTTTTTTTCTGCTTTCTGGAGGCTCAGCTGTTATTGTAATGATGCCTTCGTGGCTGGACTGTGTAATAACATAAACACAGAAAGAGCACACTCTGGGCCACTTAAACTGGGAATTAAATTCCAGTCAAACAAATCATTTCACTTGAATTTCATGTTTTACATCAGTAGCTCAGAGCTCGGGAAAGCAGAGGTACATCAAGAGCTGCTGAGATTTTTTGGGAGTCAGGAAAGCCCAATTTCTACACAGCTCCAAGGCTGAGGCACCCACAGGCAGGAAGGCAAGGCTGAGAACATGAAGCCAATTTTATCATTATTCCTACCAAAAACTGTATAAAATTGTGTAAAAATACGGCACAAAATCCACTTGCTAACAGCTGACCAACATCTCTTTCCTTCACATTTCACCCCGTGTTGTAAGAATAAAGAAAATTGTTTCCCTTTGCTTTCCAATCGATCTGTTGTTCATTTTGAAGCAACAGATCCCTTCCTGAGGTCACCAAATGTCCCAAATCACTTACAGAGAGAAGTCTGTCTGCTGTTGGTCTCTTCTTTGGATTTTTTGTAAGTGCTATTTTGACAAAATTATGGAATGTTGCTGACCTTAAAGAAAAAGGAAGGTTTATGTTTAGGTTTTCAAGGTATTATTGATTTTAAGACAGCTGCTAAACAGATTACAAAAGGGTGTGACAAAGCAGAATGTTGTCCAGTGTATCTCACCTCAGGTTTGAAAAATTACATTTCCAAGTTGACAAAATAGGAAAAAAACCCCATTTGATTCATGGAACTTGCATGGAAAATATTCTGGTACAGAGAATAAACCAAGCATGGCACAGGAATTTATCACAGGGTGAAGAAACCAGAAAAGGATGAAACCATCACCTGTCCCTCTGATGGGGCAAATGCCCTGACAGGAATTCAGGGGAAAGGATAAAGATTTTTCTTCCTAGAACATACAAAGAAGGGCTCTTCTCCAATAATGACTATTTTTTTTTCCTTTTATCTGTAAAATCGTAGAATTAGGCTGGAAGGGACCTTAAAGACCACCCGGATTCAACCAAATATGAAACAAAGGAAAGAGTTTCACCTACCATTTTGCTTTTTCCTTTAGCTTTGGTGGTTGAAAATTGCTTTTTGACATTAAAAACAGAGCCCTAAAAGGAAAGAAAGAATAATGATATAATAAGGTAAAAAATAAAATTAATTTTATTCTAAAGTCTAAGTACTTTAACACTTTATGGTGAGAATCAAACTGGTGAAACTGGATTGGAGTCTGTCCTGTGTTAAAGGACAAACACAGGGAAGCTGTTGATTTTATCTTTGAATAAAATCTTTTAAAATCCTGTTAAACATTAGGCTGTGGCTTCTCCAGTGGTTTACCATCACCAGTAAATCTGTCCCTGTTCTTACTCAGATTCTCAATCCTGGAACCCCAGAATGGTTTGGGCTGGAAGTGACCTCAAGCCCATCTTGTTCCAGGGACACCTCCCACCACCCCAGGTGCCACCAAGCATTTTTAAATTCCAAAATTCTGGCTCTAACTTCCATTCCAAATGCAAGATTTTAGCTCCAGACCGACGCCTTACAGCCAGCCACGAAAACAAGACATGAAGTGAGGGAATCTCGGGTGAGTTTCTAGCTCTGAAGAAGCTCCAGCTGAGCCCGGCCAGGACCTGCAGGATTCAGGAAGGTCCTGGGGGCACACAGCACCAACCTCATGGGGTGCAGGTCGAACATGGGCGGCTGCAGCTCTGCCAGCTCGATGGCCGTGATGCCCACGGCCCAGATGTCACACAGCTGGTTGTACCCCCCGTTCTTCTCCACCGCCGCCACCTCGGGGGCCATCCTGCAAAACAGCGTGTCACCCTCAGCACCTCTGGGCACAGCCCTGCACCCAGGGGTGTCCTCGGTGTCACCCACGGTGTCACCCACAGCACCTCTGGGTGCAACCACCACACCCAGGGGCGTCCTCAGTGTCACCCACGGTGTCACCCATGGCACTTCTGGGTTCAACCCCACACCTAGGGGTGTCCTCAGTGTCACCCACGGCACCTCTGGGAACAGCCCCCACACTCAGGGGTGTCCTTGGTGTCACCCATGGCACCTCTGGGTGCAACCCCCACACCCAGCAGCTGATGCACCCAGGGGTCCTCAGAGTCACCCACAGTGTCACCCACGGCACCTCCGGGCACAGCCCCCACTCCCAGCAGGGAACACACCCAGGGGTGTCCTCGGTGTCACCCATGGTGTCACCCACAGTGTCACCCATGGCACATCTGGGCACAACCCCCACCCCCAGCAGGGAAGGCACCCAGGGGGCCTCAGTGTCACCCACGGTGTCACCCACGGCACCTCCAGGCACAGCCCCCACTCCCAGGGGTGTCCTCAGTGTCACCCACGGTGTCACCCACAGCACCTCTGGGCACAGCCCCCACTCCCAGCAGGGAATGCACCCAGGGGTGCCCTCGGTGTCACTCCCAGCAGGGAACGCACCCAGGGGTGCCCTCGGTGTCACTCCCAGCAGGGAACAGACCCGGGGGTGCCCTGGTGTCACTCCCAGCAGGGAATGCACCCGGGGGTGCCCTCGGTGTCACTCCCAGCAGGGAATGCACCCAGGGGTGCCCTCGGTGTCACTCCCAGGAGGGAATGCACCCAGGGGTGCCCTCAGTGTCACTCCCGGGGGGAATGCACCCAGGGGTGCCCTTGGTGTCACTCCCAGCAGGGAATCCACCCAGGGGTGCCCTCGGTGTCACCCAGAGGTGCTGTGCCCGGGTCAGGGCTGCTGGGAACAGCAGCAGGCTGAGCATTCCCAGGAAATGCGATAATGAGCAGATCATCTCCGTGCCCTCAGCGCTGCTTCTCCAGCAACAATGAAAAGCCATTGTCTGGGTGAAGCTGTTTGCCCAAAAACATCACCCCAGGCAGCTCCTCTGCATCCCAGGGATGCCAAAACCCAGCCAAATTTGCATATTAATCCAGCTCGAGACTTACAGTGATTATTTGCATATTAAATGCTGCCTTGTGCAGACATTCATCAGCAGGGATGATTAAAAGATAGTTTAAAAATCTGGTTTCTTCTGCACACAAATCACACAGACACTTATTTTAGTCACTGACATTCTAAATAACCACTGGTATCCCCCAAAAAGGAGAATATTCTGCATTAATCAATTTGGGAGAAACAACAACTCTGCCTCAAATATCAAATAGCTTTTGTTACAGCAACAGCTCAGCTCCAATCAGTGCCTCCCAGATTTTTGGCCTTTGGGCATTTTACTTGGAAGAAAGGGAATTTCTTCAGACATATGTGTGTGTTTGAGGATTTTTGGCATAAATACAGACTCTGCTTTGCAAGACTAATCAAAGTGGGGTCTTACCAGTAAGGGGTGCCAATGAAGGATTTCCTCTTTGCAATGGTGGCTGTTATCTTTGCTGCTACCCCAAAGTCAGCTGGAAAATAAAATCATCAGAGCCTCAGAAATCTCAGTTTAAGACCCCAATCTTACTGTGTTATGTAAGGACAATCACAGTTCTCATCCAAATTAAAAATTCATTAAGGGAAACAGTTAAAGATTAATAATAGGATCATTGATGTCTTCACTGACACGACTTCAAATCAAAGAGTTTTCTTTCTACATGCAGTTCCTCTCCTAGATCATCTTTCCACCTCAAAATACATCAACCAAAATTCGTGGATATTCAATTGAAGAGGAAAAATTCAATTTAAGAGGAAAAACAGCATCATGCCTTGGAAAAGGCACCTTCTGTGTGTTATTTATGGAGGAACTGTGACGGGGCATTGGTTCTCTGTCTAGGAGCCAATAACACCTTGCCCCCAAAACTCCTAAAAATCGAGTGGTCTTGCAGAGCCAAAAAGCATTGAAATCCATTTTATTTTAACTGATTTGTAGTATGAAAGCTGAAGGATAACTTGGGAAAATCCAGCCAGCCAAAAGGGAGGTACCACCGTGAATCTCAAGTTTAACACAGGAGTGGAATCTCCTCTCAGAGTCAAGGTTTTATTCCCATTTTTCTTCTTTTAAAAGCTGTCCTTTCCCAACACAGCATTCCTGGCTCCCCACAGGGGTGTGTGGGGACAACTGCCCTGATTCTGGGCCAAAAAGTATTTAAATCCATTTTATTTTAATTGATTTGTAGTATGAAAGCTGAAGGTTAACTTGGGAAAACCCAGTCAGCCAAAAGGGAGGTACCACCGTGAAACCCAAGTTTAACGCGGGGAGTGTCATCTCCTCTCAGTGTCGAGGTTTTACTCCCATTTTTCTTCTTTTAAAAGCTGTCCTTTCCCAACACAGCACTCCTGGCTGTGTTGGGACAACTGCCCTGATTCTGGGCCAAAAAGTATTTAAATCCATTTTATTTTAACTGATTTGTAGTATGAAAGCTGAAGGATAACTTGGGAAAATCCAGCCAGCCAAAAAGGAGTTACCACTTTATATCCCAAGTTTAACACAGGAGTGGAATCTCCTCTCAGGGTCAAGGTTTTATTCCCATTTTTCTTCTTTTAAAAGCTGTCCTTTCCCAACACAGCATTCCTGGCTCCCCACTGGGGTGTGTGGGGACAACTGCCCTGATTCTGGGCCAAAAAGTATTTAAATCCATTTTATTTTAATTGATTTGCAGTATGAAAGCTGAAGGATAACTTGGGAAAATCCAGCCAGCCAAAAAGGAGTTACCACTTTATATCCCAAGTTTAACACAGGAGTGGAATCTCCTCTCAGGGTCAAGGTTTTACTCCAATTTTTCTTCTTTTAAAAGCTGTTTTTTCCCAACACAGCACTCCTGGCTCCCCACAGGGGTGTGTGGGGACAACTGCCCTGATTCTGGGGGATGCTGACATCCCAGGGCAGCTTTTCCCTGCACACCTCACAGTTTTTTTTTTTCCTCTCCCCCACCTTTGTGGCGATGCCCACACTACACACAGAGCTCAGACCCCACTGTGCAGGCTCTGGAGATGCTCTCCCACACTGGGGATCCTCTGAGGGATAAAAACACTGATCTCCAGGGAATCCCAGCTGGGCAAATCCCAGGGAAATCTGGGACGTTTCAAGGCTTAGTGGTGAAATAATGAAATTATCTATAAATTGATAGAATGCAATACTTCTCATCTCCTGAGTAGCCAAGGCATGGATGCACACTTTGTCATCACTTTTATCATCACCTATTGCCCCAAACAATCCTGGAATCATTTAAATTGGAAAAGACCTTTAAATGATGGAGTCCAACCATTCCCCAGCACTGCCCAGGCCACCACTGTCCCACGTCCCCAAGTGCCACATCCATAAGGCTCTTAAATCCATAATATAAAATTCAGGCAACTCACCTAATTTAACATCTCCATGGTCTGTCAGCAGAATGTTTGCACCCTAAAACAAAAGGAGTTCAAAATCTTGATCAGGAATATTTTTCCTGCACCAGAACTGTGAGATTAATTTCTCAAGGTTCCAATTTACCTTTATATCTCTGTGCATTTTGCCCTTCATATGTAAATAAGCAAGACCCTGGAAATAAAAGACACAAAAGGTTATTTTTCTGTTTGTTAACATCCTATACAGCCAGTCCCATTTAATAAATTTAATTTTCTCAAGGTATTTTATTTGGGAGTGGAGACATTTGAGATTTGAAGGTAAGGGGTGCTCAGCCTTGTATTTCTCTGTTATCAGCTGTCCCAAAATGAAAGGGAATTTTATTTATCTGGCTGCAGTATTTTTCCCTCTCACATAATTAAATTTACCACCACAGGGCAGGCAGGTAATTAAAAATTTAGGCAAAAATTTGCGGTATATTATGATAGAATTTCTTGCCCATTTTTATTTTCACTATAGAAATTAACAGGTTACCCCTGGTTAATTGCTTTCTGCTTGATTCCCAATAGAAATGATGGAACTGAAATAATTTTCTGTATTTATTCTATTTACATGGAATAAACACTTCATTCTGCACCAGCAGAAGTACAGTACCTGTAAAGTTTCTCTGCACACATAAGCAATTTGTAACTCTGACAGAGGTCCCGTTACTGAAAATAAAGAGTCAAAATTAAATTTACAACACACAGCATATAAATAACATTGTGAAGCAGCCAAAAAGTGCTTTTTCCATGCCAAAGTTACATTGTACATTGAGCTGAAAGGAGGGGTTTGTTTGCCTGCTTTACAGAAAGGCTTTCTGTAATAAAAAAAAAAAACCCAAACAGACCGTAACAGAAAACAATACCCACAGTGAGAAGAAAACCTGTTTTCACAGAATCTAATCGTTATTTTAGAAATTATTTAGATTGGTGATTCTAAAATCGTGATTTTAGAAGCTAACTGTATTGTGAGGAAACGAAAATATTTAAATTTAAATTTATTCATCCATTTAAATAATTTATCTATTTAGAAGATAGATAAATTTATCTATTTAATCTATTTAAATACTAGAAATGGGAATGTTCTGTATTAGGAATGTGTGGGGCTTGAAATTGTTCTAAAGGTATTTGTACTCAGTAGCTGAAAAATAAAGCAGGAAGAGCTCTGGCATCCAAAAATTCATTTAAAGGCAGAGTAAGTCCCCAGCTGCTTCTTCAACAACTCCAAAAAATTATTCTACAGCATCAACAACTCCAGATGAAACTTCAGGAAAGAAAATAATACAAGAGTGAGATGGTATTGCCCAGGGGAAGGAGTAAGAGAATTTTTTTCCCCTTTAAAGATTAAATTTTGGGATTTCTAGGCAAAAACTGCTTCCTCACCCCATGCACAGTGTTCATCAACTGTTTTGCCATAAAATAGCAAATATTAGCCCAAAATGCAGGTCACCATAGCTGAAAAGAGCTCTCAATATCTACTGACTGTCACTAAACCCCTGTTTCTGCACAGGGGCAGAAATAAGAAAAAAAATTTTCCCTTTTAAAGATTAAATTTTGATATTTGTAGGCAAAACTGCTTCCTCACCCCAGTCCATATCCAACTGTTCTGCCATAAAATATCAAATATTAGCCCAAAATGCTGCACACCATGTCTGAGAAGAGCTCCCAAAATCTACTGAGTGTGGCCAAAACCCCTGTTTCTGCACATGGGCAGAAATAAGAGATTTTTTTTTCCTTTTTAAGATTAAATTTTGAGATTTCTTGGCAAAACCTGCGTCCTCACCCCATGCACAGTGCCCATCTCCAACTATTTTACCATAAAATATCAAATATTAGCCCAAAATGCTGCACACTGTGTCTGAGAAGAGCTCCCAAAATCTACTGACTGTCACTAAAACCTCTGTTTCTGCACAGGGGCAGAAATAAGAGAATTTTTTTACCCTTCTAAAGATTAAATTTTGAGATTTCTAGGCAAAAACTGCTCCCTCACCCCAGTCCATCTCCATCTTTTTTGCCATAAAATATCAAATATTAGCCTAAAATGCAGGTCACCATACCTGAAAAGAGCTCCCAAAATCTGAGTGTCACTAAACCCCTGTTTCTGCACAGGGGCAGAAATAAGAGAATTTTTTTTCCCTTTTAAAGATTAAATTTTTGTATTTCTAGTCAAAAACTGCTTTCTCATCCCAGTCCATCTCCATCTTTTTTGCCATAAAATATCAAATATTAGCCCAAAATGCTGCACACCATGTCTGAGAAGAGCTCCCAAAATCTACTGACTGTGGCCAAAACCCCTGTTTCTGCACAGGGGCAGAAATAAGAGATTTTTTTTTCCCTTTTAAAGATTAAATTTTGAGATTTCTTGGCAAAAACTGCTTCCTCACCCCATGCACAGTGCCCATCTCCAACTATTTTACCATAAAATATCAAATATTAGCCCAAAATGCTGCACACCATAGCTGAAAAGAGCTCCCAAAATCTACTGACTGTGCCTAAAACCCCTGTTTCTGCACAGGGGCAGAAAAAAGAGATTTTTTTTCCCCTTTAAAGATTAAATTTTGAGATTTCTAGGCAAAAACTGCTTCCTCACCCCAGTCAATCTCCAACTATTTTACCATAAAATATCAAATATTAGCCCAAAATGCTGCACACCATGTCTGAGAAGAGCTCCCAAAATCTCCTGACTGTGGCCAAAACCCCTGTTTCTGCACAGGGGCAGAAATAAGAGATTTTTTTTTTCCCTTCAAAGGATTAAATTTTTATATTTCTAGGCAAAAACTGCTCCCTCACCCCAGTCCATCTCCATCTGTTTTGCAATAAAATATCAAATATTAGCCCAAAATGCTGCACACCATGTCTGAGAAGAGCTCCCAAAATCTACTGAGTGTGGCCAAAACCCCTGTTTCTGCACAGGGGCAGAAATAAGAGAATTTTTTTTCCCTTTTAAAGATTAAATTTTGAGATTTCTCAGTAAAAACTGCTTCCTCACCCCATGCACAGTGCCCATCTCCAACTATTTTACCATAAAATGTCAAATATTAGCCCAAAATGCTGCACACCATGTCTGAGAAGAGCTCCCAAAATCTACTGAGTGTCACAAAACCCCTGTTTCTGCACATGGGCAGAAATAAGAGATTTTTTTTCCCCTTTAAAGATTAAATTTTGAGATTTCTTGGCAAAAACTGCTTCCTCACCCCATGCACAGTGCCCATCTCCAACTATTTTGCCATAAAATATCAAATATTAGCCCAAAATGCAGGTCACCATATCTGAAAACAGCTCCCAAAATCTCCTGCCTGTGGCTAAACCCCACTGTTTATGCCCCAAAAACCCCCACATCCACTGCCAACCATTCCCTGTAGGTTTCTCATTTCTTTTTCCTTCTCCCAGGAAGCTTTTCAAAGTTAAAAAAGTAGAATTCATGGCCAAGTACCATGGTAAATGTCTTGGAGGGATCCCCCACCGCAGTATTCCATGCATATCCACAGCTTCTCACGGCTGCAAAAAAAAAAGAAAATACAACCATCAGAGGCTGACTGAGCTGCATGCAAAACAGAGTTAATCATTATTATTTAAATTATTTTCTATTGGTCTTGATCACTCGCTGTTAAAAATACATATTTTGAGACTTGACCAGCAGTTACACTGTTATTAATATAAATTCTTGGGTTATTCATATAAATTCTCGTGTTATTAATATAAATTCTTGGGTTATTCATATAAATTCTCGTGTTATTAATATAAATTCTTGTGTTATTAATATAAATTCCCGTGTTATCTCTATAAATTTTCACAAATAAAAATGAAAATTCAATGCCAAAGTCCCTGAGAAATTCAAACATTATCAGCCCTAAAAAGTGGTGCTTTAACTCTGCAACAAAAGACAGAAACACCTGAGGTTTAACTGCTCGCAGCAAAATTACATTAAATAATTTATTATGAATGAAAGACTGAAGTATAATGAAACACTGAATATAATGTAATATATATAATAGAATAGATTTATATATTTTAATATATTTTTATATTTAAATATATTTCTAATATAAATATATTATGAGTACTATAATACAATATAATATTATATATTTATATATTTAAATATATTTTATATATTTAAATATATTTCTAATATAAATATATATATTATATATAATATAAATATAATATAATATAATGAAACACTGAAACTCAGTGTTTCAATTTTAAATTGAAATTGCCTCATTATGTCTAAAAAACTCTTCGTGCCCTCCAAAAGGGGGAATTAGAAATTCTCTCATTTAATTCCATTTGAAGTGTAGAGATTATTTAAATCCAACCCTCCAAGAAACCTAAAGAAGCAGCCTTGGAGAAAAAAAGCCCAAACAGGCAAAGTGCTGATTTAAATTCCCACAGAGCCAATTGATAAATGGTAGAATATTCCACAGAAGTGGAGAATATTCCCCAATTTCCTGTACCCAGGGCTCCACAGAAATGGAGAATATTCCCCAATTTCCTGTACCCAGGGCTCCACAGAAATGGAGAATATTCCCCAATTTCCTGCACCCAGATCTCTACAGAAATGGAGAATATTCCCCAATTTCCTGCACCCAGATCTCTACAGAAATGGAGAATATTCCCCAATTTCCTGCACCCAGAGCTCCACAGAAATGGAGAATATTCCCACATTTCCTGTACCCAGAGCTCCACAGAAGTGGAGAATATTCCCCAATTTCCTGCACCCAGAGCTCCACAGAAATGGAGAATATTCCCAAATTTCCTGTACCCAGAGCTCCACAGAAATGGAGAATATTCCCCAATTTCCTTTATCCAGAGCTCCACAGAAATGGAGAATATTCCCCAATTTCCTACACCCAGAGTCCCACAGAAATGGAGAATATTCCCCAATTTCCTGTACCCAGAGCTCCACAGAAATGGAGAATATTCCCAATTTCCTGTACCCAGAAATGGAGAATATTCCCAAATTTCCTGTACCCAGAGCTCCACAGAAGTGGAGAATATTCCCAATTTCCTGCACCCAGAGCTCCACAGAAATGGAGAATATTCCCAATTTCCTGTACCCAGAAATGGAGAATATTCCCCAATTTCCTGTACCCAGAGCTCCACGGAAATGGAGAATATTCCCCAATTTCCTGCACCCACAGTTCCACAGAAATGGAGAATATTCCCCAATTTCCTGTACCCAGAAATGGAGAATATTCCCCAATTTCCTGCACCCAGAAATGGAGAATATTCCCCAATTTCCTGTACCACGTTTAATAGGAAGGTACAGCCACCTTGGTTCTGCCTCTGTGACACCAGAGCTGTGAAAATTTTTTTAACTCAATTTTTTTAGCTCAGCTCAATTTTTTAACTCCCAGGCCATACTTTCCTAGCCCAGAGAGCTATAATTAAATAAAATATCCAAAGGCAATTTCTGCTCTAGAGAAATAATGAGCTGCTTTTGCATTAAAACTGATAAATGTGAGTAGGACTGGGTATGCTGTGAATCTCCAAAGGAAAAGTTTCTTTCTGTCGTTAATGATAAAAATATTCCAACCTTTCGGCCAGCAAAGAAAACAAACTATTAGTCACTTTGGTTTTTTGAAGCCAAGTGGGTTGGCTTAAAAAAAAAAAACCAAAAAACTGAGGGCAAATCAACTTCTGGAAGAAGATTTAAAGAGGATACAAGGAATAAACCAGACTGGGATTGTTTTGAGGAGAGAAGCAGCAGAAATATTGACACAAAAATTGAGGTTTACCTGAGATAACTCCCGAAATAGGCGACGATGTTGCAATGTTTGCATTCTTTCACCATATAGATCTCCTGCTGGATCAGGGAAAAGTCATCTCCTGGAAAAGAGGAAGCAGCCAGGGTTAGGCTGGAGGGATGCAGAATTTGGGAAAATCCTGGCCAAGCCCTCCAGCCCCTCAGCCTGAATTCTTTATTCTGTGTTTCTTGAGGCATAAATATTTCTTGAAGATCAACAGGAGGGTGGTTTTGGGTGAGGATGCTTGTGCACGTTGGTAAATCCTAAATATCCTTGGGGGGAAAAAATCTGTTGAAAAATCCATTATCAGAGCAATAGTCTGGGCATGTTTCTGCCACTTCAACATAAATTTTTATAAGTTAAAAAAGCACTGATTTCAGAGATGCAATTTATATTTATATAGATAATAAAAATCCACTATCAGAGCAACAGTCTGGCATGTTTCTGCCACTTCAACATAAATTTTTATAAATTAAAAGAGCACTGATTTCAGAGATGTAATTTATATTTATATAGATTATAAAAATCCATTATCAGAGCAACAATCTGGCATATTTCTGCCACTTTAACATAAAAGGGTAAACTTTTATAGATTTAAAAAAGCACTGATTTCAGAGATGCAATTTATATTTATATAGATAATAAAAATCCACTATCAGAGCAACAGTCTGGGCATGTTTCTGCCACTTCAACATGAATTTTTATAAATTAAAAAGGCACTGATTTCAGAGATGCAATTTATATTTACACAGATTATAAAAATCCATTATCAGAGCAACAATGTGGCATGTTTCTGCCACTTTAACATAAAAGGGTAAACTTTTATAAATTTAAAAAAAACCATTGATTTCAGAGATACAATTTATATTTATATAGATTATAAAAATCCACTATCAGAGCAACAATCTGGCATGTTTCTGCCACTTTAACATAAAAGGGTAAACTTTTATAAATTTAAAAAAACTGATTTCAGAGATGCAATTTATATTTATATAGATGATAAATCCCCTTGAGAGAACTTCCAAGCAGAGGATGCTCTCCTCAGAACCCAGAGCTCAAACCCTGCAGCTCGGCCTTCACATTTTATAGATTATTAACTTTATTCCTCGTATAGAAGGACGAAGGGGAATGGCTTTAAGCTGAAGGAAGGGACATTTAAATGTGATTTGAGGAAGAAATTCTCCCTGGGAGTGTGGGCAGGCCCTGGCACAGGTGCCCAGAGCAGCCTGGGACAGTGAAAAGTGTCCCTGCCCATGGCACTGGATGAGCTTTAAGTCCCTTCCCACCCAAATTATTCTGGGATGTTTATTTTTGTTTCAAGTACCCCCAGTAAAATTCCCTCCTATATTAAAGTCAGGGATGTCCAACTCAGAAAACACAAAGTGCTTGATCCTGCTCCCTTTAATTTAGATGGTTTTGACAAGTCTAAGAGGACTCGAGCACTGCTGTAAATTGAATTCTTCATGTGTTTATTTAAGTCACAGCACAGCTAATATTTTTAATAACCTCTTTGAAAATAGATGTTTATATCTGCTGTGCTTTGAGGCAGCTTCCCTGAGAACAGTGTCACTGGCAAAAGAAATGTTATAATAGAAATTATCACAGCCTTGATGTCTCAGGGATTGCCAGACTCTTATTTAAGAAAATAACCACGAAATATGAAGGTAGAAGGGAACCCACTCACACAAATCCACCCCTGACTGATTTAAGTAAATCCTCAAGGGCTTCTGGATGTTGAATTATGTGGAGAAACACTTCACTGGGGCAGGAAAACAGTAGTAGAGAAGTTGAAAATGTCAAGAGGCTTTTTATAAACATCACTAGTATTTTTTTAACCAATGGAGAAGAGAAAAGGCAACACGACTTCCATAAATTTAGCACAGATATCACACTGGGCTCATTTCGGGGTTACCCTGCAGCTACAGCTTTGCTTGGATTCTGCTTAGAAATGATCACTGGGAGGGAAGGATTTTTGAGTTTAGAGAATCGTGGAATGGGTTGGGTTGGGAAGGAACCTAAAGTTCATTCAGTGCCACCCCCTGGGACACCTCCCACTGTCCCAGGATGCTCCAAGCCCTCTCCAGCCTGGCCTGGGACACTGCCAGGGATCCAGGGGCAGCCACAGCTGCTCTGGGAATTCCATCCCAGCCCCTCCCCACCCTCCCAGCCAGGAATTCCTTCCTAAAATCCAAATTAAATCTACCTTCTTCAAGCTTAAAGCCATTCCCCCTTGCCCTGTCCCTCCAAAAGTCCCTCTCCCTCATTTTCATAAGATCCTTTGAGTTTGAATCTGACGGATTCATTCCTCCCATTTCTTCAACAAACTTCCTAAGGGAAATGGTTGAATTCTCACAGACAACAACTGGAGCATTTTCAAACTACTCAAGTATTTTCAAGACACTCAAATCTAAACAAGTTTGAAAGCAAAATCCTCCCACCCCACACTGAAAAAATTCCATCTTTCTCCACTACCGGCTGTCCATGAATTCAGAAAATCCAACGCCAAATCCCCGTGGCCTCTTCAAATCAAACAATCCTTGAAATGTCAGCAGAGGCCTTTCAGCACAGCTGAATCCTGTGAAAATCATGGTCAAGGAACATCCCCAGAACAGCAAAAGCTTGCAGGCAGCAGCTGGAGCTGCCCACGGACAGCACTCGGAGCGAGCTCCAAGCGCGGAGCACCAGCCAAGGCAGTTCTAGGAACCGTGACTAATGGGGGAAAATGGAAGGAAATGCAGAGATTTGGGCTAGAAAAGGACTGACAGTGGAAAGATAACAACCTTCATGCACAGAAAAGATAGCAGGGAAGTGGGGAGAAGGGATAATCTGTTTCCAGTTTTATAATAGGACAATTAGCAACGGGCTCAGATTGCCTTAACCTACATTCCCTGTACAGCTGAAAAGGTTTTCCTGCTGGAATAATATCACAGCAGTGAATGTGAAGGGATGGGAATCTGGGAAATTTCCCACTAATAAAAAAAAGGAGAAATGAAGAAAACAAAAATCAAACAAAAACCCATCAGGAATGATTTTGAATGATCCTGCTTGTAGTAGAGTGAGACAGCAAAGATGATCTCATGATTTGTATTAAATAAATAAAGAATTAATGCAAGAAATGGAGGTTATCTATAGAAAAAAGTGGGCAAAAAGGATTTGGAATAGAAAGCAGAAAGAAGACAGGGAGCTGATGGGGAAGTAGCAAACAGATGGAAAGAAGTTATCCATGAGAAAAGTTTGGCTAAAACATGTAGGAAATTATTCTGAAAGATGAGACACAGAGATAGGAGAGAAGATGTATAGTTGCTCAAAGATGACAAGAATGAATACAAAACAAAGGAATTCAGAGTTTCCAGGCAGCTGGAGTATTAATCTTGGCAACAGACACTGGAGTAGAGCAAAAAATATCCTTGGATAGCAGGAAAAAAAACAGACAGAATTGGTAGAAAAAACTTCATTGAGAGGGAGAAGATAAAAAGAATAAGACCAAAGGTGACAAAACAGCCATACAAAGAAATCTGGTTTAGCCATGAGGAATTTGATGGTAAATAACAGGGAATTGGAAAAATACCATTTTGCCTGCTCACGTTTGCAGCTTTGGGATGTGTGGCACGCGGGGTGGGAACAGCCACCAGGAGCTGCTGCAGGGCCCACGAGCAGGGCCTGAGTCACTGCACCTCCTCTGCTCCAGAATGTCACCTCTGCGCAGAGGGACACGCAGGACACGCCACGGCCCCACAATGGAACACTCTCCTCGGGTGGTGTTCCCAGCTCTGTGTGTCCCCAGCTGGCAGGAGGGACTGCTGAACCCACAGCCCTAGCACCGGGGTGGGACCTGAGCCCATTCCAGCAGCTGAGCAAGGTGAGGGCTGCTAAATTCATGATAAACCTGTGTTTAAATTGGAGATCATGGAGAAAACTGCTGGCACATGGACAGCTGGGAATTACTCTGCTTGCTCACCTCACCTGGGGGTGCTCAGCTGGAGAGGAGGAGGCTCCAGGGAGAGCTCAGAGCCCCTGGCAGGGCCTGAAGGGCTCCAGGAGAGCTGGAGAGGGACTGGGGACAAGGCATGGAGGGACAGGACACAGGGAATGGCTTCCCACTGCCAGAGGGCAGGGATGGATTGGATATTGGGAATTAGGAATTGTTCCCTGGGAGGGTGGGCAGGCCCTGGCACAGGTGCCCAGAGCAGCTGTGGCTGCCCCTGGATCCCTGGCAGTGTCCCAGGCCAGGCTGGACAGGGCTTGGAGCAGCCTGGGACAGTGGGAGGTGTCCCTGCCATGGCAGGGGTGGCACTGGGTGATCTTTAAGGTCCCTTCCCACCCAAACCATTCCATGATTCCATAACTCTGTGCAGAGCTGGAATATCCAGAGACCCTGCCGTGCCTTCCCAGATGGAGAGCAGGCATATCCAGGATCCCACAGCACGGGAGGGCTCTGATGGCTCCAGTGCCCATCACACATCACCGTGGGGGCTTTGGGCATTCCTGACCCTGATGGTTTTAAGTTGATTCCTGCACATATTTTCAAGCTCCACTGCTTTGAGTGGTCCCATCCTGGAAGAAGAGCCCGGGTCACTTGTCACAAATCTCCCTGGGAAGAGCTGTGAATCCTTTTGCTGTCCAAAAGGTGACTTTCTTGGGGGAGAGATTCCTCATTTCTGTTTTAAATTCGTTCATTCTGCATTACCTCAGAGCTGCATCACGGGGCTGGTGCTGAGTGGGAGCAGAAGGGAGGGACAGGAGGCCAGGAGGAGAGCAGTGATGGCACTCAGAGACATCCCAGGGTCACCAGAGCGGGGACAGAGGCACTTTGGAAGAGGCCAGACCTTCATGGTGCAGCCACCCTTCCTGCACTCCTGTCCGCTCCCTCACAGGCCCCACCACGCTGAGGGACACGGAGGTGTGACTCCCAAACCTCTCCAGGCATCTTGAGCTGGGATTTTTAATACTAAAATGAAGACTTGGGATTTTTTACACTTTAATTAACATTTGTCATTTGAAAGTGAGATGCCATTTAACAACAGGATTGGAGGGACACTTCTGTAAGGGACACCGAAGGAGGGGTCACACCATCGCAGCCTCTGCTGGGACCATTCCTCAAACATTTCTTATTTCAACAACCTGAGCTCCCAAAAAACCAGAGGAACCCCTATGGGAATGACAATTATTTTCCCCTGCCCACAAACTCTACAGCCAAGCAACATCCACAGCTCCTCTGCGATGACTTCCTGACATTTCTGTGCTCACAAATCCCAATCACTCACTCCAAACCACTCTCCTGAACCTCAGGAAGGTTCAGGCTATGATGAAATTCCTTTCCCAAAATGCAGGATCTTTCATCCTGTTTTATCCATATCTTATATAGAGATTTTTTTATATGCTGCTTTATCCAGACTGCTTTTCACAGGACTCATGGAAACCTGCAGTCGGACAGAAAGAATTTCAATTCCCCAAACTTGAAACTCAGAAACTTGATTCCGAGCAGGAAACAGCTATTTGGAAACAGTGATGTTTCCACCAGCAGATTTTCCTGCTGGGCATGAAGCTGCCAACTGCTAACCACTGATGGTCCTCATTATCTCTCTGCTGATACAAAATATTCCCGATGGTGATGTGCTGCCACGAGCTCCAGAGCAAGGAGCAGAGGGGAGTTTGGAGTGAGTGGTCCAACACCAGAACAATTTCCCCCTGGATTTTCTCTCCTGCCCTGCCTGGGTCCCATTTCTGAGCAGCCATGACAGCATATAATTGATATTACCCAGAGCAGCTGTGGCTGCCCCTGGATCCCTGGCAGTGTCCAAGGCCAGGCTGGACAGGGCTTGGAGCAGCCTGGGACAGTGGGAGGTGTCCCTGCCATGGCAGGGGTGGAATGAGATGAGCTTTAAGGTCCCTTCCAACCAGACCATTCTGGGATTCCTCTCTCTTAGCAGTCTCTTTTCCTTTCTCCTTTCCTTACCTCCTCACTGCTGTACATCTCAGTTTTTCATCTCCACTCTCCCTCTTCACTATTGCTGTTTTTTTTGATGTATTTTGCCAAATGATGTGTTCTCCTAATTCACCCCAAGTGTCACACTCTGCATTCCTTTCCATCTAAAATGTGTGACCTTGCAGATCCTTCCCTACTTGCAGCACTTCCTTCCCCATCCAAGAAACTCTGGGTTTTAAGAGAAAACTTGCACTGCCTGGATCCACACATTTCTTAAAAATAGTGATTACAAATTCATCATAAGGATGCAAAGTAAAACTTGACCCCATTTCAACAAGTTAAACATAATTAAAATGCTGGGCACTGTGGATGTGAACTCCTCACTGCCTCTGCTTTGCCCTGTGACTGCTCCAGAGCTGGGCTGAGCAGCTCTGAGGCTGTGGCAGCACCACATGGGACATGGAATGGCACACACAGGCCATGGCCAGGCTTTAATGGCCCTGGAACGCTTGGAACCTCAGGCATTCAGCCCCAGACATGATCCCAAACCCAAGGCAGCACAGCACAAGGCAGGGAAGGTGTGTGCGGGAATGAGAAGTTATTTTCATATTTCTTGTATTTCTCCAAGCCCAGGTGTTGCCAACAATGGTTGAAGCCCAGCAGGCTTAGTTTAAATCAGCCTCAGGCTGAGTTTAAATCAGCCTCAGGCTGGTTCTTCTCCATAGCTCATGTCATCTTTGGGGAATTTATTATATGGAAAATGAGGCTGCCCTGCCTCCGTCCCCAAAGGCCTTGGACTGACAGTGCAGCTCTGCTGAGCTGCTCTCGAGGTCCAGAGGGGCCAGACCCCGATCTGATCCTGACTCTGTGTGGAAAATCACCTTGCAGATCTGAAGCATGGACTCAACACCACCTCAGGAAGCAGCCCTGGCTGGGAGCACACCGAGCACAGCACCACACACCTCTGGATGACTCTGCCTCCTACAGCTCCAGGGCCAGTTTAAGATCCAGCCTGAAAAAGGTAACTGCCTATTTCTGGGATCTCATGTGGAAAATGCAATCATTGGACCAAAAAAAACCCCAAAAATCCAGCAGTGAGATTCTCTGCAACCCTGCAGAAGGTTTGGAGCACGACAGATCACGCCAGCCCTCCGAAGGCATTATTTATCATTACAGTAAGCATTTAAAACAGACATTAGCATATTAAAAAATACTTTTTATGATATTCTCCTAGGGAGAAAGTTCTGTAGCTGAAAACTCCACTGGCAAATAGTTCCCTTTTTGTATTGAGTCCCCTCTCGATTCATCTGCTAAACCCATAGAAGGAAGAGGCTTTAGTGTTTCAGACAGTTTTGGCTGCTACGCTGCTGAGTACAGTTGGATTAGTTTCTGAAATAGAATTGGCTCCCAAATTATTTGAAGCATTTGTACTCAGGGAATGCTGGGAAATGTCATTAGCGTGCCATAATACTTTTGCCTAATGCTCTCCAAAGTCTATGCCAAAAAAAAAAGGGAAAAACACTATTTTGACTCCAGCAGTACAGCTCAAGTGACTGTGGGAGCAGACCTAGAGTGCTGCCCCAAATTCAAATAAATCAGTGACAGCAACCCTCGAAGCTGAGTTTATTTCCTTTGTCTGGAGAAGAAACAAAGGTAAGAGCTGCTGAAATAAAATACAGCTCCATGCTGGGATGTGTTTTAAATTGGAGTCTCTTTGCCTGCTCACTCCCTACCTGCAGGAGGTGAGGGAGGAACACGACAAACCAGGGCTCGCCCCCTGCCATGTCAGCAGAACCCTGACTCTCCCCACATCCTCCACTTCATTGTGTGCAGCTCCTTCAGCTTTCATTCAACACATTCCTCACCTCCTCTGGAGCTCTCTCTGCTTCAGAGCCTTTTGTCTTCTCCTCCCAATCCCCCTGTCTATGTATTAATCAAGTGCTGAGTTCGGAGCTCTTATTTTTCCATCTGCTAATTAATTCCCACCGATGAGCCACCTCCTCCTCCTCCTCTCCAGAAGATGCTATGTAGAACTCACAAGCCTATTTCTGCAGTGACTCAGAGGATTTATTATCCATTTTTTTCCAGCTGTGTCCTATGGTGTGACAGGAGCTCATGGTGGTGTTTGGAGGGGCTGCCCTTCCCAGGAAATCACCACAGGTAATTCCAACAGCTCCTGAGCTGCTCTAGGAATTAACAGTGTCCTGCAAGTACAGTCTTAAAGAATATTCAAACCCCTTAAAATTAGTCAGAACACTGAAGTGTGCCAGTGTTATTTGGCAATTATTTATTTCTTTAGCAGCCAATTATTTATTTCTTGAAAAACCGGGAATATTTTGTACATGTGAGCTAAAAAGGAATAAATAAGTCAACAAATGCTATGAATCCTCCTTAAAAACAAAACACCCAAACAGATCCCTGCCAAGAGGCTGTGGGTGTACATGCTGTGGATGGAGATCAGGTTGGCAATGTTTAAAAGAAGATGGATTAAAAAAAACAAATAAAACAAAGCAAATGAGAAGAAATGGCTTCCCTGTGGCTATCAGACCAACATAATTAAACAAAAGACATGGTCATCAGTGCTAATTAAAAGGGGTTCTCAGACTTTGGGCCAGAGTCTTTCATTTATCACTGTGGTGCTCAAGCAGCACCAAGGAAAGGCAGGACCCTTCTCCTCCCTCAGTTCTACCGACAGAGAATTTGGGCTCAGCTTCACTTCAGCTTTCAAAACAGTTCTTCAGACTCAGAATAAACCCAGATATACTTCATTTGCATCAGCTGCAGTGGCACAAAGCTGGAGGAATCTCCTCACCAAGGCAGTAGAGAGTTAATATTGTCCTTTTTCCGTCCCCAAAACATCGCTCTGCCCCATCCCAGCCCTGCTGGGGAGAGTGGTTTGCTCTCCACAGCCCCAAACTCTGACCACAGTGTTTCACACAGGGTTTGAGGGATTCCCACTGTGTTCCCACTGCACTTCCACTGCCTAATTAGCCTTATCACCACAATTCACCTAACAAACCCAGCCCTGCTCAGCCAGGGGCAGGTGAGCAGTCACCCAAAGGCAGTGGTTGTCACTCCTCCCCTGAGTCTCCCCATGTTTCTTCTACCTTCAGCCTCCAAACCCATCTCTTTTTCTGCACAGAACCAACCAGAAATAAAAATCACCCTCCCCTCAGGCCCTTCAGCCCTGGATGGTCTTTAAGCTCTCTTCCAACTCAAACCATTCTGGGATTCTGTGACCCTTCCAACACAAACCATTCTAGGTTTCCAAGATTTCCACTCAGGACCTGATTTCAGATTTCTATGCAGGACTCAGATTAAGCTTCAAGCTCCATCCTCCTCCCTCAGCACAGGGTAGAGAAAAGATGACACATTAAAAAGCTCTGTTTTTCCCAGTGCTCCCTTGGTAGGAATTTGCATCACTGCCTGATCCCTTCCCCCTTTCAACTCCCACAGCCCACCAGCTCCTCAGAGCTCACAATTTACCATCTGTCCCTGATCTTCTCTTTGTACTAACAAGGCATTGTAATTGCAACATCTCTTTATGAAGCAATTGATCAGGAAGATAAGAGCAAACAAAGAAATAGTGAGCAGGACACAGCCAAAAGCAATGGTACATCCTGCAGGGCTTCCTGTCATCTAACCACTGAAACTACAAAAAAAAAAATCCAAAAAACCCAAACACTTCTTTTGTCTAGAACTTCACAGTGGGTGAAAATAAACACATGGAAAAAATGAAAATGCGATTCAAAAATACAGGAAGGAATGTAAAACTTACCAGGCTCTAATTTGATTATTTTTACAGCAGCCAGTTCTCCTGTATGAAGATTTCTAGCCTGAAACAAGAGAGTTAAGATATATTTAATTATAATTCAAAGGCACCTCACAGTCTTAATTGTGCAAAAATACAATGTTGTCTGATACAAATACAATGCAAAGCTGAGACCAACGTGGGTGAGGATAATCTGGGTTTGAAATTAGCACAGCACCAGGCATAGTTGGAATTGTGAAGTGTTCCAGGCAGTTCTTCTCCAGACTTTAAAACACCCAGCAGCAAATCACAGAAAAACTGAGGTTGGAAAAGCCCTTTGGGGTCATCTGACTGTCCCCACCTTGTCACCTGGCCCAGAGCACCGAGAGCCACATCCAGGTATTCCCTGGACACCTCCAGGGATGGGGACTCCATCACCTCCCTGGGCAGCCCCTGCCAACGCCTGATCACCCATTCCACGAAAAAATTCCTCCTGAACGTGGAAATCAGAGCTCATGCCCCTCAAACACCATTTTTAAGAGAAGTTTCTGCCACCCAAGGATGCACCAGGGGCTCACCCACCTCATGGTGCTAAAGCTTAGTGTGGATGGAGGGGAAAGTGGAACTGAGAGGGTCAGAGAGGCACTGCAGATGCAGCAGGGGTGAGCCACAGCTCCTGCAACAACCCCACTCTGGAAAGAAACTCCTTCCAGCAGACCTTGGTCCCCACAACCCTCAGAAAAAGCTCCAATTAAGCCTTTACAGAACTGTCCTCTCCGGATATACTCCAAACTTCACACTGAGAATTCAGTGCTGGATGAAGACGATACAGGAACCTCAGATATAGAAAGTTTTAAGAGGGGATTTCATTAACTTTCTAATAACTGAATTAGTGAGGCACCATCACCAGAGCTAAACTATTTTTATGGACACACAAGTTGATGCAATTAGGCACTGTGGCACTCCCCTTTTGCTGAGAGAGTTACAGGAGTTTAATCCCAATTGTTTCATTCTTAGCTTGACAAATATGCAGAGTGTTCTGAACAGCTGAAATTTGGTGAAGTGGATTACAAAAAATGGAGGGAAAACTGGGTTAAGTTAAATGGATTTGGACATCCTCTAAGAAGAGGATGTAAAGAAAATTTGACGCTGTGGACAGAGTAATTACAGAACAAACACTCCTGTGCTTGTAGATATAGAAAGTTTTAAGAAAGTTTTATAGAAAGTTTTAAGTTTCATTAACACTTTCTAATAACTGAATTAGTCAGGCACCATCACCAGAGCTAAACTATTTTTATGGACACACAAGCTGATTCCGTTAGGCACTGTGGCATTCCCCTTTTGCTGAGAGGGTTACAGGAGTTTAATCCCAATTGTTTCATTCTTAGCCTGACAAATATGTAGGCTGATATGAAAAATATGAACAGCTGAAATCTGGTGAAGAGGTAGACTACAAAAAATGGAGGGAAAACTGGGTTAAGTTAAATGGATTTGGACATCCTCTAAGAAGAGGATGTAAAGCAAATTTGACCCTGTGAACCGAATCATTACAGAACAAACACTCCTGTGCTTGTAGATATAGAAAGTTTTAAGAAAGTTTTATAGAAAGTTTTAAGTTTCATTAACACTTTCTAATAACTGAATTAGTCAGGCACCATCACCAGAGCTAAACTATTATTATGGACACACAAGCTGATGCAATCAGGCACTGTGGCTTTCCCCTCTTGCTGAGCATCCAGGAGTTACAGGAGTTTAATCCCAATTGTTTCATTCTTAGCCTGACAAATATGGAGAGTCTTTTGAACAGCTGAAATTTGGTGAAGTGGATTACAGAAAACTGAGGGAAAACTGGGTTAAGTTAAATGGATTTGGACTTAAGAAGAGGATGTAAAGCAAATTTGACCCTGTGAAGGGAGTTATTACAGAACAAACACTCCTGTGCATGGACAAGAACTCTTAAAAACAGGGAAATCAAGAACCCAAAGGATTAACTCCTCAGTTGTGTCAAAATTTATCAAGTTTCCAAATAGGGAAAGGTTTGCAAGGCAGGAAAAAACCCCAACAAAACCAAACCAAACCAAAGCAAAGCAAAGCAAAGCAAAGCAAAGCAAAGCAAAGCAAAGCAAAGCAAAGCAAAGCAAAGCAAAGCAAAGCACACCAAAGCAAAGCAAACCAAACCAAACCAAACCCCACACAAAGGACCCGATCATCTGCAAACCACAGAGGAAACCTTCACCACTTTGAAAGCACCTTCCTACCAAGATGTCTTTAGACCACAGCAAAGTCCTTGGTGTCCTTCAACATCCAGGAGGAGCAGGCAGGAGCCCAGTGGGATAAAGGATTAGGACCTCTCTGGTCCTGGGACACCCATGATGTGAACCAGGGATCTCCCAGGAGGGACACTCTGCCTCAGTGAATCCAGGGATGCTCCACCATCCACACTTTGATCCACAAGCAGCTCAGCTGTTCAGATCAAGTCAAGTGCAGCGTTTCCAGAATATCAGCTTCACTTCTGAGGAACCAAAAGGATCGTATTCCTTCCAAATATTCCTTTTCCACGCAAGCAGTAAGTGCCACTGTCACGCTGCAGCCTGAAGGAATGGATGGAGTCTGCCAAAGGTCTGCTTGGCTGGCTCGGAAGGTTCAGCCTGGGGATCACTGCAGCTCCTGGCTCTCTGCTCTCACACACGACACAATTCCACTAAATCGTGTCCTGCTGCTTTCCAATATCACCATTAAGCTCTTACATTTCGTCTATAGCTTGGACATGGACTATTTTGGGTTTGAACCACCAAACTCTGCCTGCTGGAACAGAAAAGTCCCCACTGGGTTGATATTTATGAACTAAACACATCGAGCTGTCTGAGCCACTGTGTTTTCTGGTCCCACAGCCTTCATCTTCCACCAGACACATTCTTGAGTTGATGACCTGAGGCCACACGTGATCATTAACTCCTGTCGTGCCAGAACCAAAGGCAAAATGCTGAGCATTCCCTGATCCTCAAAAGCCTTGTTTGGGTGCTCACAGATAAGGAATGGTTTTAGATCTCCAGTCTAGACATTGGCACGGTGAGCATGCAGCAAATCACCCAAAACGCTTCCCAGGAGATGTCACCCGCCCGAAAATGTCACCGGAGGCTTTTGTTCCCTCCTCTTGGCTTGCAGCAGCTCCACACAGCTCCACCTTTCCCCTCTCCCACCTGCCAGCTGAAAACTCCATCAATAATGAATTACTGCTCTCATTAAAAATGCAAGAAGGCGAGGGCTAAGAACTGGTTCTCCGTGTACACACCTAGATATGGAAACTGTCAGATCGGGATTCCTCAGATCACTCTGGGATGTGTTCATTAAATAAATCCTCATTTCCCACGGGTGGCTACAGTCTGCATCGTTCTAAATTTTTTTTTTTAAAAAGAATAGTGTAGTTACCAAGACAGGAAGGCACCACATCAATGTCATCGGCTTTGTGAATCAAACCTGAAATTTGACTAGAAACGATATTTGACAAAAATATAAGTCCCTGATGTGAAAAATTAGTTAATGATCTATCAGTCTGTCTTATTCACATATTTCTGCACTGCAGAGACAGAACTACAGGCTAAGAAATTACAGTTCTTCTACTCATCTTATTTACATTTTCCAAGCCCAACAGCAAAGTATCTGCCTCCTCCTCATCCCTTGAAATTTCCTCAATATTTCAAGTCCCAAGTTAAAATTAGCAACCACCAGAGGCCAGGGAAGCTGTTGCTTCATGCTGTGATCCAGACCTGTTCAGTACCCTGTGAGCTATTATTGACATAGAAAATCATTTATATGCATTTATCACATAAAAATGACATATATATAATGAACCTTGGTGATCTTTTCTGAATTCTAACATTTCAGTTTTAAGGAAGATAAAACTTGTTAGATTTCTTATTGTCTTTAATTCTTTTGGCCTTGTTCCCTTCAATATGAAATGAAGACTCCTAAGAATTCATTGGAGAATTCATTGGATTCATTCATTTTAGCCTTTAGTAAAGGCTAAAAGACTCAGTGCTGGAGCCCACATCTCCATCAGCAACGTGGTCCAGTCCCACGTGACAGAAGTAGATCCCAAATTCTCACATTTGCTGTCAGAATTTCTCCAAGAGGAAGACAGAGCTTTTGCTCTTTATTAGTATTGATCCTCATTTTATTTAATGAGACTCAAACCTGAAAATCGTGTTCCCCATAGAACAAAAACTAAAACTACAGGATTTTGGCAGAAGGATTGCAGAGCTCCAACGTGACCTACACAAGAAGGGGATCCAAACAAGGATATATTTGAAAGAGGTGAACCACAGCCAAATTTTGTTTTGTTCAATGTCATTTACAGAGTGTATTTACTGAGCAAGAGGAGTTTGGCAGCAGCCTTTTGGTCACCTCTTCAGTTGTCCCACAGCCTGCCAGAGGATGAGTGACAGCATCCCACTGAGCACAGCTCTTCCAGAATATTTTAGCAGCTGAACACTAACACTGCAGAACATCACATGGAATCTGTGTTCAAAATAAAACAAAACACAAGTACTCATCTTTTTTGTTGTTGTTGTTGTTGATGTCCCATTGCGTTGCTGCAGTGACCGAGCACATCCCACCCCACTAATGTGACAGCAGCTAGTAGGACTATTTTGGGGACTTGGGAGAGTTTTGTAGTATTACACACAAAAAAATCATTGGATTTTCCCACTGAGACTTAACTTTCTTCCCCAAAATCTGCTGTGGGACAATGGAACCCGAGGTGACACCCGTGGCAATCCCTGTGTGCAGCACTTCCCACCGCACACCCAAACACCACACCTGAGAAAACACAGCCTGGGCAGGACATTTTCTGTAGCCAACGACCAGAAATAACACAGAAAACTGGTTTTAGAACCAGTTCTGCACTCTGCACTTGTGTTTTATTTGTTTTCAGGAGTGGAAGCCAAACAACTGCAGCCCAGGGGGTCCACAGTACTGAGCCACGTGAGATGGTCAAAAATGGGGGAATCTTGGACTTTTGAATCTGTGCTCAGTGCCCTTTCCCAGCCACTTTCTCCTGAAAGAGAAAGGGAAGATTCATGCAGCAATATCCCTCTCCAGGCTCCAAATTAGTATTTTCAATTTCCATGGTGAAATGCTCTCCTCTCCCCAACGTCACTGTGCCATCTCCAGCCTTGCATCAACAGCCCCATTGAGCAGAGGAGCTGTTTGTTCGAGCGTGGCTTCATTTAATCGAATCATAATTGCAGCTCCTGTGGCAGCCCTGCCATCCCTCCCCAGCTTATTCAGCCCTTGCCAAGCTTCACTCAGCAGTGACCACCACGTTCTGCTTGTCCCCACTTACTGAATATCCTTCAAAAGGTACCTGACCTCCTGCCCTGGGGCTGAAACAGAAGCTCCTCTGCTTTCCACTTTCTGACCTCTTTGTAACTCTTCACCTGCTCTGTGTGGTTTGGAAATTGTCATTATGCTGCATTTTTATTTCCAGATTCACAGCATCATCAAACAGACCCTTGGATTCACCTTCCTACATCTCTGGATTCACATATACCACTGTTAAGAGCTCTCACCCAGCTGAACTGACCCCAAGAAATGTCTCTCACCTGGCCTGCCCTAAAACCATGAAAATGGGGAATTCTTGGAACTCTAACAGAATTCAAACTATGTCTTAATTCAAAAGTTTAAATAAATGTTCCTAGTGTTTATTGTAATTAACTACACCATTTTGCTTACTCTTGCAATTCATATAAATCTGACAGACTTAAAAAATACTTTGCAACTAGAGCTGGAAAAAACAAATATCAGCAACATACTCTTAATGACTGGAAAGGAGATGTTTGTTCTTCTCAGACATCATCTCTTACCAGCTCAGTTTAACACACAACTGTAGAATTGAGGATTCATAAAATGGCAATATGTAGCCAGAAAAATACTCAGAAAACCCAGATTAACAGCAGCAAGAGTTAAATCTGCATTGTGTGAGCCTAAAATTGCCATCCTTGACACAAAGACACTGTGGCACATTAGGAAAGTATTTCTGTAAAAGAAACTGAAGGCTGTAAGGAAAAACACCCTTGAAAATCTGCAGGTTAACCCAAGCAGAGAGGCCAGAGCCAAGCCAGATGTGCTCAGAGCAGATCCAAACCTCGGTGTCAGGATGGTGTCAAGGGGGACAATCACCTGTCCAGGCCCAGGGTGGCTGCAGAGCTCCTCTGCAGCCAAAAATAGCCGTTCCCACTACTGCTTTCCAGTTTTGGAGTGAGCAGAGGGAGAGTTGGTTCCTCTCCCAGGACCAGCACACCCTGGGAAGACTCCTAGGAATGGCATTCAGTCTATGGATTCTGCCTCCTTGATGGTGCCTGTCCCAAACCCACACAGGTGCAGCTCTTGGTTTGGGGTTTAACCCCTCTTTTGTATAAGAAAAAATGAGCAAAACCAAGCCCAAATTCCCCACAGCCCCACCCCAAAAAAACCTAAAGAGTATTGGACTGGGTAAGTCTCTCCTGTTTGGTGCTGAAAGCATCTCTGCAAAAGATGTTGAACATATTCTCCTGCACTTCTGAAGGTCTGTGGAAGGATTAAAAACGTGAGAGGAACAAAGGAGAAAAGCTTAAAAAAAAGCCCAAAAGAAGTAGGACAACTCTGGCCAATGTTAATGCCAATCTTACTGGATAGGCTGATTTGTGCCAGACAGGAACTGTCACAGAATCACAAAATCCCAGACTGGTTTGGGATGGAAAGGACCTTAAAGATCATCTCCTTCCACCTCTGCCCAGGCAGGGACACCTCCCACTGTCCCAGGCTGCTCCAAGCCCTGTCCAACCTGGGCCCAACCAATCTAGGAAGGAAGGGTTATCCAGCCTCTGTGTGTGATTTTTATTGGAAATCCAGGATGGACTTGGGACCAGCAAACTCCCCAAATCAAAGGCTGCTGTGTCCACCAAACTTAGCTGAGTGCTCTTACTGCCATGAATCCTTCAGAAACTGGGAACAAACTACTTCAAAAATTTAAAATCTGAAATCCTAACAAAATGGCAAAGTCTGAGAAAGTCACGGAATGCCAGAATGGTTTGGGTTGGAAGTGACCTTACAGACTAACTCATTCCACCTCTGCCATGGCAGGGACACCTCCCACTGTCCCAGGCTGCTCCAAGCTCTGTCCAACCTGGCCCTGGACTCTGACAGGGATCCAGGGGCAGCCTCAGCCTCTATAGGAAATCTGTTCCAGTGCCTCACAGGCAAGAATTCCTAATTCCCAGTATCCCATCTCTCCCTGCCCTCTGGCAGTGGGAAGTCATTCCCTCTCCTCCTGTCACTCCAGGCCCTTGCTCTAAGTCTCTCTCCATCTTTTTGGTTGGCTCCTTCAGGTCCTGAAAGGCCACAATCAGATCACCCCAGAGCCTTCCCTTCTCCAGGCTGAGCCACCCCAAATCTCTGAGCCTTTCCTCATGGAGTGACACCCCAGCTGTCCCTCCTGTGGGGACACTCCACTCCTCACTGGAGCTTTGCCCACACCTGCAGCAGATGTTCTCTTTGCTGCTGGAAAAAGACACCTGAACACCATTCCTCATTTTCAGGATGAGAATTGTTTTAGGAAGCAGGAAGACCCAGAGGCAATTGCTCCCCCTGCAATCCCCCAGCTGGATTTTTGGAGATGGAGAGCAGTACCAGGACCTTTTATAGGGGAAGGTTTTCAGAAGCTATTTCCCAAACAGAGACTTTCTAGACCCAAGACATGGAAGGAGAATCATCTCTTACAACCAGCAGTCACTACTTTTTGGGATAAACCCCAAATGAAGATTTACATGCTAATTTTAACTACTTGATCCTCTAGTGGCATCAGAGCCATCGCTTTGGATTTCTGAGCTGAATGCTGTACAGGACAAATGCTGATTTTGTGGGTGCTCTCCAGATGGACACTGCCACTCCTCATCCCTCAGAGCAGGCAGCAGCACAAGGCAGGATGAAAATGTCCCAGCTGTCACTCCCTAGTGCCACATTTACTTCCAGCTTCTCCTGTTGGAAGGACAGAACCCAGAATATACAAAGTTCCAGGATTTAAATAAATTCCACATTAAAAGCTGAATCCCAGATCCATGACTGGCACTCCTGACCGTGGCTAGAATGTAAATCAGGTTTAAATGCATTTACTTTTACTGGCAATTGTGAAATTTAGACAGTTTATCTCTAGCAGGGAAAACTGGGAGGAGGAAAACCAACCTTTCACTCACAGATTTCTGACACTTTCTTACTCAATTAACTCAAGCAATGAGGGATTAACAGCTCATTGATAATGTGAGGCCAAATCCCTTTATTCTCCCCAAAACCAGGCAGGATTTGTATAAACAGAGAGCTTTGCAGGTCTCAGTAGCCACTAAAACATGTCATTCTCATCCCTGGTGATAATTACTGAAGGACAGACCTGTGGCAATAAGGATAACAATAATAAAGCAAAAACCAATGCACATCTTAACGTTTATTTAGGGGGAAAATATAACAAAAGAAGTCAGCTATGTGCTTCCAAGCAGAGGTTGGTAATTCTGTGAAATTTTCTTGGCAGATCATCCTTTGCAAAATATTCGGCATCATCCTCCTAAAATTGAAAAGCTAAAGCTAGAAACAGACCCTGACCACAAAAGTGCTATTTAGCAACTAATGCAGCACAAAAGATACAAACAAATACCACATGAGAAAAAAAATAAAATAAAAAAGGCCCCAATTTTGACTCAGCTGGAGCAAAAACCAAACTAGAAAAGAACCTTTTCAAGTTACACTGTGTGCATTACATCGGTTTGAAAAGCTACTAGAAATAGCTCACTTTCCTGGGGAATAAGAAACATTTTTGAACATAAGATCATGAAAATCAAAGAATGCCCATGGAGCTGCTGATATACTTTAAAATGAACAGATGCCCAACAGCTTTACAGGCCAGAGTACAAAATAGGGGAAAGAGAAAAAATCCCTTCCAATACATTAAACTATGAACCAAGATGGATTTTAAAAGGGTTTATTCACCAGAAGATAGGGAGAATAAATGTCAAACAATTTTATTGTATTCCTATGTTGAATGCACAGACCATGACACAGAAAAAATCCCCCACAGTATTATGGAGTACAAACCCAAATAACATTAAAAGATTATGTATTTCATCAGCTGCAGGGGAATTTATTTATTCCTTAGAGATGAAAGAACTAAGAGATGTGACAACCAAAATATTTGAAGGAAAATATCTATGTGTCTTCTTTTCACTGACAAAAAAAAAAAAAAGAAAAATCTGGCTTTCCAGGCAGAGAGAGAACAAATTTCTGAAGGAAAAGGAGGAAAAGGCTGTGGATTGCTTTTTTTAAAATTTAAAAACTAAAGAATTTAAGACCATCATTTTAGCTCTTTACCAAAGAAAAAGGTTTTTTTACTGCCAACCATGAGCTAACACAAGACAAGTCTCTTCAGAAAGGCAAATCTGAGGAATCACCACTTTTAAAAGGAAAGAAATAGAATTCTGAGATTGCAATTGCTATATCAAATCCTCCAAACTCAAGGTAAAAACCCATATTGTGTCCTTTTCCTTATCACAATTTATCTGATAGAATCTAGAGAGATAGAATCTAGACAGATTCAAGTGGAAAATGTAGATTTAAGTAGGAAAAAATCCACCTCCAACAAAGCTGTTCAGTAATGACCTCCTTAAAATTTCAGTTCCTCAGAGATGAACTCATGAGTACAAAATTAAAAGGAACAAGATTGTCTTGATGAAGAAAACAGGTCAGTGTTTTGCTCATTATTATTGTTATTGTTAAATAAACCAGTGACCAGAACAGAAAAAACGAATAAAGAAGTTGTGTAGTTGAAAAAGTTAAAGGAAAATTAGCTAAAAATAGGAGCTCTTTTTCTGTTCTACAATTAAACTTTGGTTTGCATCTGGACTGTATCAATTGTCACCTTCCTGGGGTGGGAAATGGCTAAGATCTGATGCTTCTTTCTGATATGGGGACAGCTGTTTCTACTAAAATAAACCCCAACATTTATTTACAGTCTTCAATGCATGGTGATGAAATTGTGATCAGCAATATTTCTAACTCAGTAGAAAATTCAAAATCACAGCCTGGAATTCTGTTGGAATAAACAGAAGTGACATTTCAGTAAGTTTTTGAGTGAGGAAAAACTGAAGTTCTGAATGTGCTGGTACATGAGAAAGGTTACAGATAAAATATGGTTTGCACTTATGCTGATGAAGTAAAGATGAAATATGCTGCCATTTCATTGCAGACGATAACCAAAAATCGTGCAAGTTATCTCATCCTCTCACACTTTATTTTTAGCCAGAATAGAGGAAAGAAACTGGTGTGATTTTTTAAATTGTTTTCTTAATTTTAACCGATTAACTCATTTCAATGATGCCACTTAAAAACAAGGCTCTTTTCAAGATGTCACTTGAAAGTAAGAATTTTTTTCTACAATTTAATCTGCGGTGATGGAGCACCAGTTTCACTTCAGTCACCTGATTCCAAGCACTTGGGTAGTGACTTCCTCACTTTCTTTGAAAGATGAATCAAAACCGTGCTGCTCAAGTAATATGCATTATTACATAATTAGAATATTCTGGTAAATCAGGCCTGATCATTTAAGTGGAATTTTAAAGAAATATTTTTCAATTTTAACACACTCGAGAACGTTTTCCATCTTGCCTCATTCCTCTTGTCTATATACATTCGATTTTCCCGATCGTGTTTTTATACGGTTTTAAACTGGGTTTTAAACTGGGTTTTAAACTGGGTTTTAAATTGGGTTTTAAATTGGGTTTTAAATTGCCCTTTGCTTGATCCCTGGGGAGCCCTCCAGGCTCATCCCTCCATCCCTCTGCTCTCCCACCCCCAACAAATGCAATCCTGTCCTGCAGCAGCTGTGTGCATTTTCCATGGACAGCCTTCCGAGCCAGACACCACTGAGGAATGTGCTGGAGAGGAAATCGGGCTAGAGACTCAGCTCTGCTCTAGGAAGCACAACAAAGCACGCAGGGAAAATTCCCCATAAAATCATGCGATGGTTTGGGTTGGAAGGGACCTTAAAGATCAGCTCCTTCCACCCCTTGCTGTGAGCAGGACACTTCCACTAGAAGGTTGCTCCAACCTGGCTTTGAACACTTCCAGGGATGGGGAATTGCACAAAATGCTGCCGTGGAGCAAAGCCACAGCCTGTCCTCCTCCTCCATCCCTGCTGGAGCTGCCTCGAGCCAGCACAGTCAGTCTGTACTCGAGACATCCCACTGCAGCATTTACACAAACCTCAACACCCACGGAATGAGCAAAAGGAAAAATCCGCGCTCGTGCGCCCTGAACGGGCGGCTGCTTGATGGATCACGAAACCAAAAATCAAGATCTCCTCATCCATCCTCAGAAATCCCTTTGTCCTGTTTGATTCTGTGAGCCAAGTTTAAAAACAAGACTCTCAGGACAGGAACTGTTTGGCAAAGGCTCTGTGTTAATCCAGAAGTTCTTCCTGCTGCTTCATAATTAACGAAGGAGCAGAGGATCAGAGCTCAACCAGTGCTTTAAATTTAATCACACACATGCCTGAGAAAACAAAATGGTTTTATCAGAAACTGCTCGTCCTGAGGCCTGTCTGGGGCTGTGAGCACATAAAATACTCTCCCTTTACTCACTGTAGATCAAATGTTCCAAAATTTCAACTGCTGCTGGTTTTCAATGCCTCATAAATAAAACACAAATACCTGAAGCTGTTCCTCACTGAGAGCAATGAGCATCCATCAGGCACTGCTTCCTGTCAAATTTTAATTATTTTCCTTTTAACAAGAGAAAATACATCTATAAAAGATGGTATGGCCCCACCTTTATTCTTTCTACCTACCATGTTTATATCTCTGTGCCTGTACAAGAGAGTTTGCCACTTATCTTCCCTTGGGATTAATGACTAAATCCCCCAAACATCTTCGGGAGCCTAATGTTTATAATTCAACTCTGATCTTGCGTGTCTGTACATCAAGCAGCAAGTCAAGGCAAACATAACACAATTCTTTATTGCTTCAATAGCAATGATCAGCAAAGAATTGTGCACAGAGCTGAGAACAGGACAAAAATACAGCTTTTTGGGGTGGATCATCACAAATAGAGCTTTTTGGGGTGGACCATCACAAATACAGCTTTTTGGGGTAGATCATCACAAATACAGATTTTTGGGGTGGATCATCACAAATACAGATTTGTGGGGTGGATCATCACAAATACAGATTTTTGGGGTGGATCATCACAAATACAGATTTTTGGGGTGAATCATCACAAATACAGCTTTTTGAGGTGGATCATCCCCTCGAATGTAAGAAAAAGTTATGCCTTTAATGCTCCCTAAGACCAAGCTAAAAAAAAACTCTTAGGAATGATTTCTTACCAAGAAGACAACAGAGTCCCCCTGCAATAACCTCTCCACTCTAAAAAGAAACAGTTCCTGCCTTGCTGGAATGTCTCAAAATTCACATTTCAAACAGGCTACAAATCCAGCTTTTTCACACTGAGCTGAAAATATGGTTCATTCAGCTTTCTTTTCTCAGACATTCTTTCTCCAGCCAAATCTTCCTCATCTCTATGAAAACATGAACCTCCTAGACACTATATTCATGCAGAAGACACAAAAATACGCTTGGGGGAGGAGAATCTCAACGTGCCAAGATATCAAATCTGGCATTAAAGATGCCATTTTGAAGGATCAGCAAATGCAGCAGTTCTGGACACCAGGACTGGGGTGTTCTGAGGATATTCCTAACTAAAATTGTATCATCTTTCTACTTCAGGAGCAGAGAACTCAGCAGAAACACAAAGAGCAATATGCAGGATGAGAAAATGGGGAAAAGTACTGGAAGAGGACAATCCTGGAAGCAATTCTGTTGCTCAGCCTCCCATGTGCTCCTTCACTCAAGAGCTTAGACACAGCCAAACTGCAGATTCTCCACACGGTGTTTTCCATCCATCACGGAAAAAGGTAAAGCTTTGGCTCTTCCTCCTCTTGAGGGGGACCTCGCTGGCAATATTCACTGTGTTGGATAAAATGATTTACTCTAAAACTTGGGTGAAAGAGTTTAGAAAGCTGAAGAGCAGAACAGAAACCTCTCTGTGCTAAACTCACAAATTTTTGTCCAATCTAGGAAGGAAGGGTTTATCCAGCCTCTGTGTGTGATTTTTATTGGAAATCCAGGATGGACTTGGGACCAGCAAACTCCCCAAATCAAAGGCTGCTGTGTCCACCAAACTTAGCTGCCATGAATCCTTCAGAAACTGGGAACAAACTGTTTCAAAAATTTAAAATCTGAAATCCTAACAAAATGGCAAAGTCTGAGAAAGTTACAGAATGGCAGCATGGTTTGGGTTGGAAGTGACCTTACAGACCAACTCATTCCACCTCTGCCATGGCAGGGACACCTTCCACTGTCCCAGGTTGCTCCCAGCCCTGTCCAACCTGGCCTTGGACACCTCCAGGGACCCAGGGGCAGCCACAGCTTCTCTGGGCACCTGTGCCAGGGCCTCCCCACCCTCCCAGGGAAGAATTTAATCCTAATATCCAATCTAACCCTGCCCTCTGTCAGTGTGAAGCCATCACCCTTTATCTTATCACTCCACGTCCTTGTGAAAAGCCTTGGCAATCTCAACCACAAGGCACCAAGATTGCCTTGAGCTGAAGAACAACCTCATGAATATGGAGATGCAGCAGCTCTGCATTGCTCTGAACTGGAATCACCTTGAAGCAAGCAGCAGGTGCCAAACAGGGCTAAAGGTAGCAGGAAGGTTGTTTTTGCAGCTGGAATGAGGACGGGCAGTTGCTGGTGTCAGTGGAACGCGCTGCCAAACTCCGGCACGGCCTTGCTGACAGGAAGAGCTGCTCCCTCTGACAGGGATGATGTGTGAGCTTCTACCACGCACCTCTCTGACAGAACTGGGGCTCAGCTGCTCATCCCAGAGATCCTGGATGCTTTCCAGGTTATCCAAGTGTTGGCAGTGAAAATGACTGCTGCATCTTCTGGAGACAGAGAGGAAGGAGATCCTGGCAGGCAAATGTCCTGATCTTTGATCTGTTCTTCCCCCTCAGATCTCTGCTGTTGAGGGGTGGGTGATGTGTGACCTGCACTGTTTGCTTCCTCTTAATGAGTATCTCATGTTGAAATGAAATCAGATCTTATTTTTAAACTTTGGGAGACTGCCTGCTCCTCAAATTAAGAGTCAGGGAGAAATAACCATGGGGGAAACACTACTCCCACCCCGTAACTTGCCATTAACACGAAACACAGAATTCCAGAATGGTTTGGGGTGGAAGGGACCTTAAAGATCACCCCATTGCAGCTCCCTACTATGGGCAGGGACACCTTCCACTGTCCCAGGCTGCTCCAAGCCCCATCCAGCCTGGCCTTGGACATTTCCAGGGACAGGACAGCCACAGCTTCTCTGGGAAACTGTGCCAGGGCCTCCCCACCCCCACAGCCAAGAACTCCTTCCATATATCCAACCTAAATTTCCCTTCTTTCACTCTGAACCCATTACTCCTCGTCCTGTCACTACAGTTCCTGGTAAGAGAAACATGAGTGACAGAATATAATATTTAAAGCCAAACAGCTTGGAACATTCCACATGAAAGACCAAATCCTTAATAAGAAAAGCTATTACAAATATTACAAATGGTAAAGCAAAGGTTTCACCTTCCACTCCTGAGTATTGTCACAGAGGGTGTCAACAAGCCACCGAGCATCTTAGTTCTCAAAATATAAATCCTACTAACTGCATCCTAAAAGGAAGGCATGTCATTTCTCAGAAGAGGAACTCCACAGCATTAAGAAAAAACTCAAGAGCACTGCTTTGATGCCATTCCAAACACCCTTCCACGGAAAAAAGAGTCCAGGGAGTTCAGGCATGGCTACAGCAAACACTGCAGACCAGAAGGCTTTGATCTGCAGAGGAAGAGTGGAATCCCCCGTGTGACAGATGTTTTATGGTCATTTATAAGTGGAAGGAACGTATATTCACCAGGGGCAGAAGTGCTGAGTCAGGGATGGCCAATCCAATCAGTCTGCAGCTGCCAAAACATATTTGTATAAAGTTGGGAATATGTGATTAAAAACTGTCATAGCCATAACTGCTGTCTGGTATATAAAAAAAGCTTTAATACTCCATTCTTAACCCATTGACTAATGCAGTAAAACACTTTAACTGATAAATGTTCATTATCCGAGAGATTAGAATGACATTAAGAATTATTTTATAAATATCAAATACAGGTTTTCAACAGCCTTTGGCTGCACCAGGAATTATAATCCAGAGCTCTGAGAACAAGGCAGTGACCACACAAGTAGGGTTGAAGCCTGATTCAAACTGGACAGAGCCACATTTTTATGGAAACATTTAAAAAAAGAAAACACAAAGAAAGTAAAATAAACCTTTTTGTTTGCTTTAAATTGCATTTGAGCAAAGACTCTGTGTGTGCCACAATCAGATTTTATTGCTATTTTCCTGAAGCAATCAGTGGCAAACCACTGCACGTTTCTTCTAAGTTAATGCCTTTATTTGGTGCAGGAGATTAAAAAATAATGACAATAATCTCAAGAGAAGAAAGACTGAGCAGGTGACTCAAGAAAGAATGCAATTTATGATATCCAATAAAATGCATCTCTTCTATACAGGCAGTTTCTGTCATGAATTTGATCCATTCCTTGTCCCCTGTGCTTACTTTTAAAGAAAGCCACTGTGGCCCTGCTCACAATCCTGCTTGGAAAAGGCCAAACAAGCCAGCTTTAGAATGGCTGCACAAGGTCATGTTTGATCATCGGGGAGGACAGAGATGCTGCTATTCACCCCGCGGCAGCGGCCGGCCTGGGGTGCAGGGCCCAGCACATCCACGGGGCTCAGCTGCCAAACAACAGCGTCCAACAAGGACCGATTTACAGCCATTTCTATCAACCACCCTTTTGTTCCCCTTGCAGAGCCGAAGAGCAGCTAAAACTCTGGGGTGCTTGGATTAAAAAACACAAAAAGCCAAGCCCTGTGAATGGTTTGGGTTGGAAGGGACCTTAAAGCTCATCCCATTCCTCACCCCTTCCACTGGACCATGAGCCCCCCCCAACCTGGCCTTGGACACTTGAACATTTCCCCTAAATCTCTCCACCAATCCTATTCGGAGTCATTAATAAATACTCCAACAAAAAATCCATACAGGAAATCTCAGGAAGGACGAGCAGCAGTAAATTATCCCCCGAATCCAACTCGTGTTTTCCAAAGTCCCTTCAGGACACCAAGATCCACAATTACACACAACAAATGACTGGATGCTCTGATGCAACCAAATTCCACAAGTTAAGCAAAACAGGCCAGTCTTATGCTTTTCCAAGTACTTCCAGAAAATACCATGGGCTGCAGAAACATGTGCTTATACAGCTGATGGTGTGACCTTGTTATCAAAGCAGCCTTAAACAAATTAGGACTACAAAGCCCTACTGAAAAGCTGCAGGTTCACTCACAGGTCATGCTGGTGTGAAAACCCATCCTGGGAAACATCTAACCACACTGGGAATTTACCTGGGATGGGATCTGACCAGCCACGTCCTAATGCTGGAGGTTAAAATCCATTTATAGTCTCCAGCAGCTTTTTTAAATTTTTTGCTCTAAGATCCCAGTGAAATGTCTTGTTTCTTCATTAGCCACACACCACAATATCTATTTCATCATGAAACAGATGCAATTCAGAATTTCAGAATGCAAACAGAACAAATTTATGTCATTTTTAAACACTGCTTTGAGACTTTCATTATTTACCATGGTGGGTAAACCTTTCCAGGAAAGCCAGATTAGAGAGGGAGTGGGCACAAAAAAATACTGTCAGCATATTATTAAGTTCCAGTTCTCATCTTTGTTATTACAGCCTCTTTCAGAAGTCAGTAATTCAAGATTTCTTGGTGTAATGCTGTGAGGGATAAATTATTCCAATGGATCAGAACTGGTTTAATATTAATATCCTCTACTAAAAAGAAAAAAGCTTTCCCACCATGGATAAGACAACTAAAGAGTTAGGATTGTAATGGAAATTACTTCCAAGACTGCTAGACCCAAACTTGGATCTATTTACACAGGCTGTGAATAGACAAGAGTTTATTTACAAATGGTTTCTCACCAGTCCTGAAATGCATTTTGGGGAAAAAAATATATTAAAACAACATCAACAATCCAGCACTTACGAGCAATCCTACAATCAACCATTGTGTGCCCTGTGACAGACAAGAGAAATAAAACCCACAAACACTGAGAAAACACATCTCTGTTTTAAGCTTTTAAGCATGGCAGTAATGAAAAGCAAACCAGGCAGGAGAATTTTGGAAAAGCCTTAAATATTCTTCTGTAACCTAATAGTGAAGAGAAATATTTGCTTAACCTCCGCCTTCACCATCCAAAAAAGAGCCAATTACTCTAAAAGCTACCAAAAGCCCTAAGAAGAATTTGAAGCATTAACCACCACCACCAAAAAGCATCCGAGGAAGGGGCAGATGTCCCAAAATGAGAGGCTGCCTGCTTTACACATCCCAAAAACAACTGTGCTGGGGACACTGGTGACTCATTATCAGCGAAGGAGCAGAGGAACCACTTGAAGAGGTGAGGGGAAAATTCCATTTTAATTTAAGAGCACTCTCTAGCAAACCTTTCCTGAGCTCTGTAACAAAAAACCTCTTGGATAGTCACTAATAAATGCATTTCATAAACACTTCCCACAGCCCTCAGTGAGCACAAGATGTGACATCTGCACTGAGATTTACCAGGGACTAGGAAAAATAAAAGTACCACGTTTATATGTTAAGTCCTTTCAAGAAAAAAAAAAATTTTTACCTTACTTTTAAAATTATCATAACATCAATGGCTTTAAAAAATAAGTTTGCAGTGCATATTTGTCATAAGAGGCAGTGCCATCTGATTCAGTATTCCCTTGATACAGTTCCTCCCTGTTGCAGGCCTTTACAAAAACAAAGAGCAAACCAATGACCTAGAAACAAATGCAGCCTCTCAAACTACTTTAAACTCATTAACTTTATACTTGTTTCAGACTCATAACAACGTCTGAAACGGCTGCCAAAAACTTTGATTTAAATTTGCCAGGCTGCACTAGGAGAAGGTTTGGGTTTACTCCTTATCTGAAACTATTTCAGGAGCAGAAGGCACATTTTTCATAACCCAAATAGTGGAGGGGGAGGAGAGGGCTGTGGTTTTTTTGTTTAAAGGGGATGGATGTGTTTACATGGCACGGAGCAGAGCCATGCATCCAACCCAGCTCCGGAACCGGAAGCTGGATGACATGTCAGCACCAGCTCTCCACTAATTACCAGGATAATGAGAAGCAGAATATTTCTTTTTCCACAAAGAGATGACACAAAAACACTTCCCTGCAACACAACTAGTTATTTCTTGTCATGCTGCCTGGTTATTTCTTGTCACGCTGCCCTGCTGTGCAGGCACACACAAACAAAGCAGCTCAAGGTATGCTGAGTTCCAGATTCATGACAGCTGAAATGTTCTTTTAAAGGATTTAGTGCTAGAAACCCTAGGAAAGAAGTTGGCTGATCTGTGCACAGCACTGAAGGAGAAAAAAAACATAAAAGAGGAAGGTAAATACGCACCACGAAAACTTTTTAAAATAACTCCCCGAGGTCATAAGTAACCATTTCAAAGGGTGGTGGGAACAGGATCCATCTATAAAACTTCAATTTGAACATTAGCAAAGAGCCCTCCCCCAGCAGCAGCAATTACTGCTGCCTTTCATGTGGCACAGGAACACACCTTCCCTTGCACGCTTGGCTGTGTCAGGTCTGTTTTAAACACACTCAACAGCACTACAAAGGGAAACACCACACATCCTCCCTCCCCATGCCGCTGAGCACACACATTGCCGAGCACAGGCTGGAAACTTTAAGGCTTTCTTTATAAGCCACCAAGCCCTAAAAGCTGCTGAGCATCCCTGAGGTATGAGGAACATCACTGATGCTTGAGGAACATTCCTGATGTTTGAGGACAGGGCTCATATGAGAAGAACACACCACTGCCTGCACCTCCCGTGCCCCATGCCTGTGGTTCTGCTGATGTGAGCACCAACACGGAATTACAGAATGCCAGAATGCTCTGGCTTGGAAGGGACCTAAAAGATCACCCAGTTCCAACCTCCAGCCATGGACAGGGACACTTTTTGTATGCACCGTTCCAAGAGCGTCTACTTGATGTGCTGCACTAACTCTACCTCGTGCTGTAGCTCCGTTCCAGCTTCTGAAGAGCTTTAATCTGCTTCTGCCTTTCGCAGGCTATTATTAACCTCGGGGATAAAGTGGCACCCTTTTAATCAGGTGCTTTAACTGGATGCGCCCTGCAAACAGGTACAGCCAAGAGATATCCTCTACCTCCTTGGGCAGTAACGTGCGAAGGATCGCCTGCAACACTCCCCAACTCAAACCTCCAAGAAGGAAGGGCACGGTAACAGAGAGCCTTCTCTGATGCTGCAAGCACAGAATGCCAGAATGGTTTAGGCTGGAAGGGATCTTAAAGATCACTTAGTGAAAGCCCTGCCATGGGCAGGGACACGTTCCACTATCCCAGCTTGCTCCAAGCCCCGTCCAGCCTGGCCTTGGACACTTGCACGGATGCAGGGGCTCCGGGCAGCCTGTGCCAGGGCCTCCCCACCCTCACAGTCAATCCTTTTCCACACAAGTGGGAATCCTCCGGCTTTGCCACAGGCGGCCCCCCCGCCGCTCACCTTGTACACGTCGCCGTAGGTGCCGCTCCCCACCCGCTGGATCAGCTCGTAGTCCTGCTGCGGGTTCCGCCTCAGGATGTCCCCGCTGGCCCGCACCGCGGGCTCCATGTCCAGCGCCGCGTCCCCGCCGGCCCCGGGATGCTCCTAACGCGGCGGCCCCCGGGCCATGGCTCCTGCGGCGGCAACGGCGGCTCAGGGGGCTCGGGCCGGCCCAGACAAAGGCGGGCGGGCGGCCGCGCCCTCCGCGGCTCCCGGGGATCCTCGGGGCAACCAGGAAGCGCCGGGGCGGGCGGAGAGCGGGGCCGGGCGGGAGGGAGCTCCGGTGCCGCCGGCGCTGCGGCCCGTCCGCCGGGGCGGCCAGGCCGGGCCGGCTCCTACCTGCGCGCCGCAGCCCTTTGTCCCGCCGGGGAGGGACGGAGGGAGGGGGAGCGCCGCCGCCGCCTCCTCCTTTTCCTCCTCCTTTTCCTCCTCCTCCTTCTCCTCCTCCTTCTCGTTCTCCTTCCGCGGCCGAGCCGGGCCGGCTCCGCTCAGGTCGGGACGGGACGGGACGGACCGGCAGCGCCTCCGCGCCGCCGCAGCGCCCCGGCGCGGCCAACGCCGGCCCCGCTCCGCTCCCGGCTCGGCCCCGCTCCCGGCTCGGCCCCGCTCCCGGCTCGGCCCCGCTCCCGGCTCGGCCCCGCTCCCCGCCCGCCCCGCTCCCGGCTCGGCCCCGCTCCCGGCTCGGCCCCGCTCCCCGCCCGCTCCGCTCCCGGTCCAGCCCCGCTCCCGGCTTGGCCCCGCACAAGGCTCGGCCTCGCTCCCCGCCCGCTCTGGGCTCGGCCCCGCTCCGGGGAACCGCTGCCGTGGGGCTGTTACCGGGCGCTGCCCTCCCCGCGGCCCTGCGGCTGCTACAGCCGGGGCTCATGGAGCCCCCAGAGTGGGTTGGGTTGGAAGGACCTTAAAACTCGTACAGTTCCAACCCTCTGCCATGGGCTGGGGCAGCTGCCACTATCCCAGCTTGCTCCAAGCTCCATCCAGCCTGGCCTGGGACACTGCCAGGGATCCAGGGGCAGCCACAGCTTCTCTGGGCACCTGTGCCAGGGCCTCACACGGAACAATTCCTTCTCAATAACCTAAATCTAACCTTTTCGAGCTGGTAGCCATTCCCTGTGTCCTGTCCCTCCATCCCTTGTCCCCAGTCCCTCTGCAGCTCTCCTGGAGCCCTTCAGGCCCTGCCAGGGGCTCTGAGCTCTCCCTGGAGCCTTCTCCTCTCCAGCCCAGCTCTCCCAGCCCTCGGAGCATCTCTGTGCCTCTTCTGACCCTGCTCCAACAGGCCTTCGCTGTGGAGGGACAAGTGTGGGGACAGGCAGGGCTTTTAGCCTGTACCCCTCGGTTTGAGGCAGGAAGAAAGCCCCCAGTTTGGCTACACCACCTATATATTGTGTATATTTATATCCATACATATGCTTGTACCAAACACCAGGCCGAGCTTTCCATCTTTCACACCAGAGGCTGGGATGCTCCCAGAGAGGCTCGAGAGGAGGAGGGAAAGGAGGAGAAAGAAGACGAGGATGAAAGACTGATCTGGATTGCAGCCTTGCAGCCACATCACATAATTCCTCTCATGGGCTAATGAGGTACCACAGCATTTAGCTTTGTGGGCAGCCGGTGCAATGAAAGTCACACCAGAATTACCTTGGACTTGTTGGGACTTGTGTCCCTGGGCTCCCTAAGTCAAAAAAAGCTTCTGCGAAACTGCGAAGTGGAAAGCATTTGTAGCTGCTTTTCCCAATTATTTTCAGTGAAGCGGCTGAAATTCTGGGCAAAGCTCAGCTATGGTCTCTCAAATCAATGCTAAACACTTTAAGAAGCCCAAAGGTGGGGATAGGGAGTAGAGGAATGCTGGAATTTGCAGTAGCACTTGCACGGAGAATCATTAGGGCCTGAAAGGAGGTGTGATTTTCTAGGCGTAAAAACTACCACATACTCAGCGCAGGAAATACTCTGCAGAAGTTAGGTAGGAAAAAAAAATCAAATGGATGCCAGATGTACGACTCTCTGGTGTCCAGGATTGGTTATTTCAGAACAGATTCTGCCTCTTTGGCAGCCACACAGCCTAGGCAGGTCCAGCAGAGTCTAATGACAACGTAGCCAGGCACTGATCCTCGGTTTAAAATGGAGCCTGGGCTTTGAACTTACCCTTACATTTAGAAATCCCACATGTAGTACTTGTAACTGGTGTGGATTGCATAAGCTTTTCCTTCAAACCACATAGCACAACTCATTAGGATCTGTGGTGCCATAGGTTAAACTCAAAGGCAACACGCACAGACTCCCAGGAATTGCATAGTGGCCTTTGGGTTCACTGGGATTTATTTATGGGCTCGTTTGAAACTGTGTGTTTCAGGAGCAGGCTGCAAAATGTGAGCTGCCCCTCTTCCCAGAAACAGGGGAGCTCAGGGCTGCTCACTTAAAGAGATTCCCATTTAATTTCCCCTTGTGCTCTCCAAGCCTTCTACATCCTGTATGTCCTTTCCAACATAAATACCTAAGTTTTCCTGAACCCCCAACAAACAAGAAACTATTTACCCTTTAGGGAGCTGTATTTCCTCAAGTGATTTTTAACAAAGCAATTACCTCTCCCCTCATAAAGCAGCTTCCTGTGCCCCCGATAGGGAGCTGTTTGTGTCCTTTTTCTTTTCTCTGCCTCAGCTGAGGGTTCAGACGCTGCTTTTCCCTCTGCTGACTTGCTGCTCCTGACAAGCCATTGGATGACAGCACAGGAAAAAGGACATTTCATTTTCCAGTGGCAGATGGTGCATTAAGACTTGGCCTCCTAGAACATGTCTCAGATCTGAGGGGCTGCAATTTAATGTAAGAGCTCCTGTATTTAGTCCTTGCTGGGTTAAGTTTCACTTCCCACCCGGAGGTGCAGTTTCTCATTCCACCTTGCCAGTGGTGAAGAGTGAGTTCTCGGAGCCCATCTCGTGTTCTGAGCTTTAATCCACTTTTCCCAGTTGGATCTCAATCCCTGCTGGAAGCACTACTGGGAGGTGTACATAGATAAAAGCAGCACTGGGAATGTGCTACTGTTACCACTTCATCATTAGGAAAATGCAGGAAAATGGAAGAAACTGCCTGAAGTTGTGCTGGGGGAGGTTTGGGTTGGATATTAGGGAAAATTTCTTCAGGGAAAGGGTGGTCAGGCATTGTTTGCCCAGGGCAGTGGTGGAATCACCATCCCTGGAGGGTTTTGAAAGCCATGTGGATGTGGCACTTGGGGACATGGGTCAGTGGTGAACAGGACAGTGCCGGGTTAAGGGTTGGGCTCGATGGTCTTAGAGGGCTTTTCTAACCTTAATTTACGATTAAGGTTGATTTAATTATTCTAATGAGCTGTGCAAAGTTTACAGTGCAGGACATGGACCCTGTGCCCCGCCAGGCTGGTGCTCCTGAGCACACACCAATTCCCACTGCATTTTCCACCCCAGACCACGCTGCTTTTCTGGTCAAGCGTGTTTAGGAATGTGCTTTTATGCAGCATCTTCCATCTGAATGGATCCCAGCCTTAAAAGGAATGTTAAGTGGTTTTACATAAGGCATTACGTGGGTTTGGAGAATGTGATCTGTTTGTGTTGTAGTCTGAGGAGGAAGAACAGCCAGGGTTATTTTAACGAGACACCAAGATTCACCAGGTAACGGTGGATGCAGAGCTGTAGGAATTTCTAACTGAACAAGATAATAAAGGTGGTTTCAACAGCAGAGGAATGTGCTGTGCCTGTGGATGCATGTTTGTTGGCAAATAGGACACTGAGGTATGAAACAGCAGCACGAAGAGAAAATACTTCAGCCCTAGTTCTTACCTGACTGCTAAAATCTTTTTAATTTCATGCAGTCTAACAATCTCATGTGGAAGGTATTCAACACTGCTGCAGCATCTTCCCTATGATTTGAGATGTATTTTTTTTTCTTTTAAGTTTGTGGGTTGTATTTTTCAGGCTGGTTTTCCTCTCTGATGGGACACACACTGTTGCTTCTGCCATGGCCATGAGTGAAGGGCCTGCAGGGGAGACATTCCTAGGCTTTCTCTGGGCAGCTTTCCACCCTGGGTCCAGTTCAGGATGCCGAACCTCCTAAAGCTTCTTGGCATCACTTTGGCAGCTTTTAGTGCTGTTAATGCTGCTTCACCCACTCTGCTATCAGAATCCAGAGTTAGGGCAGGTTTTTGTAGGATCCTGAATGGTTTCTTGCTGCTGGAATGGCCCTTTGGGGACAATTGGGATGGCAGCAGATGTGGGCACGTGATGACAAGTACAAAAAATGCCTGGGAAAAAAAAATAAAGAGCAGAAAGGGGGAGAGGTTGGCAAGATGGCCAACAACTGAGGGCAAGACAAGGAGGAGACATCCAGGCCTGTGAGATGTTTCTCATGTCCAGCTTGGGAATTCACTTGCTCAGGGAAGCATCAGTCTGCCATAGACTGAGGATCTCTCCAGGGATTGTGCTGAGATTCTCTGGGAAGAGAGAAAAAACACACAAAGCCTTTTCAGGAGCCTTGTGTCCCTTGCAGGAGCAGGAGAATTAAACAAGACACAGCTCAGCCCTGTGTGCAAGGATTTGTTTGTCACGGAAGGAAGAGGGGCACTGTGCTATACATTATATTTGTGTCACCCCATTTACGTAGATGCATCTCAGGAGACTTTGCAGCTGATTGTGCTGTTTGCATTCAAAGGAAGGAAACCAGCTGGATGCCCTTCCCTCCCACGTTCATGCACAGAAGGGCAGAGGTGAGACCAGACAGCAATGAGGATGCAGGAAAATGTGGCCATTCCACAGAAAACAGCATTAAAAGGGGGGATTCGGAGCACTGCCTGGAAATCTGGCTGCTTCCCCTGTTTCCAGGTGCACAAACCTGGCTGGAACATGTTGCAGATATCTTGCTGAATCATCCAGTCAGGTGGATTTGGTTGGTTCTGCCAAGAGAAGCTGGAAGCCTTTTCCTGGCTGAGGTGTATCTTCAGGGGGAAATCCTAGAAACAAACTTGGCACGCACAGATTTTGGCTTGGGCTCACTAAAGCCACGTTGCAAACAAAAAAAGAGGCTGGTGAGGAAGGATGTTTTCAATAGTGACCATCTGCCTGTCGGTGGAGGGGAGAGGGAACAAATTAAAAACAGAATTGGAAATGGATGGGAAGTTTGGCTTAGGAGAGATCTCGCTGACCTCTAAATTGTATAATCATGGAATACCCTGAGGATCATTGAGTTCAACTCTTGGCCCTGCACAGACACCCCAACAATTCCACCTTGTGCATCCCTGGGAGTGTTGTCCAAATGCTCCTGGAGCTCTGTCAGCTCTGGGGCCATGCCCATTCTCTGTTCAGCGCCTGACCGCACTGTGGGGGAAGAACCTTTTCCTAATAAAGAGAAATAAGAGGATCACAGTCAGGTGGTGCAAAGGCAGCCACTGAGGTAAAACCAGGCCTGGGCTGATGGTTCTTTATCTCCATGGTTTTTTTTATTCTCAAGCAGTTCCTTCAGTTTAGAGAGCATCTTCCAGAAGGAAGAGCCTTCACACTGATTGATTAAACAAGTCATTTAATTAACTGCTGGAATTCTGTCTCCTCCACAGTGAAATACCTCTGCTGCAGCCCTAGTGTGCAATTGTGTTTACAGAAGCAGCAAAGATAATTCCTTTGGCTGCAAAGCCCATGGAAATGTAGGCGGTCATAGCACAATTCGGGGTGAGAAATGGGAACTGCAGGAATAGCAGGATTTCCTAAGCAACAAAGATCTGCTTCACTTAAAATATTTCAGTAAGGAAAAAAAACCCCAGAAAAACCCCAGAAAGATGTTAGGAAGGTTTTAGCTTCAGGACCGGGGAAAAAGCTGATTCTGTTTTATCCCTTTTTGGTATTTCCAAGGAATTGAGGCCTCTTAACTCAAGACTAAAGGCACAAAAATTGAAACAGCAATGAAAATTCCCTGCCAGGGAGTGCAACCACCAGGGAGACATCTCCTTGCAATGCTCTTCAGACACATTGGACGTCTAGATCCCTCGACTTTCCCATGCAATTTAGCAGAAGCAGTGAAAGAGGAAAGCCCAGGAAGGCAGAAGTGATAATAAAAACTGCAGCAAGGAAGTGAACGCATCCCAGAACCTCCAATAACCACAGCAAGACCAGATGTGGCACCCGGGGGCTCAGGCCAAGGAAAACGCATGTGGATGGCAGTGCTTCCCTCAGCAGCAAGTCCCAGCCAGTCTGTGGTGGCACCTGAGCAAGAGCAGAGCCTTGGCAGCGTCCCTTTGGCACCTCTTACATAAGCGTTGCACAACGCGCCCGGTTTCTGTTTGCGAAGGGCTGGGGATATGAAAAGCAACTGGAAATGCCGCCTGGGTAAGTGGGACACTCGAATGAAGGTAAATTATGAAACAGCTCCTGCCAGCGGAATGCAGGATGGATTTAAATCCAGGTTTTCTCTGAATTCTGAGGCCTTTTTGGTGCTGTATCTCCCAGTTTTGATACACCAACTGTGCGATCCCTCTGCGGAGTATTTTCTCTTTTTGTTTAGCATCATTTTTCCCCATGAATCCTTCCAGTCCATGACCATTCAGCACATCTGCTGTAAAATCAGCTCTTTGTGATCTGGCAACTCAGGCAGCAAGAACGTGAAGATGCTTCCGAGGAAGGGCTGTCTGCAACTGGGAAAATGAAGGAAGGATGAATCGGTGGAGAGAAGGGATGGATGAAAATGAACAAATGCTGAGTCACTCTCTGGAAAAAAGATCATCCCCCTGACTCGGGATCATAGGAAATAATGCAGGAAAAGGCCTTGGGAGTTCATGCAGACAATCCCCCCAGCACAGCACAGGATCAAACCTCTCCACTCCTCTTTCATTGGGATACCACGTGCTGTAATGGCAAGAGAAAAGGAGAAAATGCCAGTAAATGGGGCAGGACAGGCTTGACCTTAGCAGCAGTTCGCAAAGGGAATGAGGAAAACAGGACCTGAGCCCATCTCAGTTTAATTAGACTTTCAAATTAACAGATTTCCTTTCCCATCCTCCTTTCTTTTTTTTTTCCCTGTCCATTCCCCAGCTGCTTTTCTTTTAATCTCCTCTTTCAGCCTATCTGAACCCCTCTGACAGTGTCCAGCGTAAGAAATCCCTCCTCACAACACCTGTCTCTTCTCCGCTGCTCTGAAGCAGCAACAGGCACGTGCAGTCTCAGGGATTATTTATAAAAATTCTAATGCAGCTTCTGCAAAGCCGAGTGAGCTCCTCATGGTCGCAGTACCCGGCAGGGGTGGGCAGGATTCAGCTGTCTGCCATGTGAGAGAGCCAGCACTTCACAGAGCCAAAATTATACGTTTCCTTGTGATTCTGTAAACACGGGGAAGAGGCCAACAGGAGGCAGTCACAGAGAACTGGAGGAGGCACTCAGGAATTAAGCATCATCATATCAATGGGAGCACAGCAACACATGGCTTTGGTACAGATCAGATGCCTGGAACTGAAAATTGGTTCACTTTTGAATGTTCTTCTCACTCTCAGGAATGAAGAGCAGATCCTGCTGGCTCCTGTGAATCCAACAAAGCTCGATGGCCACTGGCTTGCCCTGACTGCTGTGGGCCAGAGTGCAGAAATGATCAGCACTGTCCCAAAATCTCCTCTTGCAGCTACAGTTCGAGGCTCAGTTCCCCACCCATCCTGCAAGATCTTGGCCCTCTGGTGACCAACACATTTCCACTTGAATAAATTGTTCCTTGAGGGCTGTGCCAGGCATCTTCCAAAGAGCAGCACAGGGCTGTGGCTTCAGAGTCAGGTGGATTCCAGCAGCCTGCTAGCATCACAAGCGTGGGCAAACAGTAGCAAAGGATAAGCGAGTTCGCTCCTGTGCTGGTCCACATGGGGAGGGTGGGAGTGGGCAAGCTCTCTGTGGCTGGCATTGCCAGAAAGCCAAACACAGCATGGGCTCATCCCCAGCAGGGTGGGCAGCAGGTCGAGGGACAGGATTATCCCCCTCTACTCTGCTTTTGTGAGAGATCCCACCTGCAGTGCTGCCTCCAGCTATGGGGTCCTGAACATTAGAAGGATGTGGAGCTGCTGGAGCGAGTCCAGAGGAGCCAAGGAGATGCTCCAGGGCTGGAGCCCCTCTGCTCAGGAGCCAGGCTGGGAGAGCTGGGGGTGTTCACCTGGAGAAGGCTCCGGCGAGAGCTCAGAGCCCCTGCCAGGGCTAAAGGGGCTCCAGGAGAGGTGGAGAGGGACTGGGGACAAGGGATGGAGGGACAGGACAAGGGAGAATGGCTTCCCACTGCCAGAGGGCAGGGATAGATGGGATATTGGGAAGGAATTCTTCCTTATGAGGGTGGGGAGGTCCTGGCACTGGAGGCCCAGAGAGGCTGTAGCTGCCCCTGGATCCCTGGCAGTGTCCCAGGCCAGGTTGGACATTGGGGCTTGGAGCAGCCTGGGATAGTGGGAGGTGTCCCTGCCCCCTGACAGGGGCTGGAACGAGATGAGCTTGAAGGTTCCTTCCGACCCAGACCATTCTGGGATTCTGTATTATCAATTGTGCTGCACTTAAATCCTCCCCAGAGGTGTCCAAGTCCAGGCCCTTGAGCTGCATCTTTTGTGCCACATCTGCACACACACAGTGAGTGTCTCCTGCTGCCTGCAGATGCTGCTGATCGCAGAATTGGTGAAGCAGGAGTTGGCTGACCCCACCCCAGGGCAGCATCCCTGTGGTGATTTCTCATCCCAAGTGTTCCTGTGCACGTGTCCAGGTTGTGCTGGGTCCCCCAGCCATGGCCCCTAGTGGGTGGGTGCCCACAGGGATGCCCAGCACCCCAGATAAGCCAGGTGTCCTGGGTGCGGATGCCTTCAGGTGTGGTTTCTACAAGGGTATCCAGTGCCCCCGGGTTTGGATACCTCCAGGAGCGGTTGCCCCAATAATCCCACAGCCGTGACAGGGATAATCTGGATGTTGGAGCATCCTGTCTGCTGAGCCCCCCATCCATACGCCCATGAATGGGTGCCCCCGCTGTGGATGCCGCCCGCGATCCCAGCGCCCTGGCAGGGCTGACCTGGACGCTGGATGCTCCTGTGTGTGCTGAGCCCCCCATCAACACCCCCGCGGCAGGGCAGGGCGGGAGGGCACTCCGCACTCCCGGGGGTGCTGCTCGCGCCGCCCGCGGCCCCGGCGCTGCGCACCCGAGCGGCGGTTGCCCGGGGCCTGCCCGCGGGGCCGTTGGGCGGGTGCCCCGCGGGCCGTGCCGTGCCGTGCCGTGCCGTGCCGTGCCGCGCGGTGCCGGGCCGTGCCGCCGTGCCGTGCCGTGCCGTGCCGTGCCGCGCCGCGCCGAGCGGCGGGCGGGGATGCTGCTGCTGCTGCCGCCGGCTCCCCCGCCCGCCCCGCGCCGCCGCCGCAGCCCCGCCAGACGCAGCGCGGCTCCGAGCGCGCACGGAGCCTCCCGCAGCCGCCGCCATGGCCCGGAACCGCCGGGACAGGAGCAGCTGGGGTAGGGCGGCGGCGGCAGAACCGGGGGGAGCGGGGGGAGCGCGGACAATGCCGGGCCTGAGGCGGCCGCGGGCCGCGCCGGGGCGGGGCTGCGGCGGGAGGACGCGGGCGGGGGGCTCGGCTGGCCCGGGCGGGGCGCGGGGCTGTCCGGTGCGGAGGGGACACGCGGGTGTGTGGGAGACCCCCGCGCTATCCCTGAGGGCCCGGGGTCCGCCCGTCCCGCGCCGCCAGCGTGAGGGGAATCGGGGGTGCGGGATGGGCGCCCCTCGTGCCGGGGCCTCCTGAGGGAGGTACTGGTTACCGACTCGGGCTGCTAACCGCCCTCGGCCTGGCTACGGCGGGACCCCCGACCCACCTAGGGCCAGACAGCCCCGGCAGCTCCCTGGGGAGCCTTTGGGCTGCCCCGGCTCTCCTCCGGCTTGCCCTGACACCCCTTGCCCTGGCCCTGCTGTCCCCTCAGCCCCTGATGGGGGATGTCACCTCAGCCACCACCCCTCGGCCGGGAGCAGCGATCTCGCTCACCCCACCCCACCGCAACCGGGAGCAGGGATCCCGCTCACCCCACCTTCCGCAGGCACAGCCACAAGGCCACCCCTGGCTTGTCACCCCTCCAGAGGGCTTTCCCCATGTCTGGGAGCTGCAGGATTTTGTTGTCGAGTCACCCTCCAGACAGGGCCCATTTTAAACCCATCCCCTCGCAGCGCCCCTGACCCCGGGGGAGTGGGAGCAGCACTGCCGGGGAGCAGAGCGGGGTGACGGGGAGGAGGAAGTTCTGCTGTGTCTCCCTGCAAGGCTTCGGTTCCCTCCAGAGGCGCCTGGATCCTCCAGCAGCTGCTGCTTCCCACTGGAGCCCAGGCTGGTCCCACAGGTGGGCTGCACCCACCTCTACCCGCCCGTGACCACCTGTATCGCTTCACCCACTCCCACTGTTCCGTAGGAAATCAGGTTTTATGCAGCCATTTCCCGTTATTTGAGGAGAGTAATTTGCCATTTCCTCCGGAGTCGTATTCCATGTGAGCTCACTCAAGGGTGCCGGCAGTACCCCGGCTCGGCAATATCCCGGCTCCTCAGGCAGAGCGGGTGAGATGAGCTGTGATGTTTAGATACACAAATTACATTCTAATTTGTGTAGATGAGTGTAGGATTTCCCATGGCAATGATTAACAGTTCGGAGGCATGCTTGAGGAAGCGTTGGGATAGCGGAGTGTCTGATGCAGTGATGGGCTTTTTGGGATACAGGGGGGAGAAAATGAACGAAGCTCATTTGATCGGTGCCGTGTTTAGCTGTGACTTAATGAAGGTCCTCAGATCCTTGGGTAAACCGGAGGGAAAACTTGCCAGGGAATGTGGCGCCATTCTCAGCTTTGTCTCGCGGAGCGTGTGACAGACGTGTGAGCCCTGACTCTGTGCGTGTTGGGAATTGCACACACGTACACACGCTGGTGCTTTCCCTGCACATCCTGAGAGCAGGAGGAGGGAATGCAAATGATGCCGGATGGATGTAAGCGGAGAAGGCATCATCCTGGGAAGTACAACCTGGGTACGGCAAGACAATCAGGCACATCGCTCAGCCTGTGCTGCTGAGCCCCACTCCCGGGAAATGTGATGTGTCACTGATGGGATGAACTCTTCCTCAGCTGCTCTGCAAGAATATGGAAGCATCCATGGATCCAAGTGGATCTCTGTGGGATCAACTGCCTTCTGCTGCCACCCATTCAGAGCTCAGAATCATTCCCTATATCCCATAGACGTTTACCTATTCCTAGAGGATTTCCTGGTCCTTTGCCAGGCTGGTTGACATCGTGAGTAAGAAATTAAGAGAGCGAAATGCCTCTGTTTCTTACTAGGAAAGAATAAATTTATGTATTCTATTGATACAACAAAACCTCATTGCCTTGAAAGCTGTGTTTACATCCAGTGACTGCAGCATTGTGTGGTGACATCAGTCCATGGGGTGACTGCTACATTTTTCAGCTGGCAAAGGAGGAGGCTCGGGCTTTTCCTGAAACTAAGGCAAAAAGGAGAAAGTCCTTGCTTTGTTCTAAAAATGGGCTTATGGGTCATTAAAAATATTAACGCTATTTTGAAACGGATCAAACTTTGTCCTAGTTACTCAGGCCTGGAAACAGGCAGCTGCTTAGCGTAACCCTCCTTTGTTTCACAAAAATAATTTGCTTTTTTAAAGCTCACAGAGCAAATTAGGGTGAGTGAGTATATGGGATTGCCCCCGGTCATAGCCAGGTCGCTGTCACATCCCTGGGAGCTCGTGTAGGGGTGTGTGATGCATCCAGAGCAGGATTTAGCCTTGGGCTAAAGGTCAGCATAAGGCTATGCCTCATTTAAGGCTCTTCCTGAACGTGCCAAGCGGTGCATAGACCTCACAACTGCTGCCAGTTGAATGGTTGAGGCAGCTGCGGTTGAAAAAAAATCACAAATAATCTCTTGCTGTGAGTAGTGGACCCTGCTTTTTCCCAAAATAAGGATTGTTAGTCCAAATCATGTGTGGCACGTTGAAGTCCAGCCAGCTCATGAAGGTTTGTAGTAGCTTACACTGATTTTTGTCTGAAATTCTTTGTGTTTGGCAGTTGCAGATGCTCAGCAGCCTGGTCCCTCTGATCCAGTAAGATCCCTGCTCCCAGTTGCTCCTTTAAACAGCACAGACTGGAGCAAATAATGTGAAATCTCATGTTTCCCATCATGGCCAGTTTTGTGTTGAAATTGGAATGACCCACCTATCAAGAATTCAGTTTTAAAACTAGGAGAGTTATTGCAGAGATTATAGATACTTCTTGGTGAGGGTTTTCAAGCTGGATGGGGGATTTAGGAGAGCTCCTAAAGGGAGCCAGGAAAGGCCAAGGAACTATTTTGAGGAGAAAGGACTCCTCTCCAGCACAGCCAGGAATCATCACTGCCACATTCTTAAACTGCACAACAATGGGTTAAACTGGGAAAAAAAGCATGATTTTGGTAGATTGTTTTCTTATTTTAACCATGTTAACATCCTTTCTCTTTGTTGTTTGATTTCTGCCCTTTTATGGTGGATTTTCAGTTTCCACTTCCTGGCATTTCTTTGTGACTCTGAATGCTGGGAACCTGAAGTGAAAGCTGAGATGTTTCAGACAGAGGGGCCTTTACACAAAAAGCCAGAAATATTCACAACCAAATGAATGGCTTGTGAAAGAGAAAAGAAGAAGTAGTGCTGGGACTTGAAAGAAGAGACAAGTCAACATTGCAAGCTGAATATGATTATAGAATCATGGAATGGGCAAGGACACTTTCCAGTAGATCAGGGTGCTCCAACCCCCATGTTACCTGGCCTGGAACACTGCCAGGGATCCAGGGGCAGCCACAGCTTCTCTGGGCACCTGTACCAGGGCCTGCCCACCCTCACAGGGAAGAATTCCTAATTCCCAATATCCCATCCATCCCTGCCCTCTGGCAGTGGGAACCATTCCCTGTGTCCTGTCCCTCCAGGCCCTCGACCAGAGTCACTCTCCTGTGGTTGTTGTGCAGGCAGCAGCATTGTACAGGGAATTGGAATCGCTGGGGTCCGCCAGAGGACAAGGAGCAAGAGCAGCCTTGCCATTTCCTTTTTGGGGAAGAACCAGGATGGCCTGAGCGTGCCTCGGAGTGGTGACATGGTGCCCTTGTCATGCCTCGTGTCGTGTCCCTGCCATGAGTGGCTCCGGCCTTGGCCGCTCCTGATTAATAGAGATGGGAAGCAGTGAGTGGAGTTGGTTGTGTCTGGCTGCATTCTCCCTGCTGAGCCCGTGGGTGAGAAACAGCACACTTAAATATTATTTAGGGCCTAGGTGATGGTCAGAGGCAGCAGGCTTTATATTTACTCCCCTGGATCACTGAGTGGAACCTTCTCCAGCAGGGGAAGGAGGCTGCGGCAGATATTGTCATGCTCTGGGAGGCACAAGGCATCCCATGGATCACTTCTGGAAGTCATTTCACTCTAGAGAGCCCCCAGCTCCTTTGTTCCTGACAGAACATTTGCCATCAGTTCAGGGAAAGTGAAGTGTTACAGCAGGAAAGTAACTGAACACAAATCTCCCAAATGAGATGGAGGCTCCAGAGAAGGGGCTGAACTCTGCCAAGCCCATAAAGTGTATTTAAAGCACTCTATATGCATAAGTATTTTATGCAGAGTGTAATTACCTTTCATGTTATATCCTAAAATTTCATGGTGTGTTTACCAGACTTTATTTTCAGGCAATTTTAGCAACAAAAGGATAAAAATAATTCAATGTCAGAAACTACTAAAACCACTAGTGGTGGTGGAGATGAAGGGAGACTGTTGCTGACAAACAGAACAGATGAAGGATCATGCAGAAAATGTGTGCTGGAAGTGAGAGTTTGGAGATGTATCCCTGGAAGTGTCCAAGGCCAGGTTGGACGGGGCTTGGAGCAGCCTGAGATAGTGGAAGGTGTCCCTGCCTGTGATGGGGTGGAATGAGATGTTCTTTAAGTTCCTTCCAACCCAAACCAGTCTGGGATTCTGTGTTACACTGGAGCCTGGCTAGGCTTAAATGTGGGAAAAGGAGCAGGCCCAGGATTTGCACCTGGCAGAGAGAATGGCTTTTTGCTCGGGCTCTTCAACAGTGTTTTGACTAACACAGGTGGGAATGGGAGGTGTCCACCTTGCCTCTGACTCAGCCATTCCTGCAGGGTGAGCAGGCATGGACACAGCTACATAACTGTCTAACCTGACCTCAAACTTCCTGAAAAAATTCTAGAAAAACCTCTGATTTGCTTCATTCCCAAGGTAGTTGCGTGCCTGTGTCGCCAGAGCTCACCCTGGGAATTTGACAGCACTAGGAACTGCTCTTGCTTCAGAGCCAACTAAGCACTGGAGCTTCATGTAGTAGGTGTTGTAATTTAAAATTTCACAGTGGACTTTGGCATTTGAGATGTTGTAACAGGCAGGTTTGGGGGCCAGTAATCATCCAAACTCTTGCTCCTGTCAGCAGTTGCTCACGTGGGAAGGTCCCAAACCACTCCTGCTATCAGCAGAATCATTCATCCCCTTGTTCCCTCTGCCAGAGGGAGAAGGGGCTGAGCTGGCCCCGCTGGAGCTGAAGCTGTGCTGCTGCCAGCTGGGTGACTCAGGGCTGGCAGGAGGAAGGTGCACTCCACATCTCCCCACTGCTCCAAAAAAAGCAAAGGGTGAGGATGAAGCCTGGCAGCAGCAGCCACCCTGCTCCGAACATTCCAGGGTGCAGAGTTGGGACCTTGCCAGGAGAGTGCACACTGGATTGGGCAGAGGTGTGCAAACTCCTCCACCTCAGGTGCAGCTGAGCTGGAGGAGTTTGACCTGGCTTTGGAGAGGACAACTTGGGGTCTCAAAGGGAGACTACTGAGTGTGACCTTTTACAGAATCACAGAATCATTTTGGTTGGAAAAGACCTCTGAGATCAAGTCCAACCTATCACCAAACACCACCTTGTCAGAGCAGGGCACTGAGTGCCACATCCAGTCTTTCCTTAAACACCTGCAGGGATGGTGACTCGACCATGTCCCTGTACAGTCCATTTCTATTTTCCTGCCAGTCTTGATTGTTGAAGGACAGCACTCATTTTTTCTGTGACAGTTTTCTTTACCTGTTTCTAAGTGATGCCCTGCAGCTTCCTGGGTGATTTTTGTCAGGCTCTGTCATTGATCCATCATTTCCACAGATTCATGGCAGCTGTGATTACATCCACTCTGAGGAGGTCCAGGTGATTTCCTGGTTGGACATTATAAGTTCTGGCTCTGCCTTCCCAGTCCCCCCTGTGTTTCCCAGCTCACCAAGTCCAGGTGTAAAGGGACAGTGTGGCAAGAGGGCCTGATAGAGGTATGTGTCACTTTTGGAGGGCTTGGTGGCTCTGGTTAGTGAGTGCTACTGATGTGCAGCATTTAGTGTTTCTCCCACTTGGATTTGGGGTCCTCTGGTTCTGTGGAGATGTCAAAAATCTGAGTGGAGTAGAGGGAAGGTTGTGTGGCTATGAGGTCAGCTGTGCTCTGGGTGCAGGAGGTTCATGCAAAGAGACTACTTACGAGGCCACATAGTACCAGGCCAAGGGGGAATGGCTTCCCACTGCCAGAGGACAGGGTTAGATGGGGTATTAGGAAGGAATTCTTTACTGTGAGGGAGGTGAGGCCGTGACACAGGTGCCCAGAGAAGCTGTGTCTGCCACTGGATCCCTGGAAGTGTCCAAAGCCAGGTTGGACATTGGGGCTTGGACAACCTTGGATAGTGGGAGGTGTCCCTGCCCATGGCAGGGGGTTGGAACGAGATGAGCTTTAAGATTCTTTCCAGTCAAGACCATTCCGTGACACAGGAGTGTTGAATGTGTGTGTGTGGTTAAACCCAGCTTGGGAGGCTTTCTGCCCTGCTGGCCAGGAGCCTTTGGAGGGTGCGGTGCAGGCAGGACTGCGGAGCAGGGATGGGTGTGAGACAGGGCTCTGCCCAGCCGGGCTTCCCTGCTCCTCCCTCGGGAAGGCACTGGCTCCCAGGAGCACCTCTGTCTAGACACCTTCTGGCCGCCCAGGCTGAGGGAATGTGCCAGCTCCCAGCCGGCCAGGCCAGGCTCAGCCCTTCCTGATGCATCCTTTGTGCAGAATCAGGGCAGGTTATTGCTGGACACCGCCCCTGCTCTGACTCTCCAGTGCACATGCATCGCTGCCATGCCTTATTTCCCTTTTTTCCCTCGTCTGGATCAGATGATGAGCCTGTGCTAGGCTGTCGTAGAGAGGAGGAGAGGATTCCTGGTTCATGCTCGGAGCTCCCTGCTCATCTGGATCAGATGCCGAGCTTTGTGCCAGCCTGTCGGGGAGAGGAGGAGAGAATTCCTGGTTCATTCTCCGAGCTCCCTGCCCCTCCCAGGCTCCTCAGAGCCCCGCTGGTGATCGCTGGCTGCCGTGTGGCAGAGGGAGCTCAGCTCAGACACAGAGCAGAACTCGTGTGCCAGCAGCAGCCACGCTGAACGCGCTCAGTGCAGGGGACATGCTTGGAGAGGGATGGCTGTGCTCCCCAGAGCTGTTGTGGAGGGCAGATAAGCTTCCTGGAAGCTGCAGCTCTCTGGAGAGTGTCCAGAGGGATGGAGGCTGACTGCAGGCTCTGTTCAGGGCTTGGCTCGTGGTGCTGTTGGTGGCAGTGTGATCTGTTTGGGATGTAAACTCCAGAAAGGACCCACACAGATATCACTGCTGCTCAAACTAATCCCCTGAGAGCTGCTGATAAGCAGCCTGACACAACTGATACAGGTTACTCTGTGCCAAGGAAATAACGGCAAGTTAAAGCTTCCCATCAAACCTCTATTTTCTCTCCTTGGTAGTTTGTGTTTTTTTAAAGCTTCCCATCAAACCTCTATTTTCTCTCCTTCGTAGTTTGTGTTTTTCCATGCAGGAACTTTGTTTGAATGCCCTCAGAATGGCAGCACTGCCTGACTTTGGTGTATTCGTGTGTGTGACATCTGAGCTGGGGTTGTTTTGTCTGGAGAAGAGAAAGCTCTAGGGAGACATCACTGTGGCCTTCCAGTGCTTGGAAGTGGCTTGTAAAAAAGGAGAATGACGTTTTACATGGGCAGATAGCAACAGGACAAAAGGAAATTTATGTAAACTTTTAGTTTACAGGACAGATGAGATTAGATTAGGTTAGATTAGATTAGATATGAGGAAGAAATTCTTGGTTGTGAGGGTGGGGAGGCCCTGGCACAGGCTGCCCAGAGAAGCTGTGGCTGCCCCAGCCCTGGGAGTGTCCAAGGCCAGGTTGGACAGGGCTTGGAACAACCTGGGACAGTGGAAAGTGTCCCTGCCCACGGCAAGGAGTTGGAGCAAGATGGTCTTTAAATTCCCTTGCAACCCAAACCATTCTGGAATTCTGTGGTTTCAGTAGGGGAATTGGAGCCCAGGCTGCAGCCCCTGCTTTCCACAGGCAGTGCTTGGGTAGCTGAGACTCCTGGGATCCAAGAGAGCCTGAGAGCAGGGCTGGCAAATTGGCTTCCTCAGGCTCTGGGTAGGCAGTGTTTGCACAGATGATGGGACATAGATGCATTTCCATCTCTGGAATGAAATGTTTTTATTGTGCAGGCTCATTTGAGGACAAGACTGATTCCTTAGTGGGACTTAGGGAAGCAGTCAGCATTTCTGTGACCTGTTCTTCCATGGCTAAGGGAGAACAGGCTTCAGCAAGCACTCACCAAATGTTGCATAATTAGTGGTGTGTCATTTAACTAATTTATTCTTCTCTAGGAGTTAAACATATTAGACATGTCTGTCAGTCTGCACACAGGCACAATGTGAAATATGCTGTTTTAATTTAATTAATTTAGGCAAAAACAAATCTTAGACCAATAAAAGAATCCTTTGCTTTTTTTATGCTGTCTGACAGCCCAGAAAGTACAAACGCAAATCCTGATCTCCTTCCCCTTCCCACTTGGAATCACCATATGGAAAAGAGATGTGGCTTCCACCCCGCTCCAGAGTCATGGAAATGAGCTGTTATGAAATGGGGAAAAGGAGCTGTATCCTGACAATTTCTGAATGAGCAGCTGGAGAATTGACGTAATTGCAGGGCGCCGGGAGAGAGCCGAGAGAAAGGAGGAGTCAAGTTAGAGAAGGAGTGAAAACAAGAGTGTGTTTAGAAAAGCTGAGCTCTCCTTCCTTTCCTTTTTGGCCTGCTGAGGCTTTGCCACTGCCAGGTACAGCTTCCTTTAGAGCAAATAAGTTATTTATGGCCAGAAAGACCAGTTAAAATAATTGATTTCCAGTAGTGTGCAGCCATTTTATAAAATAATCCCTGGCTCTTGGATGTGGCAGATAATCTAATAAACAGAACCTGGGAGTTTCATCACATGGAAATAAATATATGAAAATAAATATGAAAAAGATAGTTCTGTCTGCAGATGACCTACGTGAAAGAAGCAGAGATAGGGATGAAATTAGTTCAGAGACCTGCTTAATATAATCTCTCTTTCCTGCTGTCTCCAAGGAACTGGGAAATCATCATATCCTGCTCGTAGTACTTTGTGTTGTGCCTGTGGTTTTCCTGGTGTTCAGGCGATGGAAAGCAAGGATATCCCCTAGGGGACCTGGCCACTTTGGGCTCCTACCTGTGTCAGGGGACATTCTCCCAGAATCTCTTCATATCTGCTTATCAAATCTTTCAGATTCTGATGTTCTGGAGGGACAAAACAATCCCTTCTCTGCACTGGTTGTCGCTCTTTCCAGAGCAGAGGGGCTCCAGCCAAAGTGCTGGTCCCACTTCCCTCCGTCTGTGTGCCCGGAGCGGGGATTTGTCTGGTCTGGGAAGGTGGCACAGCTGTTGCACCCTCATAGCTGAGTTAGAGTCAGAAATATTTAATTTGGTTTACAAATCTTTTCCTGCCCCCGCCATGAGTCACATCCTATCCAAGGATCCCTCCACTGTCCTTTCTGTGCAGCTGGAAGAAGAAAATAAAAATTGGACTGGGTTAGCTGAGCAGGGTTTTGGGAAACACCACAAGACAGGAGGCATTTCCTATCCTTTATATGGCCCTTGCAACTTGGCAGTGCTTAAAAAGAGCACAGGATCGTGGGGCCCTTTGGCACCTGGTCATCCTTACCTGTTGGAAATGCCTTAATACTGGAAAAGGTGTTTGGTGTGTGCCTGCTCTGACACCTTCATTTGGCAACTTGGATCCTGGCTCCATGGATTTGAAATGGGAAGGATTTTTTTTTCCTGGAGGACCCTAAACAGTGATACGGGGCAGGGGCTGGTGCTTGAAGGGATTTTAGTGCTGCAGTCTGGTGGAGAATCTCGCTTTTCAGAGCGTTTGGGACTTTTGTTTAGCTAGAAAACCTCCAAGCATTGGAAAGAAAAGATCTTTGTCTTTCAGCTGTGAGCAAAGAAAGCTCATAGTATATGTCCGAGAGCCACCAGAAATCCCCTGGCAACCAGGCTTAATGATCCCGGTGCTTCCTTGTGGGATCTTAGGAAATCAGGACCTCGTACAAAAGCACTGCTGTTATTTAAAATATGGTTACTGCTGGAGGCTTCTTTATAGAGAGGCTCAGAATGGGCAAATCCTATTCCTCTTGATATTTATAACTCCTCTTTTAGCATGTGCACACACAGTCCTCGTGCTTTGAAACAGCTCAAAACTGGCTCCCCAAGGTCAGGGGCTGAAACAGAGACTGAGAAGGTTTAGCTTGAGGCGAAACTTGGGAAAGTTACAGCCTGAGCCAGCGAACCGGGAAGTTTTTGTCGGAATGTGGGGGAACTTTCCATCTCACGCTCCTTTCCCTGCTGGCAAGGAGATTTCACGTGGCTGTAGGTGAGCTGACTGGCAAGATTAATCACCCTCAGCATCTCTTCCCTGTGCTGGAAAGTTTGGAGAGACCAGCAAAGGAAAATTACTGGAGCTGCCCTGCTCTTTGCAAATCCCAGGGCTGCAGGTCTTAAAATGCATCCAGGTCCTGTGAGACCTTCCTGTGTGATCCCTCCACAGCCTGGGCAGCAGCTCCACAGGGAGCCATGCCATTTCCAAGTGGGAAAGTGGGCAGGGCCTGTGCTTTGTGTGTGCTTTCCACTTGGGAGTGGAGAAGTGGCTTTTATCAGGATGGGCTGGTGTCTGCATGGCCTGGTTCCTGCTGGGAGTGTCCCGGGGGATGCTGCTGACAGGCTGATGGCAGGAACAGCGGATTGCACTTGGAGCATCAGCACAGGCTGCAGATGGAGCAGCAATGTGTGGCTGCAGGAACAGCAGTGGCACAGGATACACACAAAGGCAGCATCCCTGATAGAGATGTGAGGTCCTTGGGCACCTCAGCTGGAGTGCTTCCATTTTTGAGTCAGCCTTCAGGAAGGGCCTGGTGGGGAGTGTCCAGAGGGGAGCAGATCCCTAGAAAATGTGGTAGAAAGGATGATGGACTTCTCTTTTCTGGCAGAGAAAGGGCTGAGTGAGATGTTATGGCAGGTGCTGTGTAGGTAGGAAGTTGCAAGGATCTGTTCTCAGTGTTTGTCAAGGGAGATTCCAGCAGGGAATGCTCTGCCTGTGTGGAGCATCAGATGATCCCAAAGTGGCATGGAGTCTCCACTGGGTTCTCTGAGGCCAGGGTGCTCTGGAGGATGCCATTTTGGGATGGATATTTGAGTTTTTGGGCCTCTCACCACCCTGTCCGGCCCCATTGTCACTGAATCCTCGCTGTGCAGAGGAAGGAACCAAACCCCCTTTGTTTTCCTCTTCTCACAGGTAATTTTGCAGACAAGACTTACGAGTGGAGCTCCGAGGAGGAGGAATCTGTGAGGAAGGCAGGGCCAGTGCAGGTCCTCATTGTCAAAGATGACCACTCCTTCGAGCTGGACGAAGCCGCCCTGAACCGCATCCTCCTCTCCGAGGCTGTCAGGGATAAGGAAGTCGTGGCTGTGTCTGTGGCTGGAGCCTTTAGGAAAGGAAAATCCTTCCTGATGGACTTCATGCTGCGATACATGTACAATAAGGTAAGGATGCCGCTCAGGGGGATCTTCCCAGGGCGTGGTGTTCCTCATAGCTCCCATGGGCTGCCCAGGGATGAGCTGGACAGGACTTGGTGCTTTAGGGATGCTCAAGCCTCTCATGAGCCTGGGCTTCACAAAATAAAACACAGCAGATCCTTCCCCAGGAAGAAGTGCCATGGACTCTTGACTGTGGAGCAGGGATGTTCTCATCTGCTGCCCTGAATGACAGAATCATTTAGGCTGGAAAATCCCTCTAAGATCATTGAATCCAACTGCTAATCCAGCATCACCATATTCACCACTAAACCATGTCCCCAGGTATCATATCCATGTGTTTTTTGAAGACTTTATGGATGGGGACTCCACCATGGCCCAGGGCAGCCTGTTCCAATGTGTGACCACCCGTCCAGTGAAAACAGTTTTCCTAATATCCACCCTAAACCTTCCCTGGTGTAACTTCAGATTGTTTCCTCTTTTCCTGCTGCTTGTTCCCTAGGAGCACAGCCCAACTCTCCTGGCTGTCCCCTCTTGTGCAGAGCCAGAAGGCTCCTCTGAGCCTCCTTTTCTCCAGGCTGAGCTCCCCCAGCTCTCTGGGCACCTTGCACTCCCTCAGTGTCGTTTTTGTTGTGAAGGGCCCCCAGGAGTTGAGGTGTCTGAGCAGTAAAAGGAAGTAAAAACCTCCCTTATGGGGTTCTTAACCTCTTACCCTTTTTGTAAGGAAACCTCTCCAACAGGGACTGTCCCTCTCCAGCACTGGGGTGGAGGCAGCATGGGCGAAAAGTGTAAAATCAAAGTGAGATGAGAACTCCAGCAACTCCTTCTGTTCCTCCTGCAGGAAGCAGTGGACTGGCTTGGGGATTACAACGAGCCTCTGACTGGTTTCTCCTGGAGGGGCGGCTCCGAGCGGGAGACAACCGGGATTCAGATCTGGAGCGAGGTTTTCCTGGTGGACAAACCCGATGGCACAAAGGTCTGTGTCTCTTTGTTGCTCTCAGCTCATTTTCCTCTCCCAGCTTTTGGGACTCTCCTGCCTTGCCTTGGGTGGCTGTGCAAGTTCGGGGAGGGTTTTCAATACCATGTCCCTAATTTAGCAGGGATGGGTTTAACACAGTGAGGTGATGTCCATGTGTCCCTGCCAAGCTCTCTGCGTCCCTCTGACTCTGGGAATCCCAGAGTTTATTTCTGTACTACTCTGAGAGCTCTTGAATCTCATGTCCTTCCAAACTACTCCCTTTTCCTAGAGCAGAAGTTGTAAAGTGGAGTTTTTCATTCAGAGTTGTCACAGTGGATTTGGAGCATCCTGCAAATTCAGCTTTCGACCAGGAATATTTGTATTTATCTGCACTTCAATGCAGAGCATGACACCAAATCGACACTGAGTCATTCAGGGTGTGATTCCTAACGCTGGCTGAGTGTGTTTGGGTTAGGGAGGTGCAAAATGTGTTTGGTTTCTGGTGCAGACTCAGGCACTGACAGCGGGCGTTTGAGGAGCAGAGCAGTTCCCTCACTGCCTTGTGGAGCATTGATTTCGCTGCCTGCTGGAGTCACCCTGCTGTCTGTCAGGAGTGGTTGGGGATGTGCCTTTCCTTTGTCCCCACCAATGAGGGGGCTGAGGCAGAAGCAGGGAGACTCCAGCACAGTGTCTCAGCTGACATTCCCCCCATGGCACACGGGGTGGCTTTGCCTGGCTGCAGGTGCTGGGGGTGCTGACCTGGTCCTCTGTGCCCCGCAGGTCGCGGTGCTGCTGATGGACACGCAGGGCACCTTTGACAGCCAGTCCACCCTGCGGGACTCTGCCACCGTGTTTGCCCTCAGCACGATGATCAGCTCCATCCAGGTGAGAAACCTCACCCCAGCAGCCACAGAGGCTTCCCTTCCCACAGGGCTTGTCTTGTACCAGCACCAGCTGGGGCCTTGCTGTGTCCCCATGGGATGATGTAGATACTAATCACACCAAGCCTCAAGGACAGGCTGTTCTGAGTGATCTGAAGTTGATTTTTCATTTAAATGCAGGTTTATAACTTGTCCCAGAATGTGCAGGAGGATGATCTGCAGCACTTGCAGGTAAGAGAAAGCTTCGGGGTGACCTAATTGTGGTGTTCCAAGGGCCAACAAGAACAGGGAGAGACTATTTACGAGGGCCTGGAGTGACAGGACAAGGGGGAATGGCTTCCCATTGCCAGAGGGCAGGGACAGATGGGATATTGGGAAGAAATTATTGCCTCTGAGGCACTGGAACAAAAATTTCCCAGAGAAGCTGTGGCTGCCTCATCCCTGGAAGTGCCCAAGGCCAGCCTGGACAGGACTTGGAGCAACCTTGGACAATGGCAGGTGTCCCTGCCCATGGCAGGGGTGGAACTGGATGGGATTTTTGGACCCTCACAAGCCAAACCATCCTGGGATTTTATTCTGTGACTGTGAATTATCAGCCTGGATATTGCCATCTGGTATTGGCTCAGTCTGGGTGACCCCCAAGGGTGATTCCAGCCCTGCCTGTTGGAGACAAGCAGCTAATGGGATTTTTGTGGCACAGGTGTCCTGCCCATTTCCTGGAATTGCCTCCTGCTTTCTCTTCTGTTCAGGTGATGGATTGATTAATCAATTAAGTAGGTTTTTCCAGGAGTTTAAGGAAAGAAAAGCAAAAGTCCAGCTGAAAAAATCAGCATGTGAAGACTTCTGAATTATTTCAGTCCATAAATATTATGAACAATAACACCTTTTTAACACTGAATTTATTCAGTGCTGCCCTGATCTTTCAGTTTGGATTTTAAGCCATGACTGTTTAACAAGTTGACCCATTTTTAGACATCTGTGAAACACATTATTGTGCCTTCAGTTAGAAATTAGAGTGCAGAGAGACTGGAGAGTCTTCAAATCTTGCTGGTAGGCTGATTTCAGAGTCTTTGCACAGCGGGGGTTTGCAGGGAAAGTACTTATTTCTGAATTCATTTCCGCTCGTTCCTGGAGTGTTTAGAGGGAGCAGGGCTCCAGCAGTCCCCTGGAGCACGTGAAGTTTCTGGTTGGTATGAAACCAGCAGCAGGCAGCTGATCTGAGCCATTTTCCACAGATTTGGCAGCCAAAAGCCCCAGGCTGGGATCTCTCACATGAGAGCTCAGCACGGCGATTGTCGATAAGAGCTCTGTGTGCCTCGGGGCTGTGAGCTGGGAGCCCACAGCCACTCTGTGTCCAGCTCTGCGTGTGCTGCTGTTAATCCCCAGTCATAGATGTCCCTTAGTGCTTCATGGAATCACAGAACTCCCTCAAGGGACCCACAGGGATCATGGATCCACCCCCTGCTCCTGCACAGGCACCCCAACAATCCCACCCTGGGCATCCCTGGGAGTGCTGTCCAAGCACTCCTGGGGCTGTGGCAGCCTCAGGGCTGTGCCCATTCCCTGGGGAGCCTGCGCAGTGCCCAGCACCCTCTGGGGGAGAACCTTTTCCTGATCTCCATCCTAACTGTCCCCTGGCACAGCTCCAGCTGTCCTTCAGGTCCTGTCCCTGTCACACAGAGCAGAGCTCAGTGCTGGTGCCCCTGTGTCCCACAGGCAAGCTCACTGCCCTGTGCTTTGCTCTATTTCCAGCTTTTCACCGAGTACGGCCGGCTGGCCATGGAGGAGACATTCCAGAAGCCTTTCCAGGTGAGTCCAAGGGCCCTGGCCAGCTCATTTGTCCCGGAGCCCGTTGGCTTCACCACGAGGTGTCACTGCAGGATGGGAGGAGATGGGATCGCCCGGGGATCGGTTCAGCTGCTCCCAGGAAGGGCTTTGTGCTTCCTCACTCCCAGAGATGCTTCCAAATACATCGCACATCCCTCTTTCTTTCCTCTCTGAACCCTTGCCATCCCAAGAGCCCTGCCCTGTCCTGCCAGGCTTGGAAAGCAGCTGGTTTTGCAGTCACACTCTGTACTCAGGAACCCTGCCCAACCTTTGCTCTGAGAGGTTTGAACTCACCTGCCCTGGCAATCCTTGCTTCTGGTAAAATGAAAGGATAAGGATTAGCAGAGCTGTGGGAAAACTCGGTGTAAGTGGGGTTTTAACTTCAAATAAGGGACATCTGTTCATCCTGCTGCGTGCCAACCTGTGGAAAGCTGGTGTTGAAAAAAAAGGCAGAGGGTTTGACATCCACAGTAGGTGAGGTTGGTTCCTGTTTTTAAAGGCATGAGTGTTTTGGTTAGTTTGGATGAGTGTTTGTGGCCTTCCCAAGGTAAAAAAGAGCAAAGAATTAAACCTGCTGTAAAAATGCAAAGAGTAATTGGGAGTGAGTTACAGCTACTTTACATTTGCTTGCCAATATAAAAAGAGAATTGTTGTGAAAGGACTGAGGGGTTTATAAGGTGTCTGTGGTCAGGAAGTGGGAGTAAAATTAAAAGGTTAAAAAATACAAGAAATGGACAAATTGAGATTTTGAGGCTGTATTGGATTCTGCTGTGGGCAGGTGACTGATAAATGGTATAACGTCCAGTAAAAATATGACAGGCAAGAGCTTGAGGAAAGCTGAAACATGGTACAGTGAAAAGCCAGACGTTAAATAAATATTCCTGCTCCTTATTTAAAAACTATGGGGACAATGTAGCCAAATATTCCAGTGAAACTGAGATACTTCCTACTCCATCAGTAAAAAGGAGGCTGCAAGGGGAAACTTAAACCTGCTTAAATCATTAGGCCGGGATAATAGGCTCTGATTTTTACCAAACACCATAATTGCTGTCGAGTCACACCGTTTGTGGATGGTGAGTCTTGTCAAACAATCCCATTATCAATTTTTAAAAGACCACGAGTTGGGTTGATAAAAGTATCTCTTGCCATGATCCGTCCCCTTCTGTCAGCCTTATCTCTCCAGGATGCTGATTAAAAGCAAATGAAGTCAGCATTGTCTGGTTTAATCCATTGCTAATGGATTAAAAACTCATTAACTGATAGATGCCAGAGCATGCTGAACTAATTGTAACAGGGAATCATCATCCTTCAGAAGTGTTTCCTCGGGATCCCCCCAGGCTCTCTCTGATTCAATGTCATCTTCATTAATGATCAGGGGAAAATTATCAAACGGCTGCTGGGAACCTTTGTGGCTGTGACAAATTTGGTAGAAAGGTTGATGGTGCTGTGGCCAGGTGAGAAATGATCTGTCCACATCCAGCGTGGGCTGATTCCTGCAGAACATGGTTTTAAGCCTGAGAATGTTAATTAGAGAGCAGGAAAAGTGAGGGTGGGGAGGCCCTGGCACAGATTTCCCAGGGAAGCTGAGGCTGCCCCTGCATCCCTGGCAGTGTCCAAGGAGCAGCCTGGGACAGTGGGAGGTGTCCCTGCCCAGGGGTGGAATGGGATGAGCTTTAATATCCTTTTCACCCCAAACCATTCTGGGATCCTGTGATTCTCCAAGTGTGATGGTAAATAAACTGCAGTTACATTGATCCTGCTGGAAGGGAAGTGAGACTTGGCAGTGGAAAATTCACATTTCTCTTTGTCTCCCTCCTCTCCTCACGCTGAGGAGCCCTCGCCAGAGGCTGGCCCTGAATGTGGGGCCTTCACAAAGGCAATGGTAAACACAGCCTGTCTGGAACAATTCTATGTCAGAAAAAAAATCATAATTGCCAATTCAAAGCATGCATAATGTGTTTGTGGAAAAGTCCTAAACATGGACATGTCTCTTAGGCATCTCATGGTGTCTGAGAGAACAGCATGTCCTGAAGCAGCTCACTGGGTGCAGTCTCTGTGGCTTCTCCTGCAATTAAAAAAGACCAGCTCACTGTTCTCTTTTTTTTTTTTTTTTAAATTTAAACTTTTTCTGATGTTTTATGGAAGAGAAGACCGGAAATATTTCCCCTGCCTCCATTAGATTTTTGTTCTAAACATAGACAAATTTTAGGGAAATTCCAGTGAAATGGGTTCCATTTGCTTATTCGTGTGCCTGAGAGGAGCCCTGGCACCTCTGCCAGCCCCTCCTGGGCTTTGGCATTCAGGACTTCCCCCTCCAAACCTTTTATTTCCTACGTGGCCTGTTGGTCCCTTGCACAGATGAGGCACTGGAGACCTGATTTTCTTCTGAAAACCTTTTTTTTTTTTAAAGATTCAAAGTTGACCGTTCTGGTATTTATTTATTTATTGCTCAGGAACTTTGAATGCCTCAATAAAGATTACAAAAGCCAATGATTTCTTATTCACCCTCATTCCTCTGCATCTGCTTCTCATTAAAAGTCTGTCTGGAAGGCTGCCCGGTGAAAAAGGCTGAAAAAATGAGGCTGTAGAATTCCCATAGGATGGAACTAAATGTGGCTGGAATTAGGGAGCTCATTGCCTTTTGTGCTGGTTAGCAACAATCCTTTTTTTTGGGCAGTTTAGATGATTGATGCTGTTCTGCCAGCCAGGGTCTCAAACTGGTGCAGCAGTTTGTGGGGTGCTCTGTGTGCCATGATGAGGCACACAGGGACCTCTTATTTCCACCAGGAAAGGTGGGAGATGCTGCTGGAGCTGGGAAAGGGCTCAGGGACAGGTTTTGTTGTGGTGTGAAATGGGGCTGAGGGTGCAGGGGGTGTCCAGCCCCTGCTGTGGGCTCTGAGCAGCACATCACTGACCCCTCTGTTCTGTGTTTTCTAGTCCCTTATATTCCTTGTTCGTGACTGGAGCTTCCCTTACGAATTTTCTTACGGATCTGACGGTGGCGCGAGATTTTTGGAGAAGCGGCTGAAGGTATGTTCTGCCTGCTCTGGGTTCTGGAGCAGCCTGGGATCATGGAAGTGTCCCTGCCTGTGGCAGGGGTGGAATAGGATACTCTTTAAGGTCCTTTCCAGCTCTGTGATTCCATGATTTTTGGTTCAGCTGGGTGACCACAGCATTGGTGTCAGTGTGAGCTGCAGTGCTGGTTATGGTCACATTTAGCTAAAAATCACAGATGAGGCATTCTGGGAGGATGAATTTCCTTGCCACATTCAGGTTTTTGCCCAAGCCCAGCTCCCTGTAACTCTCTGGGAGAGTCAAAAGCAATGGGAGTCAGTAGATTCCCAAGAGACTGGGATTGATATTTTAGTAATTAGGTAGTTGTACAATAAAAATGATGGGCAGGGTCTCCTTGGGATCTGTCAGGAAATGCATGAGTGATTTGGTAGTGGAGAGACCTAATTAAATGTGAGGCACAGAATGCCCTAGTGGGAAATCCCAAATGTTTTTGTATTCCAGTCATACATGGCCATGTGCATTTTCCAGATGATAATAACTTGCTCTGGGGCATGTGGTCAGAGATTCTCCAGTTCTTGTCACTGGAAGAGCCTTGTCTTTGTCCTCGTGCCTGTGGGATCTCCTTCTGTGTTCTTTCCCCACTGTAAGCACCCACAGAGGACAATTGGACAATGCTCTCAGGGATGCACAGGGTGGGATTGTTGGGGTGTCTGTGCAGGGACAGGAGCTGGATCCATGATCCCTGTGGGTGCTTCCAGCTCAGGATATTCTGTGATTCTGGGATTCACTGTCTCCTCAGGTGTCAGGCAATCAGCACGAAGAGCTGCAGAATGTCAGGAAGCACATCCATTCCTGCTTCACCAAGATCTCCTGCTTCCTCTTACCTCACCCTGGCCTCAAAGTTGCCACCAACCCCAATTTCGATGGAAAACTGAAAGGTATGAAGGCAAAGCCCTGCTTTCTAAGCTGATACCTCAGATGCCCTGGCAGACTGTCCTGCTTGTTCCTTAAACCTCCTTAAGTATTTTCCATAAAAAAACTTCTGGGAGAAGAGTTGGATCCTCCTACCAATGATGGGCACACCCCCATCTGCTCCTTCCCAGTGCAGCCGACAGATGGGGAAGGCAAAAAGTGAAGGAGGTTTAAAAGGTCTGAGAGCTGCTGGCAATTACCCACTGTCAGGCACTGATAGGAAAACTGGGAAGGGCAGGGATGAGGTTTATGGACATGGTGTGAAGCCTGCAGTTAACTCCTGTGCCTCACCTGCACAGGCACAGCCTTGCTGCGAGGGTGGAAGGCTAGTCCCACAAGCACTCAGAACATTATTTCACTTTGAAAAGCTTTCCAGGGAATATTTAATCTGCCTGTTTTATCTGATCGGTGGTTTCCCTACAGGGCAGACTTGGTTCAGCAGGTTAAAAAAAGAGGGAAGGAGAAAAGAGCTGTGGTGAGATTCTCCACCCCGAAAGGAGCCACGTGCTGTGGATATTTTTAGGTGTTTGTTGTGAACTCCTTACCGGCGTGGCTGGTTCCAGGCTGCTGCAATCTTAGCAATAAAGTGGTCCATTAGCCACTGAAATTAGCAGGCGAAGATGTGAGTTATTCCCTGGTTTTGTCTGGCTCAGACTTTTCTCCTGGCAAGCTCCGTGCTAAGCAGAAGGGGGCTGGGCTGGGGGAAGCTGAGCTGATCCCTGCAGTTCCCCCTTCAGCTCAGGTGCTGAGGAGGATGGAAAAAATGTTTTGTGCAGACAGGAGTTGTCAGCAGCTCCTTGACGCAGTTTTCTTGTTGCTTCAGAGCTGCACTCAGCTTTTTGTGCTCTGATGGAACAAATGCAGGGGATCTTCCCTGCTTTTCTTACCTTCCAAATTCCTGGCTGTTGCATAGGTTTTTTCTGCCTTCAGTCTTATACAGTTTAATGTAAATGGAAACACCAACAGCCCCACCCTGTGCCTGAAAGCATTGTCCAAACCCTCCTGGAGCTCTGGGCAGCCTTGGGGCTGTGACCATTCCCTGGGGAGTCTGTTCCTTCCACCCCCTGGGCAAAGAACCTTCCATGGCAGGGGCTTAGAACATGATGGTCTCTAAAGTTCTTTACAACCCAAACTATTCCGGGATTCTGTGATGCCTTTTTTTTATTCCCCCAGAAATAGACGATGAGTTCATCAAAAACTTGAAGATTTTGATTCCTTGGCTTCTTAGTCCCGAGAATCTGGACGTTAAGGAGATCAATGGGAACTATATCACCTGTCGAGGCCTTGTGGAGTATTTTAAGGTATTTATTTAAGAAAAAGTGGCTTTGTTCATCTGTGGAATTTTGCTGCAGCTAAAAGGGAAAGCAGCAGCAGGCAGGGCAGCCCTGACAGTCCTGACTCACTGCAGCAGAGGGCCACCACCTCATGGTCCTGTGTTTGACCACAAAATGAGCCCAAAAAGTGGGAGGAGCTGTTTTCCTCTCCTGGAGAACTGAGGACTAGAGGGAGATAAGCCAAGGACTGTATTCCGGTTGCCTTTGGAAAAAGCTTATTTTTGTTGTCATGGCTACTGGGCCATTTCCATGCGAGACATTGGTGAGTAATTCTCACCACCTCCTCTCCAGGGCTACCTGCCTGGGGCTCCTTCTCCCCCAGGGAAGGACAGAGGTAGGTGCAGATCCTTTGGGAGGATACTCTGAGTGAGTGGAGGAGGAGGGAGAGCCTCCAGTGACTGACCCAGGCCACCCAAGGAGTGGCATTTTCTGACCACAGCCATCGTGTGCTGAACATCCTCCTCCTCCCTGCTCCTAAATCCTGCCAGAGCTGTGTCTGGAGCTGGGTGGGGGTGGTTGGTGTTGCTCCTGTGTGCTGCATTCACATGATTTCCTTTTCCCTCACTTCTCCAGGCGTACATAAAGATCTACCAAGGGGAAGAGTTGCCACACCCCAAATCGATGCTGCAGGTACGTGGGAGTGGGAGCTGTGGGAATTCCTGCACTGTACTTGCCATTAATTCCCAGGAACTGAGCAGAGGTGTCCATCTAGTGCATCTAGTCAGCTGTGACTTTATTCCAAATGCCTCAGTGTAATGACCCAAGGAACAGCACTTTGGGAGACATTTGGCAGTCATGAGCCTGCCATGGCTGAGGAATTGCACCCTGGATGGGCTGTGGGGGATTGCTGAGCATCAGCCAGCTCAGCTGGAATGATTCCCTGCAGGTGAATAGCATCTCTGGGGCCACACAGGGAGGTGACACTCGGGAAGTGGCTCCCGGAGCCAGCCAGCCTTGCCGGGGGTTGCAGCTGGAGCTGTTTACTTGTGGCTGAGCCTTTTATCTCTTTCCTTGCTGGTTCCCACAGCTGAAGCCAAAGTTTTCGTTGCTCTGGCTTGGAGGGTAGGAATCCTCTCTTTGTGCGGAGTTTTGGATGTGTAAATATGGGATGATCGTACTTGGGATTGGTTGGAGGCTGGGAGAGCACCCTTGGCTAACTCTGGGTGCTGCACACGTGTCCTGCCTGTGGACGTGTGTGGCCCAGGAGTATCCAGGGAGCTGCTCCCTGCACTTGCACAGCTTAACCCTGTCCTGCACCTAAATTCTGTGCCCCTTTTGCCCTTACAGGCCACAGCAGAAGCCAACAATTTAGCAGCAGTTGCCACTGCCAAAGACACCTACAGCAAGAAGATGGAAGAGGTGGGTGGTGCTGCTTCCTGTCTCTTCGTGTCTCCTGGCTCTCCTGTCATAGATTCATGGAATCCTGGAATGGTTTGGGTTGGAAGGGACCTTAAAGCTCATCCATTGCACCCCTCCCATGGGCAGGGAGCACCTGTCCCAGGTTGCTCCAAGCCCCAATGTCCAGCCTGGCCTTGGACACTGCCAGGGATCCAGGGGCAGCCAGAGCTTCTCTGGGCACCTGTGCCAGGGCCTGCCCACCCTCACAGGGAAGAATTTCTTCCCACTATCCAACCTAAATCTTCCCTTTTCCAGTGGGAAGCCATTCCCTGTGTCCTGTCCCTCCATCCCTTGTCCCCAGTCCCTCTACAGCTCTCCTGGTGCCCTGTAGGCCCTGGAAGGGGCTCTAAGGTCTCCTTGGTGCCTTCTCCAGGTAAACACCCCAACTCTCTGTCCTTGTAAAAACCTCCCTGCCTGGGTTCCTGGTAGAAAATATCCTGCATGGACTTGTCAGGAGCGACGTTTTGGGAATGATTTCCCTGTGTCAGCAGTGCCATTTCAGGGGTGATTTCCCTTCATCAGCAATGCCTTTCAGGGGTGATTTCCCTTCCTCAGCAGTGCCTTTCAGGGGTGATTTCCCTGTGTCAGCAGTGCCATTTCAGGGGTGATTTCCCTGTGTCAGCAGTGCCATTTCAGGGGTGATTTCCCTGTGTCAGCAGTGCCTTTCAGGGGTGATTTCCCTGTGTCAGCAGTGCCATTTCAGGGGTGATTTCCCTTCATCAGCAGTGCCTTTCAGGGGTGATTTCCCTGTGTCAGCAGTGCCTTTCAGGGGTGATTTCCCTGTGTCAGCAGTGCCTTTCAGGGGTGATTTCCCTGTGTCAGCAGTGCCATTTCAGGGGTGATTTCCCTTCATCAGCAGTGCCTTTCAGGGGTGATTTCCCTGTGTCAGCAGTGCCATTTCAGGGGTGATTTCCCTTCATCAGCAGTGCCATTTCAGCAGTGCTCTCCCCATGTTCCTCACACAGGTCTGCGGAGGGGACAAGCCCTTCCTGGCTCCCAGTGACCTGCTGGCCAAGCACACGGAGCTGAAGGAGGAGGCCGTGAGGCTTTTCCGCGGGGTGAAGAAGATGGGAGGGGAGGAGTTCAGCCGGCGCTACCTGCAGCAGCTGGAGGCCGAGATCGACGAGCTCTACATCCAATACATCAAACACAACGACAGCAAGAACATCTTCCACGCCGCCCGCACCCCGGCCACGCTCTTCGTCGTCATCTTCATCACCTACGTCCTGGCCGGCGTCACCGGCTTCATTGGCTTGGACATCATAGCCAGCCTGTGCAACATGATTCTGGGCTTGACACTTATCACACTCTGTACCTGGGCTTATATCAGATACTCTGGGGAGTACAGAGAACTGGGCGCAGTAATAGACCAAGTGGCCGCAGCCTTGTGGGACCAGGTAGGATAAAGAGCTTTTGATTTCAAAGTGGCACATAAAAAGCACTCTCTGCACCCCACCGAGTTGTTTAAGCGTTGAGTTTCCTGGGGGTTTTCCTCCCCTCTGAGATGGTTTTGGCTTTTTAGGGTTGTTAGATCCAGCTGCTTGTGCTGTGATCGGTGCAGGGGGACCTGTGCCCTGCTTGAGTTCAAGTTTTAATCCATTCCTTAGACCTTCAGATGGGGAGAGGAGGAGCAGAGGGATTGTTTTCAGATCACTTTGTGGAGTTTGTTGTCAGGGGGAGGTCACGGGGCTGCCCTGTGGCTGCAGCACAGGCAGGATGAGCAGCAAGGCTGGAGCTGCGTCCCTGAGCCTCCAGCTCCTGTCCAGTGTGCAAAACAAGCTGTGTAGATCTGAGAAAACTCCCAGCATGCTCTTTTGTTCTGCCTTTTTCTTTCCTGCTTGTCTTCCCCATCACCACATGGGAGTTTGTGGAGCCTTGTGGGAATGGGCAGCTCTGCCTGATGCCCTGGGAAGGATCCTGGTGTGTGTGCGTGGTGTGTGCCTGGCTGGGGGTGTTAAAGAGGAGGAGCCATGGCTCTCCCCTGGCTCAGGGCAGGGATTTTGGCTCTCAGAGCTCTGTCAGAGGTCGAGGCCAGGTCTTGGCTCTGCCTGGTTTGGCCCCAGACCCTGATGTTGCATTGCAGCCCTGCCCTGGTCCCACAGCAGAACAGGGAAAGCCCAGCCCATGTGTGCTCCCACTGACCCCCTTCAGCCCATCCCGGGGTACAGTCCATGTGCCCAAAGAGCCAAAGGGTGCAGTGCCCTCCTCTCTTCCCACAGCAGAGCTGGGTGAGCTCATCCCTCAGGAGCCATCCCAGGTCTGATTGCTGGCACGAAGGGCCCTCCTCCACCTGCTCCTTCCCTGCTTTTCATCCACTGGTGAGGTTTCCATGGAGAGCAGGCACATTTCCCTGCTTCCCTGTGCTGCTGGAGCTGACCAGGCAGCTTTGGGAGAAATCGAGGCAGCGTTTCCTGGTGTTCCTTCATGGCAGGGCTGGGCAGTGGTGCTGCTCAGCAGAGAGGCTGCACATCCCTGGCGTCCCAGGTGGACTGAGCCCTGTCCCCAGCAGCCTGAGCACCCCCAGTGACACCCCTGCAGTGCCTCTTTGCCCAGGGACACTTCCCAGGAGCCTCTGGGATATGCTGGAATATTTCAGGCCAGTGTTTGCCCATCCCAGAGCAGGGAGCAGTGGGAGTTCAGTAAGAACAGGACACGAGGAGCAGGAAGGCAGAGGTGCTGCCCGCTTGCAACAGCCCCAGCTGGGGGAAAATAAAGAGGCTAAAGTGCTTGGAGCTGTTCCTGGCTTCCCCAGGCCTCCACGGCTTTCCAAGCAGAGGAAAAGTTCTCGCAGAAGGAGCTGTGGCAGAGGGGAGGCGCTGGGCTGGGCAGGGTGACTCTGCCACCACGAGCCGGCGGCTCCATGCCATGGAGGTGGGAGCAGGAGGGATGGATGGAGCAGTGAGGGGTCCTGCAGGAGGGGAGCCAGTTTGGGATGAGCCCCCCGGGAACACCCATGGACACCTGTGATACACAGAGCTCTTTCTTTCTCTTTCTGTCTCCCCTGCCAATGCCTCTCCCAGGGAAGCACGAATGAGGTAAGTGGCTCTTGCTCTCCGCATGCTGCCAGGCCCCGCGGGGCTCGGGGCTCCGGGAAAAGCAGCTCCCAGCTGCACCTCTGGGCTGCTGGAGGGTGGCAGCCACCAGGGCTCTGGGCAGCAGCTGCTGGCCTGGCTGCCTCTGGCTGCTCCCTGTGCTCCACATGCCTGGGGAAGGGCGTGGGTGTGGGCACTGCCCTCCAGGCACTGCTGGGAGCCAAGGGCAGAGAGGTTTGGGTGGGGAATGTTGGGATGCCGTGGGGAATTTTCATCCTTCTCCCATCAGTTCTGTTTGGGGGTTTGCCTGTTGGGCCAGGAGGTCAAACCCAAACCCAGATTGTTAGGGAGCAGCCCCCACGCCTGGCCAGGCCTCTCTGTGCTGCTGGAAGTGCTGGGGGTGTTGTTTTTGGGAAAAACCGCCCCATATTGGATGAAGCTGAATGCAGAGCCCAGCAGGCACAGTTCATCCCCAGCATCTTCCTGGGCAGCACATGGAATGCAATCCTGCTCTCCCAGCATGGCAGGGGAGCTGCTCCCAGGGGAAAGGGCATCTGGAATATTCCTTGGGCAATGCCTCGCCAGGATCTGATTAAACAAAAAAAAAGACAACCTTCATGGACATGGACATGGACAAGTGCCTCCCCAGCCTGGCTGAGGTGTGACACAAGACATTCCCACATTTTCCTGTCACCAAAGCCTGCCAGGTCCCTCAGTCAGTGCTGCTGAGCCACTGAGTTCCCTGGGGAGTTCCTTCAGAGGTGAATGAAGCTGTTAAAAGCATCCCATCCCAGTCCCTCCCAGCAGCCAGGGCAGCCCTTTGCTCTCCCAGGGATCCCAACAGCAGCAAGCACACGGGAGTTGCTGTGGATGAGCTGTTGAACAAACCCTGTCTAGTAAAAATCAGTGCTGTGAGACTGGTTTGGCATCACAAAACCCCTAAAATAGCAGAAAATGCTGCAAGGTCACTCAGATTGGACTTGAAGGGGAATTGTCAAGAAAGACACGCAGAGAAGCTGTGTGAAGTCTCCTCCAACACTCTGCTGTGTTCCCAAACAATCCCAAAACACCACATCTGTTCCCAAAGACCTATTTGGGATGTGATCAGCGTCCTGTTGGACACCTCTGGAGGCATCTCCTCCCTCACCCTCCTCCTCCTCGCTGTGCCTCAGCCTCTCCTGCTTCATTCCCCCCCTGAGCACACATCACCCTGTCACTGCGTGGGTTCCTGCCCATCAGGTGCCTCTTCCCACCCCTTCCAGCGCCAATCCTGCCTTGCCAGCAGTCCCCACCAGGAGCTGCTGGGATTTGGGTTGGATTTTCCCTCCCCCAGTGGCAAGTTCATTTGAAAAGGGAAAGTCAGAGCTGTGACATTCAGTCACACCAAGTCCACGGGTCTTGGCATCTCCTGTGCCATTTGCTCTGGGATAAAGGTATGGAAGAGGCAGGGAGGGACAGGGGTGTCACTTTCCTGTCACCCCTCCATGGGATCAGAGCCTGGTCCCAGCCCTGCGAGTGCTGTGCCATGGGTTCTGCGTGGGAAGCGCAGCTCTGGTGCAGCCCTGCAGCTGCTCCTGCGTGTTCTGAGCCTGGCCTGGCTCCAGGACAAATGGAAAACGGGAAAATCAGAAGGAAAAAATCTGCATCATCTGCAGAAAAATGATGGGGACAATGACCTGTCACAGCCCAGAGGCCTCGGCCTGGTACGATTACGGAGCTGCCTGGGGAGGGAAAGCAAACGCTGAGGCTGCAGGAATTGAAAGGCTGTGTGTGAAACACAGAGGGAAAAACAACCCCCACATCCCTCACTCATAGTCCAAATTACTGACTTAATGCAGCTCAAGGGGGACTAGGTGTTTGAAAAATTGGAATTGTAGAACCACAGAATAGCCTGAGCTGGAAGGGACCTGCAGGGATCACTGAGTTCAGCTCCTGCCCTGCAGTGACCCCCCAACAATCCCACCCTGGGCATCCCTGGAGCTCAGGGCTGTGCCCATTCCCTGGGGAGCCTGGGCAGTGCCAGCACCTCTGGGGGTGAACCTTTCCCTGATCTCCAACCTAACCTTGCCCTGGCACAGCTCCAGCCATTCCCCAGGCCCTCAATCCACGAGCTGGAGCTGTGTGTGTGTTGGACACTTGACACAACTGCGCTGGTGCACAGAACACAGGCCGCAGGGGGCTGGGAGGATCGGGATTCCCTGGGATCGGGATTCCCTGGGATCGGGATTCCCTGGGATTGGGATTCCCTGGGATCGGGATTCCCTGGGATCGGGATTCCCTGGGGTCGGGATTCCCTGGGATTGGGATTCCCTGGGATCGGGATTCCCTGAGATCGGGATTCCCTGGGAGCGGCATTCCCTGTGATCAAGATTCCCAGGGATTGGATTCCCTGGGACTGAGATTCCCTGGGATTGGGATTGCCAGCGATTGGGATTCTCCAGGATTGGGATTCCCTGGGATCGGGATTCCCTGGTATTGGTATTCCTTTGGATGGGGATTCCCCGGGATCGGGACCCCCCTGCAATCCGGATTCCCCGTGATCGGTATTCCCTGTGATTGGGATTCCCTGGGATCGGGATTCCCTGTGATCAGGATTCCCTGGGGTCGGGATTCCCAGGGATTGGGATTCCCCGTGATCGGGATTCCCTGGGATCGGGATTCCCTGGGGTCGGCATTCCCTGGGGTCGGGATTCCCAGGGATTGGGATTCCCCGGGATCGGGATTCCCCGGGATCGGGATTCCCTGGGATCAGGATTCCCTGTGATCAGGATTCCCTGGGGTCGGGATTCCCCGGGATCGGGATTCCCCGTCATCGGGATTCCCCGCGATCGGGATTCTCTGGGATTGGATTTCCCGGGATCGGGATTCCCCGCGATCGGGATTCTCTGGGATTGGGTTTCCCGGGCCCGGGCCGGGGCTGGCGGTGACGCTGTGTCTCTCCGCAGGCCTTGTACAAGCTGTACAGCGCGGCCGCCACCCACAGACACCTGTACCACCACGCCTTCCCCGCGCAGCGAGCCGAGCCCGCCGACGGCGCCGACAGGAAGAAGGTGTAACATCCCCGGGCCCATCCCGGCGTGTTCCCAGCCGTGCATGGCCGAGGGCGGCATCTCCTCCTCGGATCCAACCCTCACCCCGCGCCCGTCCCGATCCCGGTCCCGGTCCCGGTCCCGATCCCGCCGGGAGCGGGGGCGCGGTCCCGCCGGGGCGGGGGCCAGCATGGGTGTGTCCTGTCCCCGTGTACATAAGGCACTGCCGCAGCCCCAGAGCTTTGGTTTGTCATAGCCAGCGACTCCCAGCTCAGTCATGAAGCCTTATTTCCCCCTTCTTAATTAGTCACCACTGAGGAAACGATAATTTACGTGATACCGCAACTAAAAAGGCCGAAGCTTATCCAAAAGCCAATTTATTTCAGGTACTTGAACAAGTTATAACATGTAACCACGTTTTTTTCCTTCGTTTAACTGTTTAATTACATAATTAAAATGTATTAACTTGCTTTATCAGACACTGTAAGGGCACTTCTACTATGGTCTGTTAACGGTGCTGTGAGGAACCGTTTCTGTTTGTCTGCACAAAGTGTCACTTTGTAGCTGTGTTGGAGGAAGTTTCACTGTATTTCTGTACATATTTATCCATGATAGTGCATAGGATGTGTGGTACAGTTCTATTCTTTTATTGTCAGGACTATTAAAGTTTGCTTTTGGTTCCTAAGATGTTGATTTTACAGGGAAAAGTTATTTACGAGCCAGGCAACAGCTTCTCCTGTGAGGTTTTTTACGTTTTTGATTCGATTTGGGATTTCAGACTTGATATTTTGAGGGTCATTTTCCCACTGACAGACCCAGAGCTCGGTGCCACCATGAGCTTTGTTCATCTCAAGCCCATGTGGCTTTTACTGCTGGTAAAAACAGTTTAGTGGATGTGCCAAAAGGCCACAAAATCAGTCACACAACCCTTCGTTCATCGAACAAAATGATTTTTATTGAATGAATAGGATTTACAAGAAATGTACTTTTTTTGTCTGCAGTGTTTATTGCACTGAAAAGAACCCATAAATAACATATCAGGACAACTCATGAACCGAGTGAAATTATTGGAGAGGGTAACTGGACAATTAAAAATTTTCCCCAAATGAGGAGCTTTCAGACAAAAGCTCATTAAAAAACCCCCAAAAACAACAGTAATTGCGGTTACATCCCTGATTTTCCCTGTGGGGTGGCACGGTGGGTCAGACAACGCTCTTGCCTTTCCACTGGAGTGGGTCAGATTTTGGGAAATACAGGATCAAAACCACTCTGCTTAGAGATCTTGGTCTTTAGGAAGGTACAAGTGTTCACCCTCTGAGTAATTTGTGTGAAAATTAGGAGTAAATCTGGAGTACTAATGAGCTAAAGTAAAAAATAAGGCAACTCAGGCTTCACTTCCGTGAAGCGCTCGGATCTGAAGGGTGAAATCAGCTCCCGGTGTGACTGAACAGGCCCAGGGTTGGTGTTCTGTACATTAAAGCTGTAAACAAAGAGCAGAGCCCTCAGGAGAGGGATCCCAAATCCCCAGGGAAATACCCTGAATGAGGGTTTGGATTTTGGAAATCCAAATCCATTTGGATTTGGAAAACATTTGGAAGTCAGGACACGACAGTTGCATCTATTGCCCTTCAAAAATACATAGCCAGCTTTGAATACTGCAGCTGACAGGTAAGAAAGAGCTCAAGGATCAGGGGACTGATCAAACTGCTGGTTTCTCAGGATAACAAACTACTCCCGGTACGGAAAAAAAGATTAACAAACAATTTCCACTTTTATAAACAACACATAATACATGTAGAAAAATATTCAAGAGGATAGTAACAAAGGTGCAACGTCAACAAAAATAAGCTGCCTTTTGACCAAAAGCACTTTTCATGTCAGAGTTTGTTTGGGAGTGAGAGGAGGAGCTCAGTAGTTGGTGCCGTGCTGCTGCGCGTACCACTGCTGCCGCTGCTGCCGCTGCTCCAGCTCGCTGAGCAGCGCCTGCCGGTAGGCCTCGTACAGCTTCACGATGCGCTCCAGCTCCTTCATGAACAGCAGCTTCAGCATGCCTTGGTACGTGTCCAGGTCGGCCAGCTGGAACAGCTCCCACTTCAGGATGTGGTCATACCTGGGGAGGGAAAGAGGGATGATCCAGGATGGATTCTGAGCAGGTCTTGTTGATGTGGGTTAGCCTGTTTGATGGGATGGACCCGAAAGTTGTGTCTGGAAGGGCGCTGGAGGAACATCACAACCTCTCCTAAAAGGGAGGAGAGTTAACCCTAACCCTAACCCTCCTAACCTCTGCTGACAGCGACCCCAGGAACACAGGAGATCCCTTAACTGATCAGAATAAACCAACACAGGCTGGGAGAGCTGGGGGTGCTCACCTGGAGAGGAGAAGGCTCCAGGAAGAGCTCAGAGCCCCTGGCAGGGCCTGAAGGGCTCCAGGAGAGCTGCAGAGGGACTGGGGACAAGGCATGGAGGGACAGGACACAGGGGATGGCTTCCCAGTGCCAGAGGGCAGGGATGGATGGGATATTGGAAAGGAATTCTTCCTTATGAGGGTGGGCAGGCCCTGGCACAGGTGCTCAGAGCAGCTGTGGCTGCCCCTGGATCCCTGGCAGTGTCCAAGGCCAGGTTGGACACTGGGGTTTGGGGGCACCCTGGGACAGTGGAAGGTGTCCCTGCCCTGGCACTGGATGGGTTTTTAAGGTTCCTTCAAACCAAACGCATTCCACGATTCTCTGAAATGCCTTTTGGAAGCAGCAAACAGCAATTCCATTCACAACACACCTGGAACATTTACCATAAAACATCTGATAAAATTGCAGAAACACAGAAAAATGAATGATTTCAGCAGGTACCTCCCAGAAGATGGGACACTGCCAGCCTTCCCTCCCAGCCATTCCCAATCTGGCTGTAACGAGTACTCTCAGCTGCTTAACCTCTCCAATTAACCCCTCTTGGTTAATTAGCAGCAATAATCTACAAGAGGTATTTAATGCAAGCCCTGATGTGGTTCCACCCTCACTGCAATAACTCTCCTTTCCTGCTTTTCCCCCCTACGATCCACTCACAGTCTGATTTTCCTAGCTTGGAAATAGGGAGCTGACTGCTGTGATTATTAGAGTGGGAGAAACTCATGGAATAATGGAATTATTTGGAGCAGCTGAGTTACAGGAGAAGATAGATTCACCTGAGTGGAGGCTGAAGCTGAAACATCAGTGAATTTATGGAAATAACCTGCATTCCCCACATGGAAATTCACATTCCAGAGGCATCAGAGAAGCACCAGGACATCCAAAGATGCTCTGAGGAACTGTAAGAATTTAACTAAAACCAACCACAGCTTCTATAAACTTCCTAAAGAACAGCTTCTGTACTAAAGTTATCCCTAATCCTGACATGGCTGCACTGCTAAAATCACTTTTTTCCCCCAAAACAGAACAAATCACAGCTGTTTGGAGTTTGAGCTCTGTATGGACAAAGAGGGGTTTGAAGGTTTCCTGGGACCTTTGGATTGTTGAGTTCACAGGGACAACACTTTCCCTCTCTCCTTTCCCAGTCCTCAGTGGGAATAAATCCCTGGCTGAAGGACTGGAGGTTACTGGGACAGAACAGAATATTCCATCCCCTGGGCTTTCCAGTGGATAGCAAGGATTTCATACAATCCAACACAAGAGACACTGATGTGCCCTAAATACTGACAGCCTGGTGGGTAGGGCTGGAAGAACCCTCCTGGGTTTGGGTCCCTGCTCCAGAAGAGGTGGGGAACAATCTGAACTGTGTGATCTCCACAAGGAAGGAATTTTGGGGTGCTCACCCTCATCCCAGAATGGGATTCCTGACTTGGAAGGGGTGAAACATCCCATGGGAGAGTTGAGCCAAGGGTTAAATGCAAGGTTGGAGTCTTGGTGGCACCGTGAGACTCCGAGAGCTGCGCTTGGCTCTCCAAACAAAACCCCAGAGATGCCAGGACAGGGGAGAAGGACTCCTCAAAAAAATTCCTTCCTACTGGACAGCTTTGGATTGGACTGGACCCCAAAGCTCATCCATTCCACCCCTGCCATGGACAGGGATAAACTTCCCATGTCCCAGGGCCTTAACACCCTCACTTTTTCCTATAAATTGGGAATATTTTGGTTAACACCTACCAGGATCTCTATTAGGCTTTCCTTAACCCTAATTCTTATCCTCTAGAGAAATTTGTTAAAACAAATACTAATATTCCTTATTTTTGCCATAATGATCTCCTTTCCTCAACAAGAACATTTGGGCTTTACAGCTAAATCAATTCACAGTGCCAGAGGTAAGTAACATATAACAAAATAAACCCAATGATTTCAGTGCAAAACTGTGGTGATAATTACATATTTTAAAATTTGTCTCAGCCTACTTGATATAAAGAAATCCCTGATAAATGGTTTAATTTATTATTAGAATTCTAATAATATTCTTTATTTATTATTATTCATTTGTATTTGTATTTATATTTATATTTATATTTACATTTATATTTGTTTCACAAGTTTTAAGACAAGTATCCAAGAGAATCCACACAACACAGGCTGAAATATTTAAATTACATCGTCTGGATGTGCTAAAGACCTAAATAAAGGAATGCAGCTGCAGCCAAAACCTGGAAGTATTTGTAGGAAACAAATCCTACAGGAACTAAGTGTGGCCCTGGAGCCTCAGTGTAGTGCAGGATTTTAGGGCAATTTAAATCTTTATGGGCTGCTGGCAAACCCAGCAGTCACAAGAAGTAATAAAATCATTCAAATTGTAGTTACTAGAAGCAGGTAATAAAAAAAAGGTGGTTTTTTTTTTTGTGAGAGTCACTGAATATCACAGCCTGAATTTGCAATTCCAGACTGACCTCACTGCTGTAAAACTGAGTTTCTCCATATTCTCCTTATGAATAGTACATGATTTAATAATTATTAAACCATATTTGGGGTTTTTATTGCTTTCTATTTAGTGTTACTATTCTGCAGAGCTGCACCCATTAGAAAATGTAATTTCTTTATGCTGACTCAAATCTTTTTTTGGAGGAGACTCCCTGTTCCTGTAGCAGTTTCTTTAGCAAAATGCCTTTTTATTACCACTTAGTATTTAATTCAATTTCTTGAATAGAAATATATGTATCAGCCTGTGTTTGGCCTTCCAGTGCCTAAAGGGAATCCAAGGGCCTGGAATGACAGGACACAGGAAATTGATTTAAGCTGGAAAAAGGTAAATTTAGGTTGGATATTAGGAAGAAATTGTACTTTATGAGGGTGGGCAGGCCCTGGAGCAACCTGGGACAGTGAAAGGTGTCCCTGCCATGGCAGGAGTGGAACTGGAAGACTTTTTAAAGCTCTTTCCAACCCAAATCATTTCATGATTCTATGATTTAAAATTCCTAAAGGTGAAAGAAGAGCTGTGCTTTCACAAAAGGAGTAAGAGAGACATGAGGAAGTTACACCCTAAAAATGTTTCACATATTTGCTAAGCACGTGGTACCATTCTTGTAAATATTCTGAAAGCAAAACACATCCACCACTCTCTGACAGAGCTTTCTGCCAGTTGTGTGAGCTGTGAGAAGTCATCATTTTAAGTAATGCCTGCAAGAAATGATCCTTTTAAGTCATGCCTGAAATAAATCAAATTAATGTGATAAACATTAATACATATATTAAAACATAATACAGCTCCCTCAAGCCGTGATGCAGCTAAAAAGCACATACAGCACAAGCTCTACTGTCACTCGTGGGAATTCAATTTTTTTTTCATTTTCAGTGTGAAATGCAGAGGAAGAAAAGGCAGAATCTCACTTGACAGGAGCCCTGGCATAGACCTGCAGCCAGTCAGGGATCTCGGCGCTGTGGTAGGGGTTGGCAGGGACCAGCAGGGGTTGGCTCCTCTCGGCAGGCTGCGGCTGGTAGGACACGGGGGGCGGCTGATCGTAGCGGGGAACGCTGTGGGGACACAGGGACAAGTGGCACCTCTGAGCACGCTGGGCACACTGAAATGGCTCATTTCTTAGCATTAAACACTGATTAATGAGTGCAAAGGCTGGTGGTGCAACCACATGGGGGAGTTGCCTCAGCAGGCCTGCACTGAGCAACTCGCTGTTGTTATTTTGGTAAAATTCACCTCGGACCCACTCACCAGAGCACAGCAAAGCTCTGGAGGTGTTTAAAAACATTCAAGAAGTATTGATTCATATAATCCACCATTTAACACGTAAGAACACATATATTCAAGCTGATGAGAGTTATTCCATATAAATACAAAGACATATAAAGACAGAGGAAAATAAGGAAGGGGGGGTAAAAGGGGAGGAAAAGAAAAGGAGGGAGGAAAAGAAAAAGGAGACAGGGAAGTAAAAGGGGGAAAAATAAAGGAGGAAATAGAAGTGGAGAACAAAGGAGGGGGGGAATGAAAGGGGCGAGAAAAATGAAAGGGGCAAAAAAATGAATGGTGGAAGAAAAGTGCAAGGGGTGAGGGGAAAAAAGAGGGAAAACGAGGGAGAGAAAAAATAGAATGGGGAGAAGATATAAAAGGAGGAGAAAAAGCAAAAAGGGGGGGGAGGAAGAAAAAAAGGAGGGAAAGGAGAAAAAAAAGGAGGGAAAGGAAGACATCCTCATGTATTTATCTTTTGTGCCACAAGTTAAAGAACTTTCTCTTCCTGGGTATCAGCAGAATAGACTGAGCAGCAGAAATTAACAGATTTGGTGTATATAACAATTAACAGTTTGATTTGGTGTATATTAACAATTAACAGTTTGATTTTGTGTATATTAACAATTAACAGTTTGATTTGGTGTATATTAACAATTAATAGTTTGATTTGGTGTATATTAATAATTAACAGTTTGATTTGGTGTATATTAACAATTAACAGTTTGATTTGGTGTATATTAATAATTAACAGTTTGATTTGGTGTATATTAACCATTAATGGTTTCGGTGTATATTAACAATTACAACAATTGTTATATTCAGTGTATATAACAATTACCTGTTAGATTCTGTGTGCATTAACTTTATTTTACCCTGAAATTACAAGTAGCTAAAATACCAATTTTCATTCCAGACAAGACTTAATTTATGTTTCAGATATTCAGAGCATCCCCGGGAACATCAGCTCAAGTTTCTTTTCAGTCTACATTTTAATTCTGTTCTCAGTAACTCTGCTGTTTTACTGACAGCTGAAGAGAAACTTCAGAAAAAGAGACAAAACCCCAACTTCCAAAACCCTTTTTGAGAAAACAGGAATTTCTGGCCTGCTGGATTTGCCCCAAACCCAGCTCTGCTTTGCTGGGCAGACTCAGATGAACGCAGGCAGGGCAGGGAGGTGCAGCCTCACCTGGGAGCACAGGGATGTTTGTACTGAGCCCTTTTGTTGATGTGATCCACGTAGTAGACGCCGAACTCTGCAGACTCCACGCGCTCCCAGCCCGGAGGGAGCCCCTCCCGCTCCAGAGGGTGGCTCCAGTGGGTAGTGTTTGTGTTGTGGTCGATGTAGTATTTCCTTCCTCGGATAGTCCAGTCCACTGACCAGCCAGGAGGAAGAGGTAAATCTTCAGAACTATGATTTGTTAAGTTTCCTAAAGATGTAGCAGCAACTCTCCCAATGCCTAAAACAAAGGGAGATGGGTGGTTAGTTAAAGCCTTGCAGAAATTGTGATTTCTGTTAATAAATTCCTACAAAAAACCCCTACATCACTTTTTCTAGTTAAAGTCAGAATTTCAGACTATCCTGAAAAATCACTGGTGATTTTCAGGTGAACCAGTCAAGAACAGCAACAGGACGAGGTAAAACAGGAGAGGAGGGACAAGCAGGGCTGAGGGTACAAGAGCTGACAGGAATCAGCAGCTGATTCAATTCCTTTATTTTATATTTATTTCCTGTTCCTTTCATTTACCTTTTCCCTGGAAACAGAACACACTTGGGATTTATGCAGCACTGAATTTTAAGGGATTGCTCACTAGCACTGTGAAATATGTGATCTGCTGTGACACACAGAGAGGTTTTATAAATCAAAACCTGGATGGTGAGAGATGAACTACAGAAAGAGTTCCCTTCCACCCTTTCCTAGGGACACTTGGGAAGCTGGGTGAAATAAAAGCCAGATGAGCAATTACAGAAAATTCATATAAAAACACCCCCAAGACACCCAACCACAAAAGCCAGTGACATAATCAAGAACTCTGCAGGTCTCTTTGCATTAATGGGAATTTATTCCCTCCTGGATGGGCTGGGTTAAATTCAAGTCTCCTTTAAAAATCATTTAAAGTAACTCCCTTCAGTCCCTCACAGTTCTCCAGTTGAGCACTGTCTGGCTTTAAAGAAATTCCAATTCTCTTTTCATCCCACAACCAAAGGCATCCACTCAATTCCATTATCTCCAGAGTTTGTGTGTTGCTATTTCCCAGAGCCAGCAGAAAGGATTTGGGAGCCATTTTTCCCACTTTTTTAGAAGTCAGAAATCACCCCCTCCATTTACTGATGGGAATACTCCCCCCACACACTTCTGTTTTTCAGGAATAACATTTTTGTGTGGTTATTTTTTGAGGGAAGAGAAAGGCAGAGTCTCTCTCATCTAAAATGAAAGCCTGAAACCTGGGTGGGCTATTTGCTAACAAAATATAACAATAATTGAAAATAAAGCTACAGGAAGGCTCCAAAACTGGCTAAATAAAAAATGAACCACCCCCCCCCAATCACAAACATCCTCCTGAGTACTGTTTTTTAAAACTCTGCTCATCCATAAATCCTTTTCCAGCCTTGTCACGTTCTGAACTGCACGGCCTCAAAGGATTTCCTCTTTTTTCAGTACTTACCTATTTGTCAGCATTAGAAAGGGAAGCTGATGGCCATGCCCATCTTTAATTGGGATGGAGCAATCTAGACCTTTATTTGCAGAGAAAAGAAACATCCTGGAGCCTTCCTGACCTTTGGAAGGACTGGGGCAGGGAAGCACTTCCAGCCCCTGGCTACACTGAAGTCACTGCTTTGGTTTTCATTCCACTGACAAAATACAAACATTTTAGCTTCTTGAAAATGTTCTGCTTGGGATAAACAAATCTAGGATTTGCCCCAATTAACTGGGTCGTCATTTAATGGATGTAGAAATAGTAAGTGTTAAATCAACACTGCCAGGAGGTGTGCACACAGTCTTGACTGGGACAGGAAAAAAATCCGTATTTTTCCGTTTGCTGTTAAAACCTGAACAGGTTTTTTTTTCTTATAACTCCTCCAACTTCAATTCTAGCCTCAAATCCATAGATCTTTCCATTTATTCCTTGGGGTAAAGGTTAACGCTTCCCAACTTTTGGAAGAAGTGCCATCCCAGCACAAGAAGTTCTCTTGGTTCATGGATTCTCCCAATGCCAGCTTATTTTTAATTTCCAAGATGCAAAGAAGAAAAATAACACCAGAGCACAAATATTTTATCCATTCCTTTTGCTATTTTGATTTCATGTATGAATAAGCAGAGACACACCATTAGAATCAACTTTTATAGATGTAGAAGTTACCAGTTTTCAACAGTGTTCTATGAACTTGAAATCAAAGGCCAGACTCATAAACTGATGGTTGTAGCTGTAATTTTTGCCTTAAATCACAGACTATATAGAAATATTCTCTGTGCTGGAACTTTTAAGTTGTTAATAATCATAGGGCCTTAAAGCCATTAACACACTGTGGCATGAAAATTAACAATTAGTGAAATTTAAGCATTTTTTCCTATAAAATTATTTTTTCAAGATCAAAAGAAATTGTCTGTTGGTTTTGCTGATAAACCTCAGTGGATGGAGGGTGAATGGATACACACCTAAGAGAAAAAGTTCCTCCTATAATTTTTAATAAGCTGAGAAGAGGAAAATGGAACTTTTTTATATATATATACCTCAAAGTATCAATAATAAGACTAACACTTAGAAGAGTAAATTCCTACGTGATCTTTGCCAAAGTATAACCCAAAGAAGAAAGTTCTAAAACAGCCTAAACCCCTGGACCGTGAACGCTGCCTTTTCCATGGCAAATTGCCAGGAATTGTGTTGAAATTAAATTCCAGGTAAAAACAGAGCCCTAAAGCATTTTCCCAGCAGCCCAAAGCTCCACCAGGGATATTTGCAGGATTAGGGGCTGGCACCAGATGTACATATCCCAAATATAAAACCTGAACAGTTTTTATGCAAACATCTCGTGTAAAAGCTGGGATTTTCCTGGGATGGAGGATATGATCCCTACCACAGGATAAACTGAACAAGTTCACCGGAACTCTTGGGGTTTTCTCGCTCACACACTCTTTTAGTTGTAAGAAGACAAAAATTCTCATTCTTTCTGCTTTCCCAAGGAATCGAATTGCCTAAATTATCTCCTTTTTTCAAATGTTTCCTTTCCTCTGCTTAAGGATGAGCACTCCCTGGAGTGGTACTATCAAATCTCAAGGATGGTAAACAATTAATTTAAATTTGTAAAACCTTTTCAAAATGTCTCTTTCGAGCTCGTCAAGCCTCACCTCAAATTTTGTTTATAATGGTATATATTATATAATGGGGGTTTTTTGGTTGCTGTTGCTTTTAAGGAACACCAATACTGAAATTACTTGAGGCTTTGGTTTCCATTCCATTTCTAAAATACAATTTAAGCTTTTGAATTAAGGATCAACTTTAAGCAGCACATTCCAGTGCACTTTATCAATGCAAAGAGTTTTCTCTTAAAAATGTATCTAAATAAAGTCACAGGTGTGAACAACCTGTAGTGTGTTCTTCACTCAAGGGAGTTGTGTTTGATTTGTTCTTTTAGGTAATTTTGTTTATAATGGGATATTATATTATATAATGGGGTTTTTTTGGTTGCTGTTGCTTTTAAGGAACACCAATACTGAAATTACTTGAGGCTTTAGTTTCCCTTCCATTTCTAAAATACAGTATCTTCAATTTAAGGTCTTGAATTAATGATCAGCTTCGAGCAGCAACAAAGCTGTGTTTGATTTGTTCTTTTAGGATGGAAAAAGGAACTGGAAGTGATGTCAGTGCTTTCCCAGCCCAGTAAAAAGGGTTTATTCTGAGGGCAGCCTGCCTGGAAAGAAGTCCAAGCCTTTTGGAGGAAAGATTTCCAGGCAGCAAAGGGCAGCTCTTCAGGTGGGAGGACAGGAGAGAAATTCCATCATGGGCATAAAGGGGAAAGAGCAAAATCAGAGGAGAAAGGCTCACTTTGGTAGGAAATGCCCTGACGTTGGCAGAGAAAATTCAGAGCCCAGGAACGCCCCACAAGTGGCTTCACCCAAATTTCAAAGAGTGGAAGAACAAATCTTACAAAACAGTATTTGTCTTTAATTATCTCAATTGTCTTGAGAGGCTTTTTCAGGATGCCAAAATCCTCTCCCTTCCCCTCATCAAACAGGGGTGAAGAGCAGGAAGAGAAGATGAACAAACTGTTTCATTTTCAAGGAGTAAATAATAATAAAATAACAAAAAGTTCCAATAACTGTTCTGTTCAGACAGGGCTGCAGGTCCCAGGCCTTCCTAACCCACTCCAAAGCTTCTGAAGGAACTTCCTGAGCACAAGCACCTCTTTTGTTGGTGGGAATGGGGTGTTCCAAGCAAGCACAAATTCACAAAGAGGAAATGACAGGAAGAACTCTGAAAGCTTCAAGAATTATGCTGCAAAATTACTGCAAAATCAGCACAAGGCAAGAAAAGGGCAGGAACTGCCATTTGTTTAAAAATGAGAGAAGTGTACACACAGAAAAATAAAAATATGGCTGTTTCAGCTCCAAATGGGTTTCATGTCACAATTTGTATTTATTTTGCTCTTATACTAAACAAGTTTGCAATTTTAAAGGGGCACAACTTAACAGATGAACCAAAAGCACACTGGATTCTCTGCTAATTGTTTTTCTCCTGTGACATCCCAGTGAACTCATCACAATCCACCACCAGAAAGTGCCTTTACAGTGTGATTTCAAGCTCAGCAATTTTCATAGACACAGAAGAATGTTTCAGCTTACCGCTCACACAGGTACAAATAACTCTGAGGTCTTGGTTACAAGTTAGTTCCAATCTACACTGTAGGTATAACTTCAACCACAGACCTCCCCAAAACTTTAACCTAGAAGAGAGGAAAGAGATGGCGAGGAAAGACAGGTAAAGTCTCTTAGAATTAAAAGTTTGAAAAGGACACTTAAAAAAAAAAAAAACAAACCCAACTAAAAATTTAAGAAATGTCACAGAGGTAGCTAAACATACAAAATTAGGAGATATATCAACTGAAAATGCTGGTCAGGAAAATCAGCAGTGCTAAATTGCTAATTAGAAACAAATGTAATGAAAATATGGAAAGGAGGACATGGCAGAAGTGAATCACAATGAGAGAGAACACGACTTTAAGGAGAAATGCCTATGGAAGGACACGGCAATGCTAAAACATTAACTGCTGAAAAACCACAGGACTGTGCTGAACACTTTGAAGATCTTGACAAGAACACGTTTTCAACTTCTCTCCAAATTCCAAAGAGGAGAATCTTTATTTTGAATGAAAGCTGAAATTCACAGGCACCTCTGCACTTCCGGACTGCAGTTTCCCAAAAATCATCTCAGTGTGACCACCGTCACCAAAGCAAGAACAGCTGGTGCTCACCAGGCAACATTTCCTTAGGACTTCACCCAAAACACACCAGAACTGACCAGGGGGACCTTTGACGGGAAAGGAAGGAAAGGGGAGAAGGCAGCATCTACAAACTCCAGCTAATAAACAGACTTTTCATTTGGAACTGCAGCAATTAGGCAATTTTGCCATCAATTATCTCAATGAAGAGAAGCAACAATGGAGATGTGTAAAGAAAAAGTAATTTAGACACAGACAGTGAAAGCAAAAGGCTGAGTATTCTGGAAATGCAAGAAAAAGAAACACAGAATCACGGAGAGGTTTGGGTAACTCCAGGAAAACACGGAAAGTCTGATGGGTTCAAATAAAAAGAAGCTTCATGGTGAGATGAAGGAAGTAACAAAACATAAACTTTTACTTTTTGGGGGGGGTCACATAATTCTTTAAGACAAAGAGGACTTTAAGAGTTCATACGGAGATGAAAAAAATCGAGGAAAGGGAAAACACTCTGGCAATTGAAAGGCTCATCTTTGTCTCTCCCTACAAGTGCATGAGATTAAATACTCACCCATCACAAAATCTGTGTAGAATCTGTTCAAACTATGAAATGTTAAAGTATGAGAGTGAATGACAAAAGCAAGCAAACAGCAGCAGCTCCTTTATGATTTCCTGGGCTAAGGGGGCACAGGTAGACAAACAGCAGGAAAAAAAGTCTATTTAGAAAGAAGATGTTGCTACAATTGATAAAAATATGGCTGTGGAGCCCTTCTTTTAAAAAACTTGATATATTGAACTCCACTTCCTAGGTGGAACCCAATTTTTGGAAATCTCCTCAGAAGGCACAGCTACTGTAGTAATTTTGGAAGTTGAATTGATGGATTGGTTTGTGAAATCCTCCCCTCCTGCCTCTCTTCCCTAAAATATCCCAGCACACACTACCAGGTGCTTGTTACCTGGACCAGATAAATGTTTCATGACAGTTGGATGAGAACATGGAGGGTTTGCACACAAAATCCAGCTACACCAGCCACATTAACATTTAGCAAAATAAAGGAGGAATGAAGCAGCAAGCCTTAAACCCCAGTATTTCAGAATTTCCTGGCTGGCATTTCCATTTTTCATGGAAGTGTTTCTGTGGTGAAGAAAACACAAAGCACTGACAAGTTCTAATCCCACACATGAGGTCAGCAGCATTAAAAGTTGATGTTCTTCCTGGCAGATTTATTTTTCTAGACAGGAGATTTATTTTATTAGACAACTAATTACTATTTTGTTTACAGATTGCAAATGACAACGTATTTCATATTGAAGGTACGTAATTTACAGGTTTGGAATGTTTGTTTCAAACTCCTCCTTGGGCACAGTTTTGTAATATCAAATACAGAATCAAGTATTTCAGAAAAGTAATATTTATGGATTCTTCTTTCTTATGCTGTTCTGCTACAGAAAACAAAGGCAAGTTCCAGTGAAATGAAGGGGGGAACAGGCATATTTACAAACAATTTTAAAAACTCAAACAAAGGAGTCAAGGACTAGGAAGTCATTTCAGCACTAATTAGATGCCAATTTGCTAATTACAGAAAGCAGTCATTCCTCACTTTGACTATTTATAGGAAATTATTTTAATTATTGAGGTCAAATTCAAACAATGCAATTAAATAATAAGATAATAATGAAAATTTAATTATAATAGCAACAATAATTATAATGGTGCAACGTTATAATTTAGAGGTATTGGTTATTCTCTACATCATGAAAAGAGGAGATGTCCCTCAATGAATAAAATTCCTTACTAGCCAACAACTGATGTGTAGAGGAGATGCATATGTGCCTGGCATTAAAAAACCTAAAACTTGCTTGACCTTATTCCATTTACTTAATAAAATAATCCTGCTTTGTGTCAATTTTTCTTTCTGGATATGTATTATCAAACTCTCAATTCTAATTACTCGGCTCCCAGAAATGCCACGGAAAAGCAGCTCTGTCCTACACACCTCAAACACGACTCCGCTCATCCACCCAAACTCTCATCAAAACCACATTTTTAACAAAAACAACATCAAATCCTTACCTGAAGTGTGCCTCCCATGATTCTGGGACATCCTCTGGAAAAGATCACTGTTGTGCTCATAATACCTGTAGTCCTCGTGCAGGCGGTCGTTGAGCTGACGTCTCCTCTGGGCGTCGTAGAAATGATCGTAGTAATAACCCCGAGCTCCGGCGTCGCCGTTCTCCAGCCCGGGAGTGGCTTCCGAGAGGAAGGACTGCGAGGAGGAGCCGTATTCCCTCGGCACCTCGGCCAAACTCCGGGCAAGGTAGGAAGGTGCAGACAGTCTGTTGCTTTCTCGCCTCATTATTTCGTGAGGAGGTCTCTGCACCGGAGTTCGGAGGAAGCTCTGGTTCCTGGAAACGATTCCATCTCCCCCGGGGCTGTAGGCAGAGGACACGGAGTCGGGAGGGCAGATATCAGTTCGTCTTGGAATGGTCGGACCGTGACGGATAAATGAAGGCATCAGATCTGGAAAGAGCAAGGAAGAGAAGTGACAACTCTGCCTGTACTTACACATCAAGTATCTAACCATCCACGGTGATTTACACCCTAAAACCTAAGAATTCATGTGCAGGAGACTCCCCTGTACTTACACATCAAGTATCTAACCATCCACGGTGATTTACACCCTAAAACCTAAGAATTCATGTGCAGGAGACTCCCCTGTACTTACACATCAAGTATCCAACCATCCACGGTGATTTACACCCTAAAACCTAAGAATTCATGTGCAGGAGACTCCCCTGTACTTACACATCAAATATCTAACCATCCACGGTGATTTACACCCTAAAACCTAAGAATTCATGTGCAGGAGACTCCCCTGTACTTACACATCAAATATCCAACCATCCACAGTGATTTACACCCTAAAACCTAAGAATTCATGTGCAGGAGACTCCCCTGTACTTACACATCAAATATCCAACCATCCACGGTGATTTACACCCTAAAACCTAAGAATTCATGTGCAGGAGACTCCCCTGTACTTACACATCAAATATCCAACCATCCACGGTGATTTACACCCTAAAACCTAAGAATTAATGTGCAGGAGACTCCCCTGTACTTACACATCAAGTATCTAACCATCCACGGTGATTTACACCTTAAAACCAAGGAATTCATGTGCAGGAGCCACTTAAGGCACCTCTAAAGCATATGCAAATGGCTGGTAAAGCTGCAGAGTGTGCTGGGGCAGCAGAAAGCAGCACACCCCACACCAGCAGCATACTGGTGCCAGGACAGAGCAGTTTTGCCAGCAGAACTACAGCTATAATAAACAAACAAAAATATAAACAAACCCCAAAGCCATCAAAAAAACCACATAAGAAAAAAAAAACCAAAAAACAACCAAGCCACCCACACTTTGCTGTGGCTACATCAGTCAAGGTTCGTATCTCTCTATGAGAAGGGTCATGAAAATCCAAATATCCTGGCTACTACTTCATTGGGAGTGTTGTCCTTACAAACTGGGAATGACAAGATGTTAATGCCCACAGGAATTCACGATAGAAACAGAATTCACACTGCTCCCACTAATCCCAAAGTCACAAAGTTCAGCCAGAAAAATGCTGTCATGCCATACATGTTAAGTTCTCAAATTATCATGGAGATGTTTCACTTTCTCCTTTACAATTTCACTGCCTCCCTCCAGGAGGAGAAACATTCCTCCTCTCCTTATTTTTACTTTCAACATGATATAAATAAGCAGTTTCTCTTCAGCTAAGTTAATATAAATGACAACTTTCATTTAGAATGAGGTTATTCCTATTATTAATTACTTTTTATTAATAAACTCTCACAACTTAGGGCAAAAATCCGGTGCACCCCAGAAGGCATCAGCAATAAATGGGGTTTTTTGGTGGGCTTTTTTGTTTTTTTGGGGGGGTTTTAGGGTGAGTGGGTTTTTTTGTTTCTTTCTTTCTCTCTCTCTCCTTTTTTTTTTTTTTTTTTTTGTGTGTGTGTGTGTGTGTGTAAACAAAACCATTTCACTCTCGGGTTGTCTTCGAAGATCAACAAAACCGAATCTTAAGTGCACTTTCAGTGTGAATTTGTGGTGTTGGGTCCAGCACTGAGCCAAGTGAACCACGGCAAGATCAGTGCATCTCAGGTGACCTCACCAGGTTGAGTCACGGATAGGACCTGGAGCATTTGTTTCCGCAGGGATTTTATGTAACTGCCTGGCGGGACAGTTATCTCATCGCCAAAGCACAGTGCCCAGATGGGGAAAACAAGCACTCCATTCTGGAAAGAGAGGGCTCACGCAATCCCGGAATCGCAGAATGGTTTGGGCTGGAAGGGGCCTTGAAGCTCATCCCGCTCCAAGCCGTGCCTTAGGGACACCTTCCACCGTTCCAGGTTGCTCCAAGCCCCATCCAACCTGACCTCGGGATCTCTTCATTTCATGTAAAAACAATGCCCGGAGATTGTCTGAACCCCGGCCTGCTGAAATCGAAAGACCGAGAACCGAGAAAATCACAAAAACCACCAAGTTTGGGTACGGTGAGCACCCGGTGGAACAACGCGTGCAGCGCTCGCCTTGAAACTCGGGCTTCCTTTCAGTTTTAACTTCCCTCCGTCATCTCCCGGGGCTCACAACACGATTAAACACACATTTACACGGAGAAATAGCCCCCACATACACCCCCAGGGATAACACCCTCACCCCGGCAAGGCCGCGCAGCGCCAGGCCCGCCGGACCCGCACTGGCCGCACACAAAGGCCTCGGGCCGGGCCCCCCGAGCCCCGCGCCGCTGTGCCCCGGTCCCCCGACACTCACTCCGCAACAGCGGGCTCGTCTCCTTCTTCACGTACTTCCCCTGCACCTCGCCCGGCTTGGAGAGCTCCGTCCGCGTCTTCTTCCGCGACAGCATCCCACCTCCCGGCCCGCTGCCACCGCCCGCATGCCCGGCGCCGCTCCCCGCTCCGCAGGGCGGGGGGGTCCGGCCGCCCCCGGGGGCCGGGCCGGGACCAGGAGCGGGGTTGGGATCGGGATCGGGATGGGGATCGGGCCGGGCCGGGCCGGGCCGGGCCGGGCCGGGGGTCGCTGAGGGGACGCGGCGGGCGCGCGGGGGCTTGTGGGAAGGCGGCGGCCGCCGCCCTCCGGGACGGCCGCGGGGCAGCGCAGGGGAGGGGGCGCGGCCACAGCGCCCCCGCGCGGCGGGGAGGGCGCAGCCCCTCACGGAGCCGCGGAGCGCGGGAGGGCAGAGATCCCTGAGTAACAGAAAACCCGGGATAACAGAAACCCGGGATAGCAGAAACCCGGGATAACAGTAATCCTTGAATAACAGAAATCCCGGGATAACAGAAACCCGGGATAACAGTAATCCTTGAATAACAGAAATCCCGGGATAACAGAAACCCGGAATAACAGAAATCCCGGAATTACTAATCCCGGGATAACAAAAACCCGGGATAGCAGAAATCCCGGGATAACAGAAACCCGGAATAACAGAAATCCCGGAATAGGAGAAATCCCGGAATAACAGTAATCCTTGAATAACAGAAATCCCGGGATAACAGAAACCCGGGATAACAGAAATCCCGGAATAACTAATCCCGGGATAACAGTAATCCTTGAATAACAGAAATCCCGGGATAACAGAAACCCGGAATAACAGAAATCCTTGAATAACAGAAATCCTTGAATAACAGAAATCCCGGGATAACAGAAATCCTTGAATAACAGAAATCCCTGAATAACAGAAATCCTTGAATAACAGGATCGATATCCCCGAATAACTAATCCCGGGATGACAGAAATCCCGGAATAACAGTAATCACAGGATAACAGAAACCCGGGATAACAGTAATCCCGGAATCACAGAGCGACAGAATCACCGAATCGTTTAGGTTGGAAAAGAACTCCGAGATCTGTGAGTCCATGCTGTGCCCACCTTGTCCCCAGCCCAGGGCACTGAGTGTCACATCCAGGCCTTCACTGGACACCTGCAGGGATGGGCACTCCAAAGCTCCCTGGGCAGCCCTGCCAGTACCTCACAACCCTTCCCATGAAGATATTTTCCCTAATATTCAACCTGAGCCTCCCCTGGCCCAGCTTGAGGCCGTTCCCTCTCCTCCTATCCCTGTTCCCTGGAGCACAGCCCGACCCCCCCAGCTGTCCCCTCCTGTCAGGAGCTGTGCAGAGCCACAAGGTCCCCCTGAGCCTCCTTTTCCCCAGGCTGAGCCCTTCCCAGCTCCCTCAGTCCCTCCTGGGGCTCAGACCCTTCCCAGCTCCATTCCCTTCCCTGGACACACTCCAGCCCTCAGTGTCCAATGTCATGAGGGGCCCAGCAGTGGACACCGCAGTGCTTGACCAGGGGGGCTAACCCAGGGTCCCACGGGGGTCTCTTCCAGCCTTTCCTACTCCATAATTCTGTGCAAGGCTTGCAACAATCACTCCATACTTCCCATATAGAGGTGAAGAGCAGGGGTGCGACTTCGGTTGAAAATATGCCAAGGTGTGTTCACTGTCAGTTTTTCACACTTCAATCACTTTTATAATGGAAGAAGCTGCTTTTCAGAGCTGTCAAAACATTATTTTTATTAGCGTGTATGTCTGATAAATTTGCAGATATTACTTGAAGTATTTACAACATCCATGGGAAAAGAAGATGTGGCTGCCCCTGCATCCCTGGAAGTGTCCAAGGCCAGGTTGGAACAACCTGGGACAGTGGAAGGTGTCCCTGCCCATGGCAGGGAGTGGCACTGGATGGGCTTAAAGGTCCCTCCCAACCCAAATTATTCTATGATTTTCATCATAGAATAATTCTTCATGTTGGATTTTCATCATGTTGGATAAAAGACAAAAGACCACAAGTATGCATCATACATTAATGTATTTTTTATGCTCATTATAAATAATGTATAAGTTGTTTCACCTCTCAGTTTTACGTGATGTTCTAAGGACAATATATTACACCAGAACAAAACAAACTCAATAGAAAAAAAAATATACATTTGTTTTCATTTATACAGAAGTCATTTGTCAAGAAATGACACCAAACAGGAGACTGACCAGGTAAGTGATGGAAAACCTGAGAGACAGGGATGGCATTTGCTGGAAGTAAACAAAAGGATTTTTATTCTTGATAAATCCAGATGGTCCCCCCCACTGTACTTAACACAAAATCTGGCTAAAATCAAATATGTTACAATCCCTTCTCCTTCCCCAATCAGAATTCAAACAATTCAACTTTCCTTGTATTTAAAGTACTACCTGGAGAATGTGCCACAACGTAGACTTGGAAATCATTCTAAATGGACAAGCAGCACTTGAACTGCGTGAATTTTGTACACCTAAATTTAACTTGGGGTCCGTCCCCTTCCAAACCCCCCACCTGAAATGTCTATGTGCCTTTATTTTCACAGTGATTCATAAAGTAAGAGTTGAAAACATTTAAAACATCTTCTGGTACTGAAGTAGTTCATATCTGACATGGCAGGACCTGTTGTACGAACAAGGCCTAAAAATTCAGTGATTTTTGACTGCAACAATAACATTAAATACTTTGGTTTTTGCCTATGCTGCATAGGAGACACATTCATGCACAAAACACTGCTAAATGCTTAATAAATTATGTGTTTCTATGCTTATTTTCAGTAGCCTGGACTTTGCAGAACAGCTGCTTCTCCCATGAATGAAGAAGAAGGTGACACCGCCTGGAAGCAGCACTGCCTTTCTCTGGGATCCCTCCCTTTGGGAAGGGATTGTCCTGAATTGTCCTGTACCGCACAGAAAGGCAAAAGGCACTTCTGAGAATTAATTCACACAAATATTCCAGTGGAATTGGAGTTTTGCCTCAAAAATATTTACCAATAGGACGTTTTCCTCCTCCTCTCTCCTCTAGTTAAGTTGTTTTTCTTTTTTTTTTTTTTCTTTTTTTGTAGTGAAAGAAAAGTAGAGCAAGGTAGGATAGGGGAGAAAGGGAAAAGCCAAAAATTCCCTTTTCCCTGTTTCTCCCTTTTCCCAACTCCCTTTTTGGTGCTGTGCTCTAGCAGTGTCTATATGTTTGGTTTATAAAAGCTTGGTAACTACCAGGAGATTAAAAGAATTAGTTAAGTAGTCCAGCCTTTAAAATTGAGCAATGTGCAAGTAATTGCACAACAATTTAAGTGAAATATTCATTCCTTCCTTTTCAACTTTGCTCACAGACAGAAGGAAATCAAGGTCAAGGTATGAAGCAGTGTTAAAATGTACTAGATAATAATATTTTTCCAAATACAGTTCTGAACCTCATTTCTTTTGTTTCCTGGAAGGATTTTGGAACTTTGCTAATTTCCATAGCGTGGGTTTAAGGTGTGCTCTGTTCCCACTTTGCAAACACACAGAGAGATTTATTATAACTCAGATCACTTGGTAATTAATAGTAAAAGTAAGGAGAAATTACTACTTCAGCTTTTTTAACCCTCAGATTTCCATAAATTTGAGACAATTCCAATTTGTGAAAATATTTTTGCAGCCTCTGAAAGATCCGCAAATCCTTGAATTTGAGAGGATTTTACAATTAGAGAAATCTCCACTCCAGACATTTAGAAGAGCACAGCAGTGAAATAATTTATAAGGACTGTGTGATTCTCCAACACGATGTTCTCCCATGATTTTATTTCCATTTCCACTTTGCTGCCTGCACAAAGCAATGGAGGAGGAAAAGGTCACATACCCTGTGTTTAGTTCAGTCCATAAATCCTCCAAAATTGGGAAGCAACCCCAGAGACACAGGGAACATCCCCTAGAGCCACATCAGCACGTGGTAAAACTCATTTTCCAGAGGTTCCTCCCCAGCCTGCAGGCAGTGTTATCCCACTTTCTGGAGGACTTTATGACAGAATTTTCAATTTTAATTGCCTTTCTCTCCCTCCTCAACCACAGCAGTGAAAGAGGTCCAGTTTCAAGTATTGCAGGGTGGGCCCTGTCCCAGTTTGATTTACAGTGTTTAATGGAGTCTCACTGGTCTGAGGGAGCAGGGAAGGTTAACTCACAAACCCTCGAGCAGGCAGGCTCTTATCCAGCTGCTTCTCCATCAAACCCCTCTGTCCTGGAGGTGTTCCCCAAAAATTTCCATTCTCCCAACCTTCTCCACTGCTCCAGGAGGAGGCACACCTCTCATTCCAAGCCTTGAGCTCCTCTGCATTTTGGGTGAGGAGCACCAAGGCAATACTCACCAAACCCAATTTGGTTTGTCCTGCCTTCCCCACCATGTGTTCTTCTCCTTCTGCTGAATTGAATATCCACATTTGAAGCTGATTTAGGCTGTTATTCCCTGAGTTCTTTATAATCACATTGAACGCGTTTCTTCACAATTAATGACGGATTCTGCACCAGGATTAACACAAAAGACAAGACTTTTCCAAATCATTCCTCAAATGCTGCATTCATGGCAAAGCTCCATGTTCGTGAGGATTCCAAGGACAGGATCCCACTGACAAAACCATCCAAGTGCCCCTCTTCATTCTTCTGCCAGCTGTTTAATAAATACACTGCACTGCTTCACTGAATTTACAAATCACATAAACAACACTCCCATCTTTGCTTCTCTTGAGTGACTCTTCCTTGGTTTAGTATAACTTATTTCCATATACAAAAACAGTAAGGCCTCTATAATTCAGAGTTGTCTGGCAGCACAGCTTAAAAAAAAAAAAAAAAGAAAAAGAACAGTCTTTATTTGCTAGCTGGGAAATTTCTTCGGATGAAATACTGTCACTAGTAGTCTAGTTACCCCTTTTAAATAAACCTTTTTTTTTTTCTGAGCTCTGCAGAGAAACAGCCATGAAGAACAACCCAAAGTCTAATGAATAATTGCCCTAGAGAAGGCAGAATCAGTTCACAGGACACAGCAAAGTCTTGCCTTCAAGAACATTTCTGCTGACAGTGTTGAAGACTGACCCATCAGCATTTCTACATTTGGAGCATGAAGTATTTTAGAAAGCTGAAAATATTAAGTTTTGAGTTCAATAATGTAAGTTTGCTGTTGGCCTTGTCTTCAGTACAGGAAGATCCAGTACAGGATATTCAGAATTTGGATTTTAAATTAAACCCAAGGCATCAAAATAAGTTAACCTAGAAAAACATAGGTTTGGGTTGTTTTACATAGTGGTGATTACTTTTAGGCAAAACTCAGCAGAAAACCAGTTTGGGAACAAACAACATTCTCATTTGGCAGTGTCCAGTTTGGAAATTCACTCTATGCTCTCCTGGGAGGCATTTGAAACTAAAACTCATCCAATAAAAAAAGGCAACGCAGTGAGAAGCTGAAATATTCCCATTTCAGTAAAGTGCACGGGGCTGTGCCACACAACAGCTTTGCTATGACCTCATCTCCGCCGCTGGGCCGAAGGAGGGCGATGCCAAATTCTTCACTATTCTGTTGAGGTTGGCAATTTTCTCTTCCAGTAAATAATTCTTCCTCTCTGCAGTTTTCTGCCGCTGCTCCGTCATTTCCAGAGCCTTGAGCAGCTGAGCGTTCTCCACGTAGAGATCCTTGACCATGGCGTCTGCTTTCGTGTTCTTGGAGAGCTGCGTTGGGAACGGGACACGGTCACTTGGAAAATGACAAATTAACCAACTGAAGGAGGTGGGAAAATCGCTGAATGTGTTAATTGTAGCTCAAATATTAAAGGAAAACCTCACAAAGGGAAATTCCTCTCGTTAAAAACTCAGGGTGTCAAAATATTCACAGCATTTCTAGAGACTGGAAAGATTTTTAGGGAGGTGGGGTAGATAAGAAAAGGTTTCAAACTCATCTTTTCAGGTGAGTTCTGCTTTGCTTTACAGTCTCAAAATATTCACAGCATCTCTAGAGATTGGAAAGATTTTTTTAGGGAGATGGGGTAGGTAATAAAGGGTTTCAAATTAATCTTTTCAGATGAGTTCTGCTTTACAGCATTTTTCCTCCAAGGATAAATTCAGTGCACAAGAGAATCCACAAACCCAGTGATCCCACAGAGATGCTTCCAAAAACCCCAAAACCACACCAAACAAAGGATGTATTTGGGGCAGGAGGCATCAAAAAATCAATACTTGATTTTCTCTTCAGGAAATGATTTTTCCTCCTTTTCTATGCAACTTTCCCACTTAGGATCCTCGGCTAAGGATTTTTGATTTTGAAATTTGATTTTTGTTTTTTGATTGAAGAAATTAATGAGTAGTGGATTCAGTTCCCAATTTGGAGTTCTGCTTTACAGCATTTATCCTCCAAGGATAAATTTAGTGCACAAGAGAATCCACAGAGATACTTCCAAAAACCCCAAAACCACAACAAAAAAGGATCTCTTTGGGGCAGGAGGCATCAAAAAAATCAATACTTCAACAAATGATTTTTCCTCCTTTTCTATGCAACTTTTCCACTTAGGATCCTCGGCTGAAATTTGATTTTTGTTTTTTGGTTGAAGAAATTAATGAGTAGTGGATTCAGTTCCCAATTTGGAGTTTTGCTTTACAGCATTTATCCTCCAAGGATAAATTTAGTGCACAAGAGAATCCACAGAGATACTTCCAAAAACCCCAAAACCACACCAAAAAAGGATGTATTTGGGGCAGGAGGCATCAAAGAACTCAATACTTGATTTTCTCTTCAGGAAATGATTTTTGCTCCTTTTCTATGCAACTTTTTCACTTAGGATCCTCGGCTGAAATTTGATTTTTGTTTTTTGATTGAAGAAATTAATGAGTAGTGGATTCAGTTCCCAATTTGGAGTTCTGCTTTACAGCATTTATCCTCTAAGGATAAATTTAGTGCACAAGAGAATCCACAGAGATACTTCCAAAAACCCCAAAACCACAACAAAAAAGGATCTATTTGGGGCAGGAGGCATCAAAGAACTCAATACTTGATTTTCTCTTCAGGAAATGATTATTTTTGTTTTTTGATTGAAGAAATTAATGAGTAGTGGATTCAGTTCCCAATCTGGATTTTTACAAACTTTTGGGCAAATATGCTGCACTTGAGCTCAGAAGCATTAAACAAAACAATTTTTAACTTCATTCTGAACAACAGCTTGGCAGCTTTTCCCCACTTAGGTTTTTACAGAAAGAACAGGGAAGGTTTGAGGAAAACTGGGAACACTTACTTGCTCTTTCAGCTGATTTACTTTATCTTGGAGGAGCCTCTTCACCAGCCTCAGCTTCTGCTCCACATCCATCATCCTCTCTTCCATCATTTTTAGAAGCTGCTCATGACCCCCCTGGAAAGCAACATTGATGTGAAAAATCAGTTAAAAATCAGCTCACATTCACCAGTCTACTTTTTTTCTTTTTTTTTTTTTTTTCACTTTATGCTCAGGAAAATAGCTCTCCACACTTCAGAGCCAACTAAATTAATAAATCCTTCACTGAAGCAAAATATTATGGCAACACTTAAAGGATACTCTCAGCACTGCACTGCTTTTCCAGGTCTAAGTTAGACTTGAAATGACCAAATCCAGGAAAAATGGCATAAAATTCTGTTTTGTTTGTGATAGTCAGAGCTGGGTAATTTCCTTTTCTTGTTCTTTGGTGCTGCCAAATTTCTGGTGAATGTGGGAAACAAAATGCCAATCGAATGGGTTTAGAGTAAAAATAAGGTGAAGTCAGAAGGTCATGTTTGACAGTAACTCTCCCATGTTAAAGACTCCTTGAAACTGAATAATAACCCAAAAAAGCAGGATTTCATTACCCCAAATTTCATTTTTTACACCTTTTTAGTTATTGGTAACTAATGTTCCCAAATAAATATTAACCCTAAACTGGTTTTCCTCTTTTTCTTCAGTGAGGTGACAGTGTAACTAAAAGTAAAATAATTCTGTCATGAGACCACGACACCAACACCTGAATGAGGTTTTCCCAAATAAATAAGAAAAATCAGGAATTACAAAAAAAACTTGTTTGAATTTAGGAATTACAAAAAAACCCCCCCAACTTGTTTGGATTTAGGAATTACCAAAAAAACTCCCAACTTGTTTGGATTTAGGAAGTTTAGACACTGACTGCAGCAAAATGGAGAATTTATTTTAATGCCGGTTTGTTCCTCAAATTCCAGGAAATCATTGGAGAAGATTAACTTTGAGAAAGCACCAAAACACCTTCAAACCTCAAACCATCCCACCTGGGGAGGAGGAAAAATGAAAAACCTCTTCAGGTAGGGAGTTTCCTCATCCAAACCACCACAAAATGATCCCCTCAGGGATTGATTTAAGCCCACTCAACATTTTATTTGCTGCAGCATCACAAACTCAAATCTGTGGATGAGGTTACATGATAATTCATTTTGATGAAAAAATTTACATTGGGGTCACGTAGAAAAGAGTTTTACAGCGTGGGTGGAATGGATATTTTTCTGGATTAATGCAAATTTGATTGGAATTCAAAACCCTGGAACCAACTCTTCCACTTTCTATTGGAGTGGTTATGTGGAAATGAAGAATTGGAGAGGTCTCAATACCTGTGGATCCCTGGGTTTTTGTCTTAAATGTTCTCCCTTCAGATTATTTCACATTTAATGGGAGAATCAGCTCAGGCAGGAGCTTTGAGGTCATTAAAAATAGGAGCAAAAAGATCTTTGCAAGCAAACAGCTGAAATGGTTCAAGGCCCCGACTAAAAAAATCATAGGCCTTGAAGAGGTGTTTTGCTGAACTATTAAAGTATTAAAATTCTAATTTAATCAAGTAGTTTGAGACAAAATAAAAACTATGGAATTTTAGGCAATGAACAATAATTTCCCCTTTTTTGGCACTGCCTTCTTACTTTATGGCAGTAGAAAGTTCTTAATTTTCTTAAATTTTCTTAAATTTTCAGGTCCATCTGCTGAAGAAAACCTGAGTATCTGTACTTAAGTACATCCCCCCAACAAATCTTTCCCAAAATTCCTGATATAACAATCATATTCCTCATATCAAAGGCAAATATTTTATCTAAAACATGTTGATTTCTTGTTCACAAGGTGAAATTATTTATGCTATGAAGACAAGAGACATTATGTTTAAAAAAGAAGATTTTATTTTTCATTTACATCCAAAAAAAAGGTCATCTTTCCCTGTTAAAAAGTTTATACATCTTATACAAAAATGTTGTATAAATACCCCAAGATTTTCTTCAAATCTCATATAAAATTAGTACCATTTGAGAAAAAATAGGCTCTTTCCCTCACTGAACAACTGCACATTTTAAATAACATAAATAAAACCCATTTGTAACAAATTTAAAAAAAAAAAAGCTTCTGATCTTTCACAAAATAGCTTCTAGACAAATAAATAAGAAACAACACTGCGGAGAATTTTTTTTTTTTGCTCTTTTTTTAGAAAAAAAAAAAAAGAGAGAAATTTGATCCTCAATTTTCTCAGCTTATGCCAGTTTGTGGGGTTTTTTTTTTTGTGTTTTTATCATGCAAAAGGAATCAAGAGGTGTCAGAGGTGCCCGATCCTCCGGTAGGAATCTGCATGCACTGCTCGCTGCTCCGGTAGCAAGGCCTAGGGAAAGAAGGCAAGTGGCAATACTTCACCCTGAGATCCATTTTTCTGCACAAAATGCACACACTTCAAGCAGAAATCATCAATACAAGGCAAGCAAGCAACACAGGACACAAAAAAAAAAAATATATATATACACACAGGGAAAAAACATGCAGAGTATTGTATATTGTGTATTTCTAAATATGAATATTAGCGCTGCGCAGACACAACTTGAAGGTTGATTTAAGGTGCATTTTCTGCATCTAAGGGCTCTTTGGATGGTTTTTAAAAGATCTGTGGTGATGATTAAGTGCAGTCAGCAAAGCAAAGTTTTTTAGAGGAAATGATCCTCCTTTCTCTCTCTGAAAATCTCATATATAACATGAAAATCTCATCTACAACATAAAAATCTCAGGGTTCTTTGGATGGTTTTTAAAAGATCTGTGGTAATGATGAAGTGCAGTCAGCAAAGCAAAATTTTAGAGGAAATGATCCTCCTTTCTCTCTCTCAAAAAACTCAAATATAATATAAAAATCTCATCCATAACATACAAAACTCATCTATAACATACAAATTTGATCTATAACACAAAAATCTCATCTATAACATAAAAATCTTATCTATAACATAAAAATCTCAGGGCTCTTTGAATGTTTTTTAAAAGATCTGTGGTGATGATTCAGTGCAGTCAGCAAAGCAAAATTTTTTAAAGGAAATGATCCTCCTTTTTCTCTCTGAAAATCTCATATATAACATGAAAATCTCATCTACAACATAAAAATCTTACCTATAAGATAAAAATCTTATCTATAAGATAAAAATCTAAGGGCTCTTTGGTTTTTAAAAGATCTGTGGTAATGATTAAGTGCAGTCAGCAAAGCAAAATTTTTTAGAGGAAATGATCCTCCTTTCTCTCTCTAAAAATCTCATCTATAACATAAAAATCTCATCTACAACATACAAAACTCATCTATAACATACAAATCTGATCTATAACATACAAATCTGATCTATAACATGAAAATCTCAGGGTTCTTTGAATGGTTTTTAAAAGATCTGTGGTAATGATTAAGTGCAGTCAGCAAAGCAAAATTTTTTAGAGGAAATGATCCTCCTTTCTCTCTCTCTCAAAATCTCAAATATAACATTAAAATCTCATCTATAACATAAAAATCTCATCTGTAACATAAAAATCTCAGGCCTCTATGAATGGTTTTTAAAAGATCTGTGATAAAGTGCAGTCAGCAAAGCAAAGTTTTTTAGAGGACACAATCCTCCTTTCTCTCTAAAAATCTCAAATATAACATAAAAATCTCATCCATAACACACAAAACTCATCCATAACATAAAAATCTCATCTATAACATAAAAATCTCAGGGCTCTTTGAATAGTTTTTAAAAGATCTGTGGTAATGATTAAGTGCAGTCAGCAAAGCAAAATTTTTTAGAGAAAATGATCCTCCTTTCTCTCTGAAAATCTCATATATAACATGAAAATCTCATCTACAAGATAAAAATCTCATCTACAAGATAAAAATCTCATCTATAACATAAAAATCTCATCTGTAACACAAAAATCTTATCTATAACATAAAAATCTCAGGGCTCTTTGGATGGTTTTTAAAAGATCTGTGGTAATGATTAAGTGTCAGTAGCAAAGCAAAGTTTTTTAGAGGAAATGATCCTCCTTTCTCTCTAAAAATCTCACATATAACATAAAAATCTCATCTATAACATACAAATCTGATCTATAACATAAAAATCTCAGGGCTCTATGAATGGTTTTTAAAAGATCTGTGGAAATGATTAAGCGCAGTAAGCAAAGCAAAATTTTTTAGAAGACATGATCCTCCTTTCTCTCAAAAAATCTCAAATATAACATAAAAATCTCATCTATAACATACAAATCTAAGGGTTCTTTGGTTTTTAAAAGATCTGTGGTAATGATTAAGTGCAGTCAGCAAAGCAAAAATTTTTAGAGGAAATGATCCTCCTTTCTCTCTCTCTCAAAATCTCAAATATAACATTAAAATCTCATGGAACATATATAAAATCTCACAGATTGCCAAGAATTTGGGAAGAATGCAGCCCAACTGACCTCCTTTCTGAAAACTTTGCATTTCTAGCTTAAATCTCATTGTTTTTCCCTCAGAGTGAACAAGCAGCTGGCCAGGGGTGATAGGAAATTTGAAATAAAGAGATTTACAAGGGGAGAGTTAAGTGACTCAAATATTAATTGGTTTTAGGCAAACTTTGGGAAATATTAAGTCATTAACAGGCTACCAAATTTAGTTATTGAGCAAGCAGAGGAATAAAAGGTAGGAATCTCAGCACTGGACACAGCAGAAACAATCACTGAAAATTCAGAAGAGTCCAGACAGGTTAACACAGCAGAAACAGCTCAGGAGTTATAAATTAATTTAATTTAATGAAATTTAAACATGTAACTTTCCTTTGGAGGAAAATAGCTCAGGACTGACTGGAAAATGAATGGAAAAAACACAGACAACCAGGATCAAAAAGCAAAGCAGGAGGAACACAAAATAATTCCATAAAAAAAAAATAAAAGGGATAATTTTGGGTACCTCATTACACAGGATCTAAGAAAGCTGCAAAATGCAAAGCAGCAGAAGGACTAAGGGATTAATTTTACACAGAAAGCATGGAGATAACCTGAGCTTGTACTTCCTGGTGAAAAGATGATGGAGAGGGATTGGGATGCAAGTTTTCAAGGTGCTAGAGGGGACATTAAAAGGGACATTAAAAGGGACATGAGCTCAACTAAATGTGAAACCCTAAAAATCAGAATGGCAAAGAAAAATCAACAGAGATTCAAGGTTATAAGAAACAGCAAAGTGGAGACAAACTGAAATAAATGTGGCTTTGTTTGTAAGTTTTTAATAATGATTTAGCAAGTTATTAGCCCATGAAAAAAGGGTGTTATAAACCAGAATATCCACCCACTTAAAGGGAAAAACTAAAAGGTTTAAGTGACAAGCAGCTGGCCAGAGGTGATAACCTGAGATAACCTGAGCTTGTACTCACTGGTGAAAAGAAAAATAAGATGGAGATAAGATGGAGAGAGATTGGGATGCAAGTTTTCAAGGTGCTAAAAGGGACATTAAAAGGGACATGAGAACAACTAAATGTTAGACCCTAAAAATCAGAATGGCAAAGAAAAATCGACAGAGATTCAAGCTTATAAGAAACAGCAAAATGGAGACAAACTGAAATAAATGTGGCTTTGTTTGTAAGGGCAAGTTTTTAATAATGGTTTAGAAAGTTACTGTAAAGCTCATTAAAAAAAGTGTTATAAACCAGAATATCCACCCACTTAAAGGAATAAAATAAATAGGTTAAGTGACAAACAGGTGGCCAGAGGTGATAACCTGACCTTGTACTCACTGGTGAAAAGGTGATGGAGAGGGATTGGGATGCAAGTTTTCAAGGTGCTAAAGGGGACTTTAAAAGTCCCTTTAAAAGGGACATGAGCTAAACTAAATGTGAAACCCTAAAAATCAAAATGGCAAAGAAAAACCAACAGAGATTCAAGCAGGATGTGCTCATAATTAACAGCAAAGTGGAGACAAACTGAAATAAATCTGCCTTTGTTTGTAAGGGCAAGTTTTTAATAATGATTTAGAAAGTTACTAGTAAAATCCATTTAAAAAAGTGTTATAAACCAGAATATCCACCCACTTTAAACCCTAAAAATCAAGATGGCAAAGAAAAATCAAGATATTAGAGCTGGATGTGCTTATAAGAAATAGTACAGTGGTGACAAACAAATAAATGTGGCTTTGTTTGTAAGGGCAAGTTTTTAATAATGATTTAGCAAGTTATTAGTAAAGCCCATTTAAAAAAGGGTGTTATAAACCAGAATATCCACCCACTTAATGGAAAAAAATAAAAGGGTTAAGTGACAAGCAGCTGGCCAGAGGTGATAACCTGAGATAACCTGAGCTTGTACTCCCTGGTGAAAAGGTGATGGAGAGGGATTGGGATGCAAGTTTTCAAGGTGCTAAAGGGGACATTGAAAGGGACATGAGAACAACTAAATGTTAGACCCTAAAAATCAGAATGGCAAAGAAAAATCGACAGAGATTCAAGCTTATGAGAAACAGCAAAATGGAGACAAACTGAAATAAATGTGGCTTTGTTTGTAAGGGCAAGTTTTTAATAATGATTTAGAAAGTTACTGTAAAGCTCATTAAAAAAAGGGTGTTATAAACCAGAATATAAACCCACTTAAACGGAAAAAATAAAAGGGTTAAGTGCATTAGTGCATTGACAGCAAATCTTTGCGAAGCCTCTCTGTGAGTATTTTTAAATTCACAAAGCTTTTCCAGGAAATGCAGGAGCGATTCCTCTCTAGAACTCTGAGTTCCAGGATGTGATTTGTTTGCAGATTGTTCCTCAGGCTTTCAAAAGCTAAATTCCAAAGTCATCGCCCCTAATGCAATCCCAGCACAGTCATCTGCAGCTGCCCCTGCTGCAATATTTCTAAATTTCTAAATTCAACTGCACATTTTCCTCTCCGTGCCATGGGACCAAGTGCTTCAGCCTGTGCTGATGCACTTCTGAAAAGGAACTTTAGCCTCCATTTATTATTACTTGCTTTTGAGTTATTTTTCTTTTTTTTTTTTTTAAGGACTATTTTGATTTTATGCCTTTCTCAAAAAAGAATTTTTACTCCAAGTTTTGGAAACTTCAAAAAGTATAGGTTACTGCCTATTCTTTCTCTGTAATACCTTTCTCCTGGAATATCCTATTATCATATTCAGAGCATTTGGGAAAATGCTCTGAATGGAAAAAAAAAAAAAAATTCAGAGATTTTTGAGCTTCAAAGTCTTGGTCTTATTATTATTTTAAAGTATAACTGCAATCTGAGTTTAAAATATGTTTGTTTTTTCTGCTAACAGATTAATAAACAATTAATAGTATTTTATCTAATGTATTTATTTATCTAAACTAAATATAAATCTAAAGAAATACCTAAAAAAAGCTAAAGAAATATCTAATCTAAATACATCTAAGATAGATAAAATACTAAATATCTATTTGGGTTATTTAGAGCTTTATCTTTTCTCATAAGATAGAGTTGTAATATTATTTTAAGACCTAAGTCCTGAGCCAAAGCTTTAGAGATTTACAGATCTGATTACTTTTTGAAGAAAAGGATCATTTGGCAGTTTTTGTACGGGAGATGCAAACCTTTCTATTGCCTATAATTTAATTTTACAAGGTAAAAAAAAAATCAAAACAACACTAAGAGTGACTCTGCCCAACACAGGCAATGGATGTAATTAATCTTCCTTGGAATTGGCTTTCCCTCAGAAATGCCAATGTTGAAATTTCTGTGTAACAGCAACAGTGTCTTGTCTGATGGCCAATTCAGGAAGATTGACCTTATAAAAAGAATTAATTTGTTTTTGCTCTGCTCTGACACAACTCCATGTGACAGCAACAGCCCAAATTAGGATTTTATGTGATGGATGCTTGTGCAGAATCTGGCGTGGTGTATTTTAAAAAGAATAGTTCCAGACACGGACATTAGATAAAGAAACAAAAAAAAAAACCAAACCTATAAACACTGACTGCACATGGAGCAGAAGGAGAAAAGCCAGCTGAATGTGGATGGGAGTGGATTGAGCTCAAAAAGATTAAGAGGACTTCAAAATGAAGCTGTGGCTCAGGCTAAACAGCATTCTTTGCACATACCCTTGACGGGCTGAGCTGTAATTTTTGAACTGGCATAAACAGAGAATGGATCTCACCAGAGTTAAAAAACCCCAAGCCAACTAAACCAAACCCCCTTTAAACAGCACCCTCAGGGAGAGCCTCACCTGCTGCATGTTTGTCCCCGAGGGTCTGCTCTCGAGCTCTTCCTGGAGGCGCTGGCTCCTCCGCTCTGCCTGGAGTAGTTGGTGTTGGAGCTGCAGGAACTGTTCCGTGGGCACCGTGGGCACCGTGGGCACCGTGGCACAGCCCTGCTGCTGGAGCTCCCGGGGGCGCGGGCTCTGGCTACGCATCCCGCCCGAGTGGAGCATCTGCAGGGGAAAATCCAACCTTCAGCACTGTCCTAGGTTATGTGGAAGGTGCAACCAAAATCTGTATTCTATTACCACCTCCATCAGCTGTTAAACCAGGTGGGGCAGTGCTCTTTGTGCTCAGCATGACCCAGCCCTGCTAACACCATCGGGGCTATCTCTGCTCATGGCCATCAGTGTCCCCAGGAGTGACCCAGCCCTGCTAACACCATCGGGGCTATCTCTGCTCATGGCCATCAATGTCCCCAGGAGTGACCCAGCCCTGCTAACACCATCGGGGCTGTCTCTGCTCATGGCCATCAATGTCCCCAGCAGTGACCCAGCCCTGCTAACACCATTGGGGCTGTCTCTGCTCATGGCCATCAGTGTCCATGAGTGACCCAGCCCTGCTAACACCATCGGGGCTATCTCTGCTCATGGCCATCAATGTCCCCAGGAGTGACCCAGCCCTGCTAACACCATCGGGGCTATCTCTGCTCATGGCCATCAATGTCCCCAGCAGTGACCCAGCCCTGCTAACACCATCGGGGCTATCTCTGCTCATGGCCATCGAGGTCTCTGGGATAAACTCATAGATTCCATCAGCCATTGTGAGATGCCTGCCCAGAGGGGAGGAGCTGAACATTCCCACCTGCACATAAACTGAGACCCTGGAACACCAGGATACCTTTCCACTGATTCCCAGAGGAGAAGAGCCCAAGAGCCACCCCTGGACCTCCAGAGACCGAGGAGATCTTTCCACAAGATCAGCACTCCAACAAGAGCACATCCATCACTCCAACGGGACTGCAGCACCACTGAACTGCACTGCAGCACCGCCCGGACAGGGTGCAGGTTGGATTCTGACTCTGTCTATCTAAACTGTTGTTCCTGTATTATTGCCTTGCTCTAAATATTAGTGTAGAACTGTTATTCCTTCTCCCATATCTTTGTCTGAAAGCCCTTGGCTCCAAAGTTATAACAATTCAGAGGGAGTGGGGTCACATTCTCTATTCTAAGGAAGGTCCCCACCTTCCCTAGCAGACACCTGTCTTTCAAACCAAGACAAGCACCTTCCCTCTGCCAGGGGAGCTCCAGGCACAGATTCCTGGTGTGCCAGAGAAACGAGCCTGGGCTCGGGGAGAGAAGGTGTGCAGGCAGCTTGTCCCAAGGAAGAGCTTTTCCCAAGGAATTTCACATGCAGCTCTGGAATCTAAAGGAATCTGGGCTTTGATTCATCATTTCAGTTATAAAAATCACTGAGTTTTGGATGAATTCCTATCAAAGTTTAGTTGGCCTACGGTGAACTTTAACTTAATAGTGAATTTCCCATTTCAAGGGGAAAGCTGAAGTTGTGCTGATTCTTTCTGTCTTTAGGATGGAGAGAAAACATTTATCTCTGATCTTTCTATCTTTAGGATGGAGAGAGAACGTTTATCTCTGATGATATTCCATTCAGAATTCAGTGTTTAAAACCCTACAGATCCTTCCTAGTTCACTACTAACTGTGGAGATATTAAAGGAATTTCACATGCAGCTCTGGAATCTAAAGGAATCTGGGCTTTGATTCATCATTTCAGTCATAAAAACCACTGAATTTTGGATGAATTCCTATAAAGTTTAGTTGGCCTACAATGAATTCTAACTTAGTAGTGAATTTCCCATTTCCCATTTCAAGGGGAGAGCTGAAGTTGTACTGATTCTTTCTATCTTTAGGATGGAGAGAGAACATTCATCTCTGATCTTTCTATCTTTAGGATGGAGAGAGAACGTTTATCTCTGATGATATTCCATTCAGAATTCAGTGTTTAAAACCCTACAGATCCTTCCTAGTTCACTACTAACTGTGGAGATATTGAGAGCTAAGACAGTCACATGAAATAATTGAGAAATTTTCCAGACTGAAGTAAAACCCAAGTAAGTAACTCACAGTTGGAATAGTTAATTATATTAAAAAGGACCAGAACTGGACAGTAAAAATCCCTGATGGCTCAGACAAACTCATGTGCAGCTGGAATTTGCAAACATTAATAATTTCTTCCCATAAAGGCCCCCCATTGACCACATGATAAATTCTCACCTGTTATCTCAAAACAATTACTTTGTTCCCATAGGAAAAATTGCATTAGATTATCTTGGTGGTTTTAATTTTGCTTTCACGAGTGGCGAAAATACCAATTTGGAATAATTTCAGTTACTGAGGTCTTCTCTAACTGTAAATATTTTTCAGAAAATTTTTATAAATACTTCAAAGTAAAACTACTTGTACTTTTTAAAGCTATTTAGGGGTTCTCTTTGTCTGTAAAGGAGCTGTTCTTTTCCTGATAATGTAAAGAGTGAAAATCATGAGCTTTTGGTGGAATTTGTTTCAGGGTTCCTGTCATGTGAAGCACGTGAGTATTTAATGAGGAAACAGTCAATTAGTGTTAACAGCATCTTAAAAATAAATCCTAATGAAACAACAGTGAAAACAACACAGTCCTGCTGTATTCATCTGTGGAAGAAAATGGAACAATAACGAACTTGCTAAACTATCAGGATGATGCCAAATGGGATCAGAAATTAATAAATTTAAGGAAACATTGGACAGTCATGGAAAAGCATGCAGAGGTAAATATGCAAACACCTTCAAGCCTCACAGTCAGTGGGGTAGCAGGAAGCCACTTTTCATTCCCTCACTTCCAATTTCAGTTCTTTTGGAATGCAGTGGGGTTATTTCTCTCCATTTTCATGGCAATGCCTTGGGAATACACAGCTCCTTGGAGCACAGAATCACATGAACCACCAAGAGCCTGGTGCAGCTCTCCAAAACTGATATTAAAATGAAGAGTGGCTTCTTTACTTAGAAGATGCATGGAATAAAAGAAATAAATTAAATTAAAAAAAAAAAAAGAAATTAATTTAAAAAAAGAAAGGAATGTTTTCTCCATGCTATGGTGGTACATCAAAAATTGTTGCTCTACCTTGGCACTCAATTTCAGAGAGAGAACCGCCCCCTTCTCTGCTAGCTCCAACCACTGAGCTCTAGGTTAGCCGCGGACAAAAGGAGAAGAGGCACAAAAGAGAGAGTTAGAAAGCACAAAGCACTGGGGGAGTGTCACACACACCTGCTGGGAGAGGGTGACCAGGAGGAGCGAAATCCTGCGTGTTTGAAACGCACATTGCAGGAGAAAACGCAACCCCAGCCTTGGTGGGTATGTGTTTTAAGAGTTTGGCATTTGCCCAAAGCTTCATTAAGACTATGTAAATAAATGCACAGGGAATATAAACAGACTTTTCATTAACTTGTCAAAATCCCGTATTTCCTAATTAGGTTTTTACAGCTTTATTACTAATTGCATAGAATTTGCAGCGTAATGTCTCCCATTTGCTGTCTTGATGAAAAACATGAAGCCTTTTATAAAGTGTTAGGGAAGCTTCATCTGAAAGATGCTTTGACTTGGGTTTTTTAAAAAAATATATTATGTTTTTAACTTAAATCCAGAACAGCAAATATAGTCCAGACTGCTGAGAGACAACTTATGGAACAAGTCAGAATTGTGGGGTTTTTAATACATATTATTTTTTTCAACTTAAGTCCATAATAGCAAATTTAGTCCAAACTGCTGAGAGACAACTTGGAAATTTTTTTTACATATTATTTTTACAACTTAAATCCAGAATGGTAAATTTAATCCAGACTGCTGAGAGATGACTTATGGAACAAGTCAGAATTGTGGGGTTTTTTTAATATATTATTTTTTCAACTTAAATCCAGAATGGCAAATTTAGTCCAAACTGCTGAGAGACAACTTATGGAACAAGTCAGAATTGTGGGGTTTTTTATATACATTATTTTTTTCAACTTAAGTCCAGAACAGCAAATTTAGTTCAGACTGCTGAAAGACAGCTTGGAGGTCTGGGCTGCCCTTATGGGACACACTAAACACAGTTAAGTCATTCCCATAACCAAGGACTCCTAAGTTTTGATATCCAGCGTGATCCATCTCCAGCAGGTTTTGAAAGAATCTCAACTAAAGTCTTCACTTGTGCTTTTAAACTAACACTAAGATGTGTAAATTATTATTTTATGGTGATCAAAAACACAAGGATTAAATTCAGTAAGTTATTCCCAGAGTAAATAAGAACAGTTTTCTACATTAAGAGCAGCATCACACAAATATTAGTTAGGAAATTTGAGGCGACATGTTTTAGGAAGGAAGAGGGAAGTGGGAGCCTTGCCTGAAGTACAGAAACAAATTTCTTTGCTATTTGATTTTATATCTGAAGCTGTGTATGAATTATGATTAACCACAGCTTGCTTTGGAGAAGGATGTTTGCCACACAACTTGGTCATGAAAAAATGAGGTTAAACACCAGAAGAAGTGAATTCTTCTAGTTTCAATTAATTTTCTCTGTTCCTACATATCTGTAAGTTGTTCTAAAATAGAATAAATTCCGTGAGATAGTGATAAAGCCCCACAGTCAACACTGATTGAAAAGTACCTCCATTAACTGATCATCCAGCTTGACTTGCTTTTTTCTCAGCCCTTCGTTTTCTGAGCTGGTTTCCAGTTCACGTTCAAGAGAATTCATCTGACTGATCTGTCAGAGACAAGAAGTGTCCTTAGAAAAGCAGCAATTTCTCATTTTATCTGCTTTGTTTTTCCCCCCATGAACCACTGAATATCAAGGCAACCCAAGACTAAAAACCAGGAATGTTTGGACAATACCACAAGAGATGTCACCCAGCAGATGCACAGAGCCCTGCCAGCTCCTTGGGGCACAGATTTGTGTCCCAAAACTCAGAGTAAAAGCAGAAATTTACAGTTTATCCCTTGAGAGATGGAAACCATGCACTGTTTGGTGTATTTACATTTTATCTGCTTTGTTTTCCCCCCCATGAAACATTGAATATCAAGGCAACTCAAGGCTAAAAACCAGGAGTATTTGGACAAGGGCTTTGCTACGAAAAATGTCACCCAGCAGATGCACAGAGCCCTGTCAGCTCCTTGGGACACAGATTCGTGTCCCAAAACTCAGAGTAAAAGCAGGAAATTCCAGTTTATCCCTCAAGCTCTTGAGAGATGGAAACCACTGCACTGATTTGTATATTTACATTTTATCTGCTTTGTTTTTCCCCCCATGAACCATTGAATATCAAGGCAACTCAAGGCTAAAAACCAGGAGTATTTGGACAATACTACAAGAGATGTCACTCAGAAGATGCACAGAGCCCTGCCAGCTCCTTGGGACACAGATTTGTGTCCCAAAATTCAGAGAAAAGGCAGAAATTTACAGCTTATCCCTTGAGTTCTTGAGACATGGAAACTACTGCACTGATTTGTGTATTTACATTTTATCTGCTTTGTTTTCCCCCCCATGAACCATTGAATATCAAGACAAGGCTAAAAACCAGGAGTATTTGGACAAGTGCTTTGCTACAAGACATGCCACCCAGCAGATGCACAGAGCCCTGCCAGCTCCCTGAGACACAGATTGGTATCCCAAAACTCAGAAAAAAAGCAGAAATTTCCCAAAACTCAGTGTAAAAGCAGAAATTTACAGCTTATCCCTTGAGAGATGGAAACTTCTGCACTGATTTGTGTATTTACCACCCAGAACTTACCTTCCTGTTCGCAGATGACAGCTCCTTCTGAAGCTGTTCACACTCTCTCTTCAAGCTCAGCTTCTCCTGCTCCATGGCTTTGACAATCCCTGACTGGCTTTGATGCTTTTGGTGCTTCAGGGAAAGGACTGTGGATTCCAGCTGGCGGATCTGAGGAGATCAGAGATGAACAAATGTGGAAGGATGTTCCAGAAAATTCTAATTGCATCTATTTCATCTAAAGCACTCAGTAGCAATTGGGTACAGAACCCCAGAATGGTTTGGGTTGGAAGGGACCTTAAAGATCATTTAGTCAAACTCCTGCCATGGCAGGGACACCTTCCACTGTCCCAGGCTGCTCCAAGCCCTGTCCAGCCTGGCCTTGGACACTTCCAGGGATCCAGAGACAGCCACAGCTTCTCTGGGCACCTTTGGGGTATTTTTGATATTTTAGCTTTGAGCATCTTGTCCTTCTTTCCCCTCCTCCTCCTCCCCATAATCTACTTAATACTGCGAGCCAAGAAACTGCACAAGAAGAACATTAGAGATATGAAGAATCCTTTTGTTAACTTGAAGTTGGACTGAAATCTTGCACAAGAATTTTCTTTGAAAGGAAAGAAATACCCTAAGAGTGCTGTGGAGTCTCATTCTCTGGAGATCCTCAAAACCTGCCTGGCTGTGATCCCACCTGAGTGACCTCCAGAGCTCCCTCCAACCCCAACCCTGCTGTGATCTCAGCTTGGCCACGTTACCTTTTCCCTGGAGTGAGCCAGGTCTGTCTTAGTGCTCTGCACTTCCCTCTGCAGCCTCTCGTTCTCCTGCCTGAGCAGCCTCTGCTCCTGCTCCTGCTCCTGCTCCAGCTCATCCCAGCGCTGCTCCTGCAGCCCTGAGGGAGGCACAGCCCCTTCCAGAACCCGGTTCTTAAGACAGACAGAATTGCAGGGTTAGGCCTTAAACAAAGAAGCAGACATTTGCTCTATTCAGGTGGGTTTGAGGTGGATTTTTAACAACTGCAGACTCCGAAGTCGCAGCGTTCCCATCTCCCTCCCGGCCCGCAGTTTTCCCCTAAGAAACCAAATGTGCAAATCCCTCTGCTGAAATCGTGGATAATAGCTGTGCTCAAGGAGTGCACAGAGTTCAGCAACACAAAAAAAGCAATTTGTGCTCTGTTCAGAGCCACACAGAAGCCAGTATTATATATTATTCAGTAATAGCTGTAATTTAGTTCCTGTTGTACAATTCTGAAACAGCCTCTTTTCCACGTGGACATTAAATATTCCTTAATTACATGGCAAACAAGCCAAATTAGTAGCTGAATTCATAAGAGCAATCCCAAGACTGCTGTCTGCAACCTCCTTCAGTTACAAATCCTCATTAGCTGAGAGGTTGGTGTAATTCTGTACCTTTCAAACCCAAGCTGCACTGAAAATTAGATCCTCTGTCAATGACTAGTTTGTTAATTTTTATAGTTGATAGGTGTAAATGAATACATTGTCGACAGATTTGGGGGTTTTTATGGAAAAAGGGTTTTTTAGGGAAGAATGGAGAGTCAGGAGAGGAACTGACCACTGCCTGTGCTTACATTCAACACTTAAAATAATTTTTTAAAAAAAAAATCAGCTTAAAACCTGCACATTATACCCAATAAACAACAATTACATAAATAACTGAGACCCCTGAAGCCCTTTACCTTCTCACTGGCATTCAGCAGTTGTTTGTGCAATGAAATCACTTCTTGTTTCAGAGTTTCCTTCTCCTGCTGTGTCACCCTCAGGTCAGACTGCAACTGGGACATCTGCAGGTTGGTGCTCTGCAGAGTCTCATCGAGGCTCTGGACCTGTAAGGAGCAGGAGCACAGCTTGGCTTTTTTGGATCAACATTCCCTACATGGACCATGGATTTAGGATCTCTGATGGAAGGAGTGAAGAAGGTAAAATGTTGGTATCACAATTTGAAAATGTTAAATTGGGTTTATTGCTCTCTACTGCTCCTGACAGGAGGGCGGAGCTGAAGGGGGTCAGGCTCTGCTCCCAGGGACAGGACAAGAGGAAACAGCCTCAAGCTGTGCCAGGGGAGGTTTAGATTGAATATTAGGGAGATTTTCTTCATCAAAAGGGTTGTCCAGACATGGCACAGCTGCCACCCCATTCCTGGAGGGATCTAAAATCCATGTGGATGTGGCCCCTGGGGACATGGGGCAGTGGTGGCCTTGGCAGTGCTGGGGGAATGGCTGGACTCGATCACAGAGGGATTTTCCAACCTTACAACTCTGTAATTCCACATGATTTTCCAACTTTCTGTTCCAAGCTTGTAGCCACCCACAATGCTGCCTTCACCAGAAACATCCCCAGCCCTGAGCAGTCACTGTGATATGCTGGAAAGAACCTTTCCCTTGAATTATTTATTCTTCCTGGCAGCCCATGGCAAGGAGGGAGCCCAGGAATTCTCAGCCACTCGATCCCATCCATGCCTGAGCAGGGACCAGACTGCAGCAGGAGAGAAGCAGCAGCAGGCTCTGCAGTATTTTAGGAATCACCAGGCAGAGGGAATTGGCAAAAGTAACTTGGCTGCAGCGAGAAAAACTCCCTCACTGTGCTTGAGAAAAACTCCCTCCTTGGGTTTAACAAATTTCCTTTTGTCCTTTAAGAACATCCCTTTGAAAGGCCCTCAAAGCAGCCACTCAGAGCCCATCTTTGGAAGCTTTAATGAGAAAAAGCACTACAAGAGCTGATCAAAGTGCTTTTCTCCAGGGTTGGAACACAAATCCCTGTTTTTACCTTGTCCTGGGAGACGGTGAGCTGTGCTTTCAGTGCCTGACTCTGCTGCTCCCATGATTTCTGCTCCTCCTTCAAGCTGCCGATGGCACTCTCCAAGCAGCTGATTTGAGCTACCTGCAATGAGATCACATCAGGAATCCTCACTCGCTCGGGAATTTTTTTGGATTTAAATTTGACTTCAGGGGTTACCCCAGAGAGAGTTAAAGTTAAGAAAGGAAGGAAAACACAGGAAAGCAAAAAGCCCCTTGGCTCCCTGAATTTCCACACAATGGGATTATTATTGACAGTGTGCAGACTACTCTGCTCCAGTTCAGAGTTACAGCACGTTGGAGTTGCAGTAAAAGTCCAAGAACACTGTCTTCCTTGTCCTGCTGCAGTATTTATAGCCAGGCCTCTCTTCCTTGCAATGTTTGGAATTTTCTACATAATCAAGTTACAGTAAAGCTGTGTTCCAGAATTTAAGCTTCTCTTTCTAAGACCAGTTAGGAAAAAAAAAAAAAAACCAAAAAACCAGGCAGTGGCAATTAAGCTTTTATCTGCCTTGAGGGTAAGGAAAAAAAAAAAAATCCAGAGATGTTTTACAGGTTATGGTGATACAGATAAAGATACAGGAATTTTAACAGCCCTTTACAGCACACAGTAATGAGGATTTACAATCCTTTCTTACCTTATCAATGCATCTGTTCAGTTCCTCACTCAGGGCTTCCTTCTCTTGCTGCAGCTTTTCGTTTTTAGTGATTAAGCTTGAAACTTCATTTTGAAGGTTGGAGAGATCAGGGCATCTGGGCAGCTGTGGGAAACAAAGCCCTCAGTCACATTTCTGTGCTGTTGTAGAATTGGGCAGGAAAATCATGGGATGCCAGAATGGTTTGAGTTGGAAGGGCCTCTTAAAGCTCATCAAGTTCAATCTCTCTGGAATAAGCAGGGACACCTTCCTCTTAATCTGATGGTGCTCAAATAGAACCCCAGAATGGTTTGGGTTGGAAGGGAATTTAAAGATCATGTAGTCAAAGCCCTGCCATGGGCAGAGACACCTTCCACCATCCCAGGCTGCTCCAAGCCCTGTCCAGGCTGTCCTTGGGCACTCCCAGGGATGAGGCAGCCACAATTTCTTTGAGCAATCTGTGCCAGGGCCTCCCAGGGAAGGATTTCTCCATAATATTCCATCGAAATCACCTTGGGTTAAAACTCACTGAGGGAAAACCACTGCTGACTTCCAATCCTTTTCCCAACTGACCCAGAGCTTTATCACTGCCTTTCCTCACTCCATCTCCTGCTGTAATTACACTCCAGCCACAATCCACTCCTTTCTGAATAGGCCTCAGCTGATTTTGCTTTTTAAGACCATTATCTACCCTGAGCACTGGGTGCCTCAGCTGAGTGTTTTACACCGTGCAGAAAATGACTTTGTGGAGCCCTAATCAGGGAACTGACTCATTTGTAGCCTTCGTTATCTGTGTTTATTAGCATATATTTACAGCCAATTGAACTGTGCTTGTACAGGAGATAACTGAGCTCTCCAGGAAATTATCCTCAGACATTGTGAGACTCTGATATCTCCAGATGGCTTTAGCAATAGAAATTCTCCCTGACAGGACACGCTGGAAGAGCTCAGTCCTTAAATGAAGCTAATGTGGGTTATCTCCAGTTACACAGGGAAATGTCTCCTGTGGATCCCATTTGCCCTGTCTATTCCTTGATTAGAGCTTTAAATTAAATCTTTATCTTGACCGAAGCTTCTCTTTGTAGATCCACTACTCCCAAAAATCTTTTGGCAAAGTCTAAGTGAACCCAACCCTATTTGAACAAGTGTGCATTGCACCTGGAAACTGTTTCAGGAGGAGTTCCATCCCCTCACTATCAGGACCTTTCTTTAAAGAAATTAACTCTGTCCATCTCTTAATTTTCACCCATTAAGAGATGGTGAAAATCAATCTGATGGCACTCAAATAGAAACCCAGAATGTTTGGGTTGGAAGGGACTTTAAAGGTCATTTAGTCAAAGCCCTGCCATGGGCAGGGACACCTTCCAGGCTGCTCCAAGCCCTGTCCAGCCTGGCCTTGGACACTCCCAGGGATCCAGGAGCAGCCACAGCTTCTCTGGACAATAGGATGCCACACCTGCTTTGTCTTCTCCAGCTCCTGCTTGAGGATGTGGTTCTCCTGCTCCAGCAGATGAGCTTGAACCTTCATTTTGGACACCTCCATCTCCAGAGACGACACCATATTTGATGACTGCAAGAAAACAAAAGGCTCAGATTTCAATTCAGGACACTCAGAGCACTGATGTTCAAGCAGAGGATGCTGCAGGAGGTTCAGCTGTGTCCCACACAGGGACAGTGTAACTCTACCTCTGCTTTGGAGCTTTCCAGTTCCTCTTTCAGCAGCAGCCTCTCCTTTTCCCATTCTTCCAGGGTACACTTTCCCTCCTCCCTTTCCTTCTCCTTGAGCACCCTTGCCAGCTGTTGATTAAGATCCTGCACATCTGCTTGGTTTTTGGAGTTCCTCTGGCTGAGTTCTGTATTTTCAGAGTCCAGCTGTTGGTTCCTGGTCTTCAGATCTGCCACCTGAGTGTGGGGACAGCAGTGATTTTACACTGGCAATGAGATTTTGGACCTTTCCTTTCTATTAAGATGATTAAAGATCTGACAATCATCACTCCAACAGTGACTCCAACCAGTTAATTTGTCATAAATGGCCTTAATTAGTCCTAGCAGTCACCCAACACAGCACTTTTCTGTGCTGGTGTGGATTTTGAGGGTTATCCTAGCAGATTATTCTGAGCCAGTGTTTTCCTGAGCAATATCAAGATGACATGGATGTAAAAGCTGCTTAATCCTCCTATTTCACCCAGCAGAACAAGCCACCCCTACAACAAAATGGACACAACTGGCAGCATTCCTAGACCCAGCCAGCTGGGAAATGAGCAGAGGTTGAATCACAATCTCTGTTTCCCGTGGGTTACTGCAGAGAATTACCCAAAAACTACAAAACAGAAGGTTTAAACTTTATATTTCTATGAAATAAACTTTCCAAGTTGTCTATAGAAAGTGCTTTTAATTACCCAGAAACTACAAAACAGAAGGTTTAAACTTCTTATTTCTACGAAATAAACTTTCCAAGGTGTCCATGGAAGGTGCTTTTAAGCCTGTAGGCTGGACAATTACTGCTGCTGTCTTCTTTAGATTTTCAAATCAACCCCACAGAGGCAATAAAAGAGTTATCAAAAGGTTTAAATTTATAAAATGGTGATTTTCTGCTGCCTTTGTGACCATCCAAGGAACAGCTTTGACACAGTGATGATTCCTGCAGAGAGGGCTCTGGGCTCAGGCCACACACCTGCTTTTTCAGGTTGTCCACCAGCTTCTGTACAGCCACTTTCTCCTTCCTCACAGCCTCTATCTTTTGCCTGTGGAAAAAAGGAAAGCTCATTAACATTAAAATCACTTTTTAATATACACAACTGCAAGTTTGGACAAGAGGACATCACCTCAAGTTGTGCCAGAGGAGGTTTAGATTGGAAGTTAGGAAAGATTTCTTCACTGCCCAGCCCAGGGGTGGAATCCCCATCCCTGGAAGGATTTAAAAGCCACATGGATGTGGCACTTGGGGACATGGGCCAGTGGTGGCCTTGGCAGTGCTTGGGGAATGATTAGACTTGATGATCTTGGAAGTCTTTTCTAACCTTAATGATGCCAAAAATGGGCTGGTTTCTTTACCACCACCAGAAATGATAATTGTGGATATTTATTTATTGCTCAGCATCCCTGTTCTGCACAAACTTAGCAAGTGCTCAGCCCCTCAAGGTGCCCCAAGTGGGCCTTTTCCAGAGGGGAAGAATAATCCCAGGATCACTGATGGCTCTGCACCTGCCAAAGACCCAACCACTGGAATAATCTGTCAGATGAGCCTCTCCCTGCCTCTGCTGAAGCACAAATAATTGCATCAGGTCCTGTGTGAGTTACTGGGTCACCTCAGTGCCTACAGCTAAACCCCTGCCTGGCTCTGGGAATGGGCAGGACAAGCTGGGGCAGGGAAAAGGATGAGGATTTCCTGCTGGATTTCCAACAGTACATGAAATAAGCCTTTCTGATTTGTAGAGCACCTAACACACGAAGGATTTGGAGGAGGAGGGATGAACCCATGGTGGCTGAGCCACAGCCTGGAGGCATCGCAGGGTACATTCCCCATGGAATTCTCACCTCATTTCTTCCCTGGATCCGTTTAGCTCCCTCAGTTTCAGGCTGGAAGCACTGCCTTCCTCATTTAATAAAGTCACTTCGTTTTTCAGGACGGCGTTTTCCTCGCGGAGCTTCTCGGCCTCGCACCTGTGGCAGAGACAGGAGACAAGTGAGAGCAGTTCCCCTAGGGCACCCGGGGAGGAAAAAAGTCCCACAAGTCTGAGCTCCTTGAAATGCCTCAAAAAAAAAGCTACAATTGCCTTGTTTTCTGTATAAATGGTGTATTTATATTTTACAGCAATTTACCAAGAGCGCTCCCCAGTTTGTTAAAAAAAAAAACCCAAATTTTTACAACAGACTTTAAAAAAACCTTGAGCTCTTGGGGCACGTTTTGTACAGCTAAAATGAGTTAAAAATCTAAAGTTTCACACGAATATTCTACAGATCTTTCAGTCCTTAAGCTACAAACTACTTAAAACCACAATGTGCAGGCTGCCAGGAGAGTGAGCTGTTTCCCCTGCTGGAATTCACAATTCTGGGAACAGCACTGTTGGGAAGTGCCTCTTCTGTCCTCAGGCAGCTGCACAGAAATAACTTAGCCACGGTGGGACACCTGAAAGAGCCATTTCCTGCAGGAAGCTGGTGCTGAACAATAATTAAGCCACTTGTAGCCACTTTATCCATTAAAAAAAAAAAAAAGAAATCTTGCTGGAATACAGCAGTTAAAAAGTAGTAAGTAAAACCTATGATGAATATAATATAATGAATATATGTTTTATAACTACATTTACCATATCACACTCCTGAGGGGTTCCTAACTGGGAAAAAAAATCCCTATAATTCTCTAGTATTAAATTAAATATTGAAAAAAATAGAAGCCCTTTTAGCCTTTCGAATTACCATAAGTCTACAGCATTTACATTAAGAAAAACAGGAGCAATTTCAGCCTTGCGAGCAACATTGAGCTCTAGGAGGGAACAAACCGAGTGAAGTGATATTAGTAAAAGCTACAAAGCACTCTGGGGGTGTTACCATGGATTTTGGACACGGAAATACAATGGATTTCTGCCGAAGCACGAGCTACACACTGCGATGGTGACATCCACACACAGGACAGCTGGCAGGCGCTCCTGCGGAGGTGGCGGGCACAGGGAGGAGTAAGTCACACACGGAAAGTTACTCATTCCAGCGGTCTTTATCCAGGATTAGAGGAGTTAGGAGTCCACGGCACTGTTTGCTACTCAGAGTTAAATCAGAGTTAGGCTAGGGTGGTTAAGGGAGCAGCGAGGCAGCGCTGGGTTAGTGCTACGCCAGGTTACGTTACCTCAGCAGGTCAACTTTGTGCTGCAGCTCAGTGCACGTGCTCTGCAGGCCCTGGGTCACTGCCTTGGGGTGACCCAGAGCTTTCTCCTCGGGCTTGGGATCCCTCATTCCTGCTTTTCCCTCTTCTTTCACGGCGCCGTCGCTCCGGGCGTTCTCGTCCTGCTGGTCCATGGAGGGATGTTCTCCCAGCTCCCCACCTCTCCTGTCACAGGGCACATCTGCATTTCCTCCTTCTTGGACATCTTCCAGTTCTTCAACACCTTCCAATTCTTCTACACCTTCCAGTTCTTCACCTTGCTGGAGGAACTTGGTGTTCTCCTCTTCAAACTTGACGCTTTCCACCTCACTTTCTTCCTGCTCACAGCAAAGCCTTCTCAGCCTGCGCAGGTTGTCTTCCAGCACTTGATTTTTTTCCATCAGCTGGATCACTTCAGCTTTCAGATCCTCATTTTCCATCTGAATTTCTTCTTGCAGTGACAGGAGCTCAGCCTGGGCCATGGATCTATCTTCCAGCTCTTCCAGCCTCTTCCAAAGCTGAGCTATTATGCTCTTGAGGTCACCATTTGCTGCCCCAGGAGTGTGATCCAGCAGGAGAGAGGCTTCACTGAGTTCTTCAGCCTTCCCCAGCTCAGCCTGCAGCTTCAGAGCATCAGAAACAAAGCCTTTATTTTTGGGAGCTATTCTGTGATTTAGTGGATGAACCTTCTGCTGTTTGACATCGTTGTGTAGCGTTTTTGGCCTGGGAGCTTTCTCCAGATCTCTCTTTTTTGGCAGCAGAGGCACCCAAGAGAGGAGCTCTTGGTTCTTGTCACAATCCTGGCTGCCATCAGCATCCAGAGCTGTGTGATTTCCTTGGATCCAACAGCCCTGGGCCTCAGGGTGGCCGCCAGCCCTGGCTCTCACACATCCCCTCTCCAAATCCGAATCCACCTCCGACATTTCCTCCACGTCTGTGGTATCAGCCTCCAGAGGGGGAAGGACACTGAAATCTGCTCCCACGGCCCCATCTTGACCATCACTGGGCAGCCCTTCCAAACTGGGATCCATCTGCTCCGGTTCTGAGCCCGAGTGGGAGCAGGCAGGGCTGGGAGCTCTCTGCTGCTCCGCCGCTGCCAGCCGGTGCTGCAGCCTCAGGATCTGGGCAGCCATCCTGACGTTCTCCTTCACCGCCTGCTCGTGCACCTTCTGCAGGTTCTGGAGAACGTCCCCATCCTCTCCCAGAGGAGCTGCTCCAGGAAAAGCAGCGATTTGGCTCTTGGCTTTTGCATACTCACTTTCCAGGAGCCTGTAATGGCTCTGCAGGGCGGAGAAACTCCGCGTTTCCCACTGCAATTTCTGTATTTTCCCTCGGAGGTCTGAGATTTCCAAACTCATCTCGGCCTTGTCTGTCTCTGCTCTTTCACAAATGTCTTTGTTTAAACTCTCCAGAGCAAGGAGTTTGGAATTGAGCTCTTCTTTCTCTCGCTTATACTCACTGTCCAGTCTCTCCAGCTCTTCCCTAACCAGCTTCCCATTTTCCTCCACTGCAGATAAATGTTCATCTTTCTCCTTTAGCTCTTTCTCGTGGTCATTTTGGAGTTGGGTTATTCTCTCACTCAGCTTCTCCTCCTGCTCCTGGGCAGCATTCCTCAGCTCCCACAGCTCCTTCTCCAGCTGCTCCCTCTCACACACCAACTTGTTCACTTCTTCCTTAAAGTTTTTCTCCAGGAGATCCTTCTCCTGGCTCAGGGCAGAAGAAAGAGCTTTTTCACTCGCCAGGCTTTCCTTCAGCCTCTCGTGGGCTTCAGCAGCCTCCTGAGCAATTTCATCCCTTTCAAACTGCCACTGGGATTTCTCCTCTCTCTGCTGCTCAGCGAGCTCCCGCAGCTCTCGCTGGTAACATCCTTCCAGATTCTGCAGGGTTGCTTCATATTTATTCACAAGGGTTTGTGTGTCCACAGAAAACTGAGTTTGGGCATGAGATGCTCTTCTGTTATAGTCACTTGCCATTGTTTTCCTAAACGTGGTTAACATAAGATATTACTGAGCTACCTCAGAGATTAAAGTGGCTTTTTAGGATGAATAAAACAAGTTGGAAAATTACCTTTTTTTTTTTTTTTTCCCATACTATTGGATGGGTGTTTCTGGGAGCCAGATTTATATTTGAGGCAAATTGGTGAAACTTCATAAAGAAAAACTGCTTTGGAAAAGTGTAACAACTCACAAAATGTCCTCAGAAAAGGTTTCATGTGCAGTAGGTGCCCTTCAGCTCCTGTGCTCAGATTTTGGGGGGGCAGATGCTCTCACCCCCATCACCCCAGGATGGTTTCAGTTTCTTTTGACACTCCATGTTGGCTAAAAGCACTTCCCAGCCACCCTTTTCCTTCTTCAGCAAAGAATTCTGAAACCCCACAAGTTTTAAAAGGACCAAGCAGGGATTTGTAGAGCACAGGGATCCTGATCAGAGCTCGATTTAATCACGCCTGGTTATGCTTTAACACTACTACTGCCTCTGGGAGAGCAAAAATGAATACAAATATCTACTTGAGAAAGGTCAGAAGAGATAAAAAGCCGCTGGAGAGAGCAGCCCAGTGCTGTGGAACAGAGCAGGAACAGCACTGTGCAGTCAGGATATTTGGAATTATGAGCCAAGGAAGTGTTTCTGCCCTAGGTTCACCCTGCTCACAACGCTGTCCCCACCAGGGGTGACACTCACCTTTCCTCCTCCAGCTCCTGCTCGTGCTTCCTCAGCAGCTCTTCCTGGAGCTCCTCCTTCTCCAGGGCATGCACCTCCGCCAGCCTCTTCAGCTGCTCGTGGAAGCCACGCTCCAGCTCGCCCTTCTCCTCCTGCAGCCTCTGCACCACAACCCTCATCTTCTCTTCCACCCACGCACTGTTCTGCATCAGCTCCTCCCGTTCCTGCCTGAACTTCTCATTCACCTGCTCCAGCCTGGCCCTGACAACATCTTCGTGCTCCTGCCTCAGCAGCTCCTGCAGATTGGCCTTTTCCTCATCAAAATGCAGCTGCAATTTGTTTTTCTCCTCGTTGTATTTACAGTCGAGCTTTTCCTGCTGCTCCCTGAGTGCTGCTGCCTCTCCTTGCAGCTCTGCTATTTGATTTTTAAGGCCAGTGATCTGCTTTTCCATGACATTCATCTCCTCAGCGTACTTCTGCCTCATATCCTCTTGCTCCTTTTCCCAGTGGGCTTTTGTCTCGTCCAGCTGCTTTTCATAATGGCTCACCTACAGAAGGGAAAACACGATTTACTCATTAATTTTCCACAGAGTGTTTCACTGGGATGTCCTCCTCAATCTGTCTGTATTATATGGTTTTGTATAATACAGATTTTGATTTACAAAATACGTATTTTGTAAATCTGGATATTTTGATTTACACTTGGAAAGAAGTGATTTCCATGGAAAGAATGTTCAAGCGCTCAGCTTTATTTCTTACTGGAATTACAGAATCCCAAACTGGTTTGGGTGGGAAGGGACCTTAAAGACCATCTCATTCCAGCACTTACTGTGTCCTCCAGCTCCTGTTTGAGGTGATGCAGATCCCTGTGGTGCTGCTCCTTCATCTGCTCAATGGCCATTTCTGCCTCTATGCTCATGTTTAAAGGGTTGCAGTCTTCTGAACCAAGTCCTTTAGAGACAGCAATTAGATAATAATTGATAAAGCTATAAAAACACTAATCACACAAGACATAAATATATATAAATCTCAACAGAATTATTTCATCAATTTAAATCTGTTTTAAGCTCCCATCACAAACACAGCAAAGTAACTGCAAACATTAATTTCAGCTTTAAATACAGTTCTGCATATTCCAAATTAACATTAAACACCAAAACAGAGGTGGAGACCAAGTCTCAGTGGGAAGGTTTTCATGGAATTCCCTCTAAGATATCACAAACACCTCCAGCACAGATCTCAGTCCTGCAGGAGATGTTTTCTTACCCTGGTCAGGCTCAATCCCACCATTGCCGTGACTTTTCATGTCGATGTCAAACTCCTCCGAGAGGGAATTTTTCAGGGAAGGCCTGAGCACTTTGCCTTGGGCTCGGTACTCCTGCAGCTCCGAGTGCAGCTCATCGATCTGGTCCTGCAGCTCCTGAGAGAGGGAGGGGAAAAAAGCTGAGGGAAAAGGATCAAGGCAGCTGAGCACTGACCCAGTCCCACCCTGGGACACTGAGGTGGGAATTGCAGCAGGGAAAGAATTGTCAATAATCCACAGTGCCACAGTCATCCTCCTGTCAGCAAAACAACAAGGGAATGGCTTCCCAGTGCCAGAGGGCAGGGATGGATGGGATATTGGGAATTAGGAATTCCTGGCTGGGAGGGCACTGAGGCCCTGGCACAGGTGCCCAGAGAAGCTGTGGCTGCCCCTGGATCCCTGGCAGTGTCCAAGGCCAGGCTGGACAGGGCTTGGAGCAACCTGGGACAGTGGGAGGTGTCCCTGCCCATGGAACAAGATGGTTTTTAAGGTCCTTTCCAACCCAAACCATTCCAGAATTCTCTGATGATTCTACAACACCAAACTCTCACAGGTGAACGTATAATGTGCTCCGGGACCTTTCGCTTTATTCCTTCTTCCGGTGACCTTTTATTAAAAAGCAGCTTAGTAACATTTCCAAACAGTTGGGAAATGCTTCCTCAAACACCATCTACTTGAAAAATCAAATCAGAAGATCAGATGAGGAAAGAGATCCCCTCATTGCTGCAGTCACCATCTGGTCCCTCTGCCAGCGGCACATCCCCGGTGTTTGTGCCAAGTGCTGTGCACTCTGCTCCAGGAGCAGCACTTACTGAGGAAAACACTCCCTGAGTGTGCAAACACAGAACCCTGCGGCTCTGAAAGGCCCAGGAAGTGAGCCTTGGGTACTGATTTATATCTGCCAGCCTCAAAAATAGACAAATCAGCTGCAAATCAAGAAGTATCAATTCAAACTTTTGCTTTTAAACCGCAGCTTCCTAAGAGAGCTGCCATGCTGTTCCCAATCAAAGAGCCTTTTGCAAAGACAGCCCTTCACTGGGTGAAAAGGATCATGCAGAAAGATCACAAACTCACAAAATTGGTTTGAAAGGGACCTTAAAGACCATCCTGTTCCACGCCCTGCCATGCAGGGACACCTTCCACCATCCCAGGCTGCTCCAAGCCCTGTCCAGCCTGGCCTTGGACACTGCCAGGGATCCAGGGGCAGCCACAGCTGCTCTGGGCAATAGAGGAGCTGGCACCACTGCAGGCATCAGAAATTAGATGTGTAAATAGAAAACCTGCAGGCTCACCTTAAAGTCTTTTAACCATACAAGATTTGAGGAGGAGAAGGCAAACTTTCCATTCTCAGGTTTATTTTAAAGAAATATTTCTGGCCTGACAACCGGCAAGATATGGATGTATCTTATTTCTTCTCTAAGTTCCTGCAGCTCTGAATTCCCAGGGCTCCATGGACCCTCTCCCAGCCCACCCTGGGGGCACCTCACCCTCTTAGCTCAGCCAGCTGCCTCTGCAAAGAGCTTTCCAGCCCTCTCTGTGCTGTTTGCAGTGAGGATGTGGCACTGGGGGAATGGTTGGACTCAATCCCAGAGGGATTTTCCAGCCTAAATGGCTCCTGGTGGACACAGGAGCCAGGCCTCAGCTCCACTCACTCTGCACTGCTGCTCGTACTCGCTCCTCATCTGGGCCAGTCTCTCCTCCTGCAGGAAAAACTCGGCGCTGGTGGGGTCCAGGTCCCCAAACTGCAACACAGGAATGGAAAATTCAGTTATCCATCCCCCCCACAGCCCTGCTCAGCACGGCATGGATGTCATTCTGCAGCCTCCACCCTCTCTCCACTCAGGATTTTTATTTTTAATAAAGAAACTCCACCTTCCTGCTAGCAGGGAATGAGTAACTTCCCAAAAAAAACATTGTCTGCCATCCAGCACAGCTCTTGTGCTCACTCTGATTCCAGATCCACATCTCAGTGTGATAAACAATCCCAAAATTTAAAGGCTGGAAAACAGATGCTGAGTGGAAATCCCAGCACAGGAACCTTTGGCTATGGATGCACAAACTTAAACATCTTTGGAGACGCTGATAATCTGAAAAGTTTAATGTAATACAGCCTCGACCAGCTGTTCACCTCAATTTTCACCTAATTCCAGCAGAGATGCCATACCCCACTCCTCCTGCATCACCTTCCCTGGAAAGGACCTGCAGGTTGGGTCTATCCAAAACTCTGCTCTGAGGAAAAAAAAAATCCCTGCAGATCTGCAGAATGATTGCTTCACTGCAAGGCCCCCTGCTTTAATTAGAATAAAATTACAGCTAAGGTGGAATATCTTTATTTTCCATAGCTGGAAGGCAGTCCATGTCACCAAGGCAGGCTGTGATAATCTGGAGAGGGACCCCAAAAACCTTTGGGGATCAGTTAAACTGGCAGCTCGAGTGTAGGAACTTAAAAGGGATTTAATTCTGAAATCCCACTGGGAAAAGGAGGATTTACCTTCTCAGCCAGGACGTTTTCCAAATTCCTCTGCAGTTTGCTGGCCAGGTTTTCACACTCGGCCAGTTTTTCTCCCGTTTCCAGCAGCTCGTTTTCCAGGCGGCTGTTTTCCTGGACCAAACAAAAAAAAACCAAAAAAACCTCAGCATTTGGAGGAGGAAAAATCAGCATTTGTTAACTCATCAAAATAAGGGTAACTCCCAATCAGGTCAGAGCATGACACTGTTCCAGGCTCAGGTGATGCTGGGAATTATGAATCCATCCACACACAACCCACGCCCACCACGGCATACAGGAATTTAGATAAATTACCTAAAGACTTAACAGCAAGCTTGCTTTAGATGGTTATTTTGATTTTTTATTTGTTTTTAAACCAATATTTTAAACTTGACCAAGGTGTTTTATGTCCTGGCTGGACAAAAGCTCATCCGAGAGCCGCGCACATGCACTCTCCGCACTTGATGGCAGCAGAGACTTGAACTGGAGATTAGGAATCCATGAACAGCCCATCGAGGTGCCTCAAACATCAAGTCTCACAGACAAACCTCTGTCTTGCTGTTTAAATGGCTTTTAAACGTTTAAATGATTTTTGGGCAGCTCAGCATAGCCCATAACTCATCTTCCCAACAGCGACCACCCTGCAGGTGTCACTCACTCCCCATCCCAGGGCATCACTGCTTTTTGGGGCAAATCCCTGTGTGTTCAGTCCCCGTTACCTTCAGGGACAGGGCCAGGCGGTCCCGGATGTAATTCTCATCCGTTTTCAGCTTTTCGATCTCCTGCTCCAGCTCCAGCCTCTGTTTGTTGGCCTGCTGCAGGATCTGCTCGCGCTCGCGGCGGAGCTCGTTCTTCAGCGCGGCGATGCGCTCCTTGTACTCCTCGTCCAGCTTCCTGCCCGGGCACCGCGGGGAGGAGACTTTGTGAGAGGGAGCAGCTGGCAAATGCTGTCCAGGTCCCCCCAAATGTCCCCAGGTCCCCCCAAAGTGATGCCCAGGAGGAGGGAGGGATGATCTGTACCTGAGGTTGTACTCGTTGCGGCGCTCGATGGCGGCGTGGTGATCGTCCACCTCCGAGGCCATCAGGGATTTCAGCTTCTCTGCTTTCTCCAGGTCCGAGCGCAGCTTCTCCTTCTCCCTGGCCACCTGGTCGAACCTCTCCCTGGGCAGAGCAGAGCCAGCCCAGGTTAGGTCAGCTTCCCCAAAAAGGGTATTTGAAAGATCTCCAAGGATTTTATCAACTGTTAAATCACTGGATTTGAGCTTGGACCCAAACAGCTCTGGACATGTCTTGGGATCCCCACAGATCCTGAGACCTCAACACTTGAGATCCTCAGCTGTGATCCAGACCTCCTGCTCAGATCTGAAATGGTTTGCTGTAGTTGAACTGTTTTAGAAATCTTTCTCTTCTTTCTCAGGGAGAATAGAGATAAGCTGCGTTTTTGTACTTTCCTAATCTCTGTGTTTGGTACTAGGTGCTGTATAGCTGTGACCAATGGTTTTAGGAGGTGGATTCCCTGCTGACCAATAGTTGCTAGGTTATTAATGGATATATAAAGAAGTTTTTGTAAATAAAGTTCTCCTTTTGCCATCTTGGGCTCATCTGCCTGCTTACTCTGCCAGCTTCTGCGAATCTTGGGAAATCAAAAACCACAGTTTGGGTTGGAAAGGAACTTCAAGATCTCCTTTTTCCAACTCCTTGCCATGGGCAGGGACACCTTCCACCATCCCAGGCTGCTCCAAGCCCTGTCCAGCCTGGCCTTGGACACTGCCAGGGATCCAGGGGCAGCCACAGCTTCTCTGGGCACCTGTGCCAGGGCCTGCCCACCCTCACAGAGAAGAATTTCTTCCTAATATCAAACCTAAATCTACCATTTTTCCAGGTAAAGCCATCCCCCCTTGTCCCCAGTCCCTCTGCAGCTCTCCTGGAGCCCTTCAGGCCCTGCCAGGGGCTCTGAGCTCTCCCTGGAGCCTTCTCTTCCTCAGGTGAACCCTCCCAGCTCTCCCAGCCTGTCTTATTAGAATATCTTGAATATGAATAGCCTGAATATCTAAACTATTCAAAGATTTACAGTACAAATAAGATGTCAGTGACAGCTGGAGCTTGGGCATGTGGCAGATGAATTCAACAATCACAGGAATGAAACCCCACAAAACTAAGGGTACAACACTCAGAGCCAGACTCTCCAGAGTGGGGTGGACAAGACAATTATTTGGTGTGTGGGAAGAAATATTTGAGCTTCAGTAGCACATCTATATAATTTATAAATTAATAAATATGCATACAGAGAGACATTTCTTATCTCCTATGCTCTTTCAGTAGAGAAATCTGCACAGCAAGACCAGCACAGAGTCAAACTGGGTTGACTTTCAAAGGGAAAACATGGGGATTTACAGTGGTTTTGTACCTCACCTCCACATCTATCACACGACAAACCCTCTGAAATGTCCCACATCAGTTTGAGTTAAAGGGATGGATAAACTCCACCAGGCTCTGGCCTCAGCTGTGCATTCCTCGGCCATCAATGACCACTGAGGACAGCAGTGACCACTCCCACACTGGGAACAGCCTGCTACTTCCATTTTTTATCTTTCTGCTACATTTTCCTGCAATCCTTGGAGGGCTGAGTGTTTTTCCCAGGCAAAACAAGACAGCTGGAAATTTCTGAGCCCTCCATCAGAGAACTGAGCCTTGCAGTGCCACACCAGTGCCCCTCGGAGCTCCAGCACCCCCAGCGCTCCCCGGGACTCACATCAAGTGCCTGATCTCGGTTTTGAAGCTCGCCAGGGCTGCCTGGTGCACCCCATTCTTGGTGATGAGGAGCTCGTTCTCCAGCGCCAGCGTCAGCTCCGTCAGGTTCACCTTCCCATCCAAGCTGAAGTCCAGAGCCTGCGGAAAGAGCGCGTGCTGAGCGGAACGAGCCTCCTGCTCCAGCCTGGGGACATTTGTGCAGGGACTGACAGCACGAAACCAGGAGGCTCAGAGAGAGCTCTGCTCGCTAATTAATCTGTCACAAATGCCCTGGGGGCCATAACCCAGACATCTCTGCCACCTCCCGACCTGGGGATGGGAAATGTCCTCGTGGTGTTGCAAGGCCAACAGGAAATGAAGCCAGGCCTGATGAAATGCTCTCATTCCCTGCAGGATCTATCAACACCTGACTCCTCACGGATCAGCTGCTGCAAGGAGGCGGCTGGAGGTGCTCGTGTTAAACAAAACCAGCTCCTGCAACAGAGGCAGCCCTGCAGGAAGGGTTTGAGGGTGAGGATCCCACCTCTTGGAGAACAAGTTACCCTCAGCAAATGCTTGGAATTTCATGGAACTCCAGAATGGGTTAGGTTGAGAGGGACCTCAAAGCCCATCCAGTTCCACCCCTGCCATGGGCAGGAACACCTTCCACTGTCCCAGGCTGCTCCAAGCCTTGAAGAAAAGCCTTTCCTTGCCCTGGAAGTGTTCAAAACCCATATGGATGTGGCACTTGGGGACAGGGCTCAAGTGTTCAAAACCCATATGGATGTGGCACTTGGGGACAGGGCTCAAGTGTTCAAAACCCATATGGATGTGGCACTTGGGGACAGGGCTCAAGTGTTCAAAACCCATATGGATGTGGCACTTGGGGACAGGGCTCAGTGGTGAACAAGGGCTAAGTTGACTCAACCTTAGAGGTCTTTTCCAACCAAAATTATTCTGTGATTCAACCTAACCCTGCAGGGGCACGAAGCAAAGCGTTTGTGGTGGGGCTGGAACACTGCAGCCTGGAGAAACCACCACCAGCACAAAGCAATTTCCCAGGGGAAAGCAACAAGGTGAAGGTGGGGACAAAGTCTGGTGAAGGTGGGGACAAAGTCTGGCGAAGGTGGGGACAAAGTCTGGCGGAGGTGGGGACACAAGTCTGGCGAAGGTGGGGACACAAGCCTGGCGGAGGTGGGGACACAAGCCTGGCGGAGGTGGGGACACAAGCCTGGCGGAGGTGGGGACACAATCTGGTGAAGGTGGGGACACAAGCCTGGCGGAGGTGGGGACACAAGCCTGGTGAAGGTGGGGACACAAGCCTGGCGGAGGTGGGGACACAAGCCTGGTGAAGGTGGGGACACAAGTCTTTCTCAAATTGTGCAAGGTTCCAGTGGGGTTTGAAGCCTGAGCAACGGCAGAGGTTATTACAGCCTGGATGTTCTCTATCTACATGGATATTTCAAAGCCAACAATCATCACTGTTACTCACATGAAATTATCTTTTCCCACCCACGGCTTCTAATGAGATGGACAGGGATGGATATATTCGGGTGCCTGATTTCATCCCCACCACCCTTTTACTCTAATGGAACACTGAGGACTGGGCAGGGTTTCAAGTGCTGTCCTCCACCTCAGCACAAGCAATAATTCAGGTCACCCCAGTGCTGAGAGGTTTGCAGGTGCAGCTATTCAGGGAGGGAAAGGAATTAAATTGCTTCCTAACAAATATAGGTGACCTCTCCGAGCTCAGCTGGAAATCACATTGTATTTTTATCATGAGCTTCTAGTTCTCTGGGATGCACCATAAAGGAAATTATTGGAAATTTCCTAGAGCTCTTGTCATCAGCACGGGGAATTTTTATGGAATTATAGAATGGTTTGGGTTGGAATGGATTTTAATGATCATCCAGTTCCAGCCTCCACCATGGGCAGGGACACCTTCCACCATCCCAGGCTACTCCAAGCCCCATCCAACCTGGCCTTGAACACTTCCAGGGATGGAGCAGCCACACCTCCTCTGTGGAATTTTTAAAAGGAAAAAAACCAGGGATTTTAGAAGAAAAAAAATAACTCAGCTACATATAACACAGGGAGAAAAAAAAAATATTATGAATAAGGGGTGAGATGGAGCTGGTGGTTACCTTGAGGATCTCCTGGCTGTTCTCTATGCCCTCCTGGTGCCAGCAGTCCAGGACCCCCTCCACGCAGCCGTAGCCCATGCCATCATCCAGGCTGGAGAAGAGGGAGAAGCCGATGGTGCTGGGCATGGCCGAGGGGGTGGTGGTGCGTCTGCCGCTCTCGTCGAAGGACTGGGAGAGAGGATCAGGGTGTGACAGGGCAAAGGCAGTGCCCACAAGGCTTTATCAAAGGAATTTCCCTAGCACTGCTCCACAGATTAAGGATTAAGGTCTGCTTTTCCTCCCTGCCAAGCAAAAACCCAGAGGGTGCTGACCTCACAGCGCCGGGGCACAACCAGGCACTTGGGATTGAAAATAAATCTGAGGAGGAGCAGTTTCAGAGCTGCCCTCAATGCTCCAGAAGGGTTTTCCACTGTTCAGTTTTGGTTTGGAGAGTCACTTTCCCTAAAACAGCTTGCAGAGCTGCTTTGGGTCCAGCCCTCAGCTTCCAAAGACAGCGAGCAGAGTTCAAACTCTCTCTCAGTAAAAAAAGGAATAATTGAGGAAGAGATGTGGGACCTGTGCATCCATACCCTGCCCCAGGCACCACTCCCCCTGCCCCCAGTTTATACTGGATGCCCATCCTGGAAGTGCTCCAGGCCAGGCTGGACAGGACCTGGGACAGTGGGAGGTGTCCCTGCCCACGGGAACTGGGTGGTCTTTAAGGTCCCTTTCAACCCAATTTTGTGATTCACTCTTTTGTGATTCTGTGATCTGTTCCACACGATCATTTTCAAGTCTCTACCCTTTACTTACTGCACTCCACAGGTTCCTAGAGCTCTCTCCAAGCCACTGCTTCCAAGAAGAGCCATGTCCTCTTTACCACAACGGTGTTTTCTGCTTTATCTCCCCCAAAGGAGCTTTTTTCTGAGAGAGAGTTTGAAATCTGCTTTTGGAGCAGCGTGGGCTGTACCTCACTGCCACCACAGGGCAGGGGGACCCTCAGCCTCCCCTGCAGGGATGAATGCTGAGGAAGAGGAGAGGACAGGCTGGGTGGGAATTATTCAGGAATTCTGCCCCTCCTTTCAGCCCAGGACTGAGCTCTGAGTTCCTCACCTGCATGGAGAGGTGCCGTTTGAGCTGCCGGTACGGAGTGGATGCTGAAGGGGTCAGAGATTTCCCATTTCTGAACAAGCCATAAAAGAAATCCTCTATGCTCATGGTCCCATCTTGCTCCAGGTTATGGAGCACCTCTTCAAGCACCTGCAAGGAGACAGAAATCATTGAAAAAGCCAAAGCACTGCAGTGACAAATCTGGCACAGAGCAAACTTCCTATTCCCAAAGCTCTAAAGAGAGCAAAGCAGGAATTACCTGGAACTAACACATTTCCATATTCTCCATATGGAAAACTGCAGACACGCATAGACCATGGGAAAAAAAAGCTCCTGGTCATCTTGGAGCCTCTGTTTAATGAGGCAGCACAAAAAACCCTCATTTCACTCTGCTCCTGAGACAGGGTGACCTCAGGAATTCAGACAGATGCCAAACCCTGAGCAGCTTGAAGTGACCAGGCAAAAAAAAAAAAAAAAACCCTTCAGTAAGACACTGCAAGGTTATCATAAATCTGTTTTATGCTTCAGGGCAGGCTGCCTTCTCAAAAGGAGGACTGGAGATGTTCAGATTAGTCCCTCATTATTTATTTGTCTACAGTTTATCTTTTCCATTTTCTGCCTTAATACCCCGAAAACATTTCACTGTGGATGCTGCAAAGGAATACCTGCTCAGAAATATGTTTTGTGGAAGAAATTATTACAAGCCATGTTATCTTAAGATTCAAAAAGTCTGACTTTTTTAATAAAACTAAATCCTAAATTGACAAGAGCTTTTTTTTATTGCCAAAGAATTCATTTTCTCGTGGGCTCCTGCTGCAGGACAGAAACAGCCCACAGGCCTTCACAGAGTCAAAAGCAACCACCTATGAATATTTAACCCATATTTGCTGTCTAGCTAGAAAATTCCTAGGATTAAGGAGACATGCTTGGAATCCAAGCTGTGTTTTTAAATTCCAGTTTTAAATTCTCTGTGATTGCATGAGAGGACACGCACGCCACAGCTCAGCCCAGCAGCTCTTCTAGAGCAGCCTGATGGCTTGACAACCAAAAAAACCCCAAAAACCAGGAGCTGGAGCTGGGAACTCCTTCCCAAGCAGCAACCTGTGCTTGGGGTGAATCCCAGGAGGGGTTTTGGGGTCCACACCAGAGCCCAGGCCGGGGTAGTGGTGGGATGGGTCCATGGGTGGTCACTCACCTCCCCAGCCGCCGCGTGCAGCCCGTACTGCTCACAGATGGACACCAGCTTCTTCCTGTTCAGGTGCCCATCCCTGGTGATGCCCAGGTGCTCACAGACCTCCTGGAGTTTCTCCTCGATCCAGTCTGGGCTGGGTGAGGCTCCAGGGGAAGCGTTCAGGTCGTCTGGGTTCCAGAAGCGCAGCTGTCCTGGAGAAGGGGGGATCGCTCCGGTGTCTGGAGTGACCACCAGAGGATCTGGGGGCTCTGCCTCCCACGGGGGACCTGCTGGGGTGGGCAGAGCTCCTCCCTGGCTCCTCAGACCCCATGGGATCAGCTGCCTGAGCTCGTTTGGGGTTTTGGGGTGTGGATCCCAATCCCAGCAGAAGGTTCTGCTCAGCATTCCACCCACACGTAACACCACAGGGAAAGGAACCTTGTGGCCATGGAGCTTGGAAAACACCTCCAAGACCACAGAGTCCACCTGTTCCTCCAGCCCAGCCAAGGCCACCGCTGTCCATGTCCCAAGTGCCACATGCTCATATTTTAAACCCCTGCAGGGATCCCCTGCCCACTCCACCTCTGCACTGGGCAGCTGTTCCAAGGTCTAAGCAGTGACCAGCAGCTGGGACCGTGGCCAGGAGAACCTTTGGGAATGTGGCTGAGCTCCATGGCCAGCACAGACCGGTGGCCAGGGAGGGACAGCTCTGCTGGAGAAGGGACATTTCCTCCCCTGGGCAGTTATGGCATCCAGGGAGCTGCAAGGCCAAATCCTGGGGCTGGAAAAACAGCTTTAGGAGAAAAAAGTTGGCCCCTGTGGATGGGGAAGGGCTTAGAAAGCAGCTGAAATATGGAAGAGGTGCTGATGTCATTAAAAGGAAGAATTTTTTACAATGAAGGTGACAAAACACTGGCACAAGTGCCCAGAGAAGCTGGGGCTGCTCCACCCCAGGGACAGGGGGACAGGGCTTGGAGCAGCCTGGGACAGCAGAAGGTGTCCCTGCCCGTGGCAGGGGTGGGACAGGACAGTCTTTACAGTCCTTTCCAACCCAAACTGTGATTTTATCATTCTATGACAATTAACAAACACTTAATGACTGGTCCCTGCTGACATCTAGTGCCCACCAGGCTCCACTACAGCCAGAGCCCCCCGGGGCAGGAGCAGGAGCTGGCAGAGGTCAGGGAGAGAAGGACACCCTCAGCAGAACGGAGAGGGCACAGAGGGCACGGCACGAGATGTGCCCCGCATTAGCTTTCACCCCCAGCTGCACCTTCCTGAGCTGGGATGCTCCACACACCCAGAGACCCTCTCCAGGTGCCACTCTGGTCCATCCTCAGAGCTGAAATGAGAATGAGCACAACCAGGAGCATTCCCTGCGCTTACCCTCGGCCTCGTACTCCTCGCTGCCTCGCGTCTTCCAGTGCTGGGGAGAAAACAAAAGGTTCCTGAGTTATTACTATTGCAAGACATCCCCCGAATGAAAGAGACTCTGCGATCAGCATCCAAGGAGCTGCAGGGCTCCAGCAACCCCGCCAGGCTTTCATCTCCTGCTCCCTGCAGGCTGGGCTGGGAATCTGGGGCTCTTTGATCCTGCCTTGCTCCGGCACGTGTGCTTCTCTGGTGGGGAGAAACTGCAGAGATGCCTAAAGCCCCAAAAATGACCGGGGAGAGGGGGCAGATCAGAGCCTGCAGGAGAGGCTGGCCCTCCAAGCAAACCACGCTGCTTTTCTTTCAGGTATTGATGTTTGAGGGGATGGGGACGCAGGGGACGTCATGGGCTGCGCAGAGCCACTGCCTGGGTTTTCCTTTCCTTCCACAACCCTATTTTCCTTTATTTTGCCCCATACTCAGCCAAGCCAAATCCACAACTCTTCCACTAACTGCAGCTCTGTGTCAGGGGAGAGCTGTGCTGTCAACAAGCTCTTTACTGAGGTTAACAGAGGAAAAAAAACCACTTTTGGTGGTCTGAAGCCATCCCACTCCCTCTGGCAGCATCCCATCGGCTCAGGCAGCACCGGGAGCAAAAGCACAGCGTTTAAGGTGATTTCCTCGTGTACTACACATTGTCTCATCCCTGCCTCCCCTGTACCAGCCCAGGGAATTTACTCCCCCGTGATGCTCCACAGCATTCCCTCCTGCCGGAGCAGCGGCAGATGTTGTCTCTGCGGCAGTCCAAGTGGGCACTTCTGCCCGCACGTGACTGATGGATTTGGAGTCAAAGTCACCCGGGACATAAAGAGGCTCTAAATCATCACAGAAAAGTTCAATACGTCTCATTCAGATTACAGCTAAAAGCCATTAATCTACAACGTTACCATGGAAACTGGATTAGGTCACTGGACTTTTTTTAGCTCTGCTGCCTGTTCTGTTCCAGCTGCCGGACCAGGACAGGGCCCCGTGCTGCCACAGCATCGCAGTGTCCCACGGGGGACACAGAGCTGAGGCAACAGGTGCCACCAAATGCCATCCCTGGGAGGTTTTACAATGAGGATGGCGAGACTCTGGGTGCCCAGAGAAGCTGGGGCTGCCCCTGGATGGGTCCGAGGACAGGTTGGACAGGGCTTGGAGCAGCCTGGGACAGTGGGAGGTGTCTCTGCCCATGGCAGGGGTGGCACTGGATGAGCTTTGAGCTCCCTTCCAACCCAAACCATTCTGGGATTCTATGAAACCACAATAATTCCATAAACACCACCAACCTGAAGAGGCTGAACAAAACCAGGGGTCTCTGGGCTGGCACCCCCCGACCGCGACCCCACGGTGCTCGTGTGACCTCCCTCCCTCCCCGTGCCGGCCCCACGAGGGCTTGGGGGTCCCTTTGTGCGCCGGGGGCTCAGGGTCGGCCACCGCCGGCGAGGGGACAAAGCAGGGCCGGGACAGCCCATGTCAGGCTCTCATTGTTCCCCAGCCCCGGCAGGGCTACAGCTGGCCACGGGTCACACACAGGGGATCCCAGGAATGCCGAATGCTCCGGGAGGCGCGTGCTCGGCCGGCCCGGGGAGCAGATGGCCGCGGCTTTCAATGCATCTGCAGCCCGGGCCGCTTGCTCTGCCCAGAATGAGGCGGCAGCCACCTCTCCCCCCTGCCATCTGCTCCAGCCAGACAGACCTTTGTTCTCCCCCGGAATATATTGCTAATTAAAATGATGATCAGGAGCGCACGCCGAGCCCGCGCCGCTCTGCGCGACACGAGGTGAGCCCGAGCCCCGGTGCTGACGGATCCTGTCCTTCCCAGATCCACAGATCCACTCCCTGGGCCGGGCAGCTGGAGCAGGGACCCCAAAAAACCTGTCACATCTGCACACCCCGCTTTGCCAGGTGTCTGCAGCCCCAGAGCACCAGTCACACCAGTAACACACTTTTTCTGGGCACCCAAAACCCTGGAGTTTCAACCTGAGCCTCCAGAAAGTTTTGCTCCAAGGCCAGGCCACGCTGGAAGGAACTCTGCAGAACACACACAGAGGGTGGGAGCTGAGTGGCTCCAGCAGGCACTGAAGGGACACAGCTGGGATGTGCCAGCAGTTTGTAAAACCTCAAGGCCAGCTTGGATAGGGCTTGGAGCAGCCTGGACTAGTGGAAAGTGTGCCTGCCCATGGAATGAGAAGGGCTTCAGGGTCCTTTCCAACCCAAACCATTCTGGGATTCCATGAACCTGCAGATGGAGGGACCTTTCCCAGAGCAGAGCTGGGGAAGAGGAGGTGACGGATGCATCCCAGAGAGGTTTGGAGATCAGCACAGCCAGCATCCACGGGGACAAGGTCCTGCAGGTCAGAGGGACCCTCAGGACCCCACCGCCACCCCCTGCTCACAAACCCACACCCTACTTTGTCCAAGAGCACCCAAAAAACCCCTGGGGAGGGAGGTCAGGGAGCCTCTCCGGGCAGCCCAGCCCAGAGCAGCCTCTGCTCTCATGTTCACGAGGGCAGGCAGGGAGGGAAGGAAACCTCTCAGACAGAGCCTGAGCCCTTTTAATTGGCACTGCTGGAGAGCAAGCAGCAATTAAGGCGCCCTGTCCCAGTTCTCAGGCCCGGCACAGCCCGGGCCGGGGGCAGGCTTGCGGAACGCGGCAGCGGCGCCGTGTTTGTACACACCACAGGAGAGGGCCGGGCAAGGCTGCTCCCTGCGCCAGATCCCAAGGAGGGATCGGGATCAATCCATCAGGAGCCTCCAGTGCTCCCCTGGGACCCCTCAGCACCTCCCAGCAAGGCATTTCCGTGCAGAGCAAGAGGATCTGCTTTGGAAAATGGGATAGGAATGCTGATAAAGTAAGGATTTCACAAGTTTAGCTTGTTTTCTGCTCCAGTTGCAAGGGAATTAACCATCCCATCATCCCAAAAGGTGCGACAAGCATTCCCAGCAGGAGACTGATCCAGCCCCCCCCCAGCACAGCGTGGTTACACACCAGCTGGGTTAATTAACTGACCTCGTTAATAGACTACCCTTTTACACCTCTGTGACAGCTAAAACCGAGGAGCAAGATTAGAGTAGCCTCTTCCACCAAGGACATCGCTTCCCTGGGGAGCGTGGGCGGATTAACATCGATCCCAAGGTCAGGGCAGCCCATGTGGCCAGCACCAGGAGATGGATGAGCACCCCTGTGGCGGTGAGCAAAGGTCACCGGGAGCAGGGAAAAGCAGCTGGGTGTGGTGGAAAAGCTTTCCTTGGAGGTGTCAGTTTGGGCTTTTTTATCATTTTTAAGCTCAGCTGCATAGGAATAACACCGAAACCCTGGAAAATGGAAATTCCTCCCTTGCTTTCCCACACAGGGTTGGGTGTCCCAGTGCAGAGCCCCCACCCCCAGCTCCCAAGTGAAGCCACGAGACAGAGGAGGGAGAAAGCAGCAGCGCTTCTCCTTCCCAGCGGAAAAACTCCCACCCCACGCTCCTGAATCAACAATACTTGGCACAGCAGGGCAGGCTGGAAGCAGCCCAGCTCCAGGGAAACGCCGCCGTGGCCGTACCCTAACACACACCACCAATCCCAACCACGCGGCTCCTTTGGCTTTCCCGTCTGGGGAAGCACGAGGAGATCCTGGGATTGAAAGCGCTGGCACAAAGAGAGCCACAAATCTGGATCACAAAACCAGGAATGTGGATTTTTGGAGCAATTAGATGCCGCTGTCCCCAAGCAGCTGCCGGCTGCAGAGCTCTGCCGCCCACCAGCCCTTCTGCCGGAGCCACGGCCGGATTTTGGCAGCTGCGCTAATGGATGCGGACGTGCTCCGTCTGCTCCCGGCCCACACCTCGTTAGCCACGGAGGCAGCGGCTCAGCCCTGGCCTAATTGCTGGCCCACGCTGCAGCCAGCGGCGCCAGGAGCACGTCAGCCTCGGCTCCTGCGCGGCTTCCCACGGCACACGGGGCCAGGGAGGTGCTGCCGGCACGGCCGATCCCCGGGGCAGGCAAGGAGGGCAGCCAATGCTTGTAGGAAGGCTCCAAGGACATCCAAACCCCCTTGGATGTGGGGAGCGGTGACATCCAGAGGTGACAAGGCCGCCCCGGCACCCTCCCGTCCCCGCTCACCTCCTGGCTGGACGCGATGTGCGCGGGATGCTCTTCCTCGCCCAGCGGCTCGATGACCGTCACCTCGGCAAAGTCCTCCACCGACTCCTGGAACTCCGGCAGGGAGCGCCGGCCGTAGCGTTTGCCGCCCCTGATGTACTTGGGCTGCGCTTCTGGGGAGCAATCTGGGGAATTCAAGCACAAAGCACATCGGGATTGGGATTTTGGAGCTCTCTCGGGGCTGGTTCGGTTGGAGGAATTTGGAGCACCCAATTGCCAGTGCCATTCCCAGTGGGCAAGTGCCAATGGCCACTCCATCCCTGGACCATCGTTGCCCTCACCATGGCATTGGGTCTGAAGGATTAGAATTGGTTCTGCTCCCCGCCAAAAAATGCTGTCACAAAGTGTAATCAGAGCTTGCCCTTCCTCTTCCTCACCCTTCCCCAAATCCCAGATCCACTGAACAGGATGGGGGGAAACCTCCTCAACCTCACCAAGAGCCTCGGATGGAAAGTCCATCAGGCCTCCTCTCCTTGCACTAATCTCCATTAGCAGCACCGGGCAGGTTTAATTAGGGACAGAGCCGCACTGAGGCAGCTCAAGTCTCCAGATCCCGCAGACACCTGGGCGGCCACCGCCACTTTCCACGGATTTGAATTTCAGCCCCATTAAAAATGCCCAAGCAACCAGGCAAATGGAAAAAAATTGGGCAAGTTTGGAGTCTCTGGGGGCCCGACGGGAGCAGCTGATCCGGGCGACACTGGGGCAGGTCCCAGCCTGAGCTGAGCAGCCGAAGCCAACTGCAAGATCTAAATAACCCTTTGGAGTCGTCATCTAATTACAGGGGCTCCGCATTCCCCGGCTCCAGCTTCCCGCAGCAAGCCTGTGCCTTTGGGGACTGAATTATCCGGGAGCACTGGCAGCCGAGGATCAAAACAAAAAATAAATAAGCACGTTTTGGGCTGTTTTCAGTGAGAATCCTCCGACGTCTGGAGCAGGGGGCAAATTAAACGAAGGACCAAATTAGCCAGGGATTCAATTAGGGGAAGGCTCCGTGCCACGCTTTGTTTCAGTGTTTGCTAACCTGACTGCCGAAACCCCCCCAGGACTCCATCATCTTTTATTTTCCGCCACTCGCGGTGGCAAGAGCAGCAGCTTTTGAAAATTTTATTTGCAGAGGGCTGTGGTATAAAAGAAACGCAAGAGCGCAATACTAATAAGGCACGGGGAAGCTGCTCCACCATTGACAAAGGACACACGGAAAGCAGCAGGTCTCTAAAGCCCCCTACCCAAATGCCTCCTCGGATAATATTCCTTTAGATATGGAAGAAAAGGCTTCAAGCTTGTTAGAGGGGGAAAAAAAAAATATTCCACAACTTAGCTATGCAATGAATTATAAAATACACAGGCCGAGGAGCGCTTTGATTCCTGCAGCCCTGCACTCCATCCAGCCGCGGTGCAGCTCTAGGGAACGAACCCGGCGCCCGTGTTTGAACAAGGCCATTTTAACAAGATTTGCTGCAGCTGGGACTCAGCACATGAAAGTTGGGCGATGGAGTGCGCCGATAGAAAAATCAGGAGGAGACAGGCTGATTAAGGAAGAGCCCCAGAACAAAAGCAAACCTTATCACTCCTATTAAAGCCTGCCCGGTGGTGAACAATCTCCATCCAGCAGCTCTCTCTGAAATGCTAATATTTGTGGCTACTCATTCACCCAGTTATTTTCTCCCTCCCGCACAAGAGAGGGCTGGGGGCTTTGTTTTTCTTCAGAAATCATTTTTATTATTCCTAAGACAGAGCCGTACCTCCGTGCCCATCTGTCCTTGGGGAGGTGGAGGAGGGGGAAGAAGCTGGAATTCAGCAATAGTGAAGCTATGGCTGAATTTCCCCCTGGATTTCCTGAAGAATCCTGATTCCAACCCTGCCACACTGACACTGTTTAACCACTGCTGCAGGTGGAAATCCAATGGTCTGGGGGAAGATCTCCCTGACCACAGCAAGGGGTGGAGAGAGATGGTTTTCAAAGGCCCTTCCAAGCCAAACCACTCTGCGACTCTGAAACACAAGTGCCTTCCCACTGTGCCCCCTGCAAGCACAGGAATGGGAACCACAGGAGCATCTCCCATCCCACATTTGTGTTTTCAGCATCTGCAGCCTGGCAGGGATTTCTTTCTGTGCTCTGAGCGCCATGGGTGAGCTTGTTGGCCTTTTGTAATTAAAAAGCTGTGAAGCCCGAGAACATCCCCAGGAGGGAAAGGTGACCCTTCACAGCTTGAGGAGAGCAAAGTTTGCTCCTGCTTTGCTCCGACTTCCAAACCAGCTGTGCCTGAGCCCAGCTGCTGAGGGGATCCCAGCTCAGGCACCCTGAAATCCTACAATTCAGGCACCCTGAAATCCTGTAATTCAGGCACCGTGAAATCCCACCATTCAGGCACCCTGAAATCCCACAGTTCGGGCACCCTGAAATCCCACAATTCAGGCACCCTGAAATCCCACAATTCAGGCACCCTGAAATCCTGTAATTCAGGCACTCTGAAATCCCATAATTCAAGCACCCTGAAATCCTACAATTCAGGCACCCTGAAATCCCATCTCCAGAGCCAGGGTGCTTTTGTTAGCGCCAGGTTCCAGCTCTTCCCTCAGCACATCCAGCAGCACAAATCCATCTCCTTTCCAGCACCATCACCTCTCAGGTGGCCATGGATCTCCCCATCCTCTGAGCCTCTCCATGTCCTGATTTCCCAACCAAACCCCCAGAACAGCACCTGATGCCCCAACATTCCCACCATTCCCAATATTTAGGGAATGCTGAGCACACACTTCAGCAAAAAGCAGCCCCCTGAGCTCAGGATGAGCTGAACTGGCTCTCCTTCCCAACCAAAACTGAGGGGGAAGGATTAGAGAATCATTAAGGTTGGAAAAAACCTCCAAGATCAAGATGGAAAGAGATGGAAAAAGCTGATGGAAAGAGCTGCTCCATCCACATGTGCTTTCAGAAGGAGATGTCAAAATCAAGCCTTTCCCTGAGGCAGATGCCCATGAGACAGCCCTGGGTGCTGTTTATCCCCAAAAATGCCAAATATCCCCCCGGACTGAACCGAGGGGAGGATGCTCTGGTGCCCACTGCTCCCCCCAGGAGCAAGGTGAGATGCTGCTGCTCACACCCTCAGTTTGTGTGGCTGAGAAATCACCAAGAAAGGAGAAAAAAAGAGAAAAATAAAATAGGTTGGGCCCTCCTTGCTTCCCACAGCCCTCGGCAATGCATGGGCTTAGTAAAACACACTCCAGAGCTGGTGCCTAATTAGACACTGGGGTCTGGTCTGCCCCCCTGAACTGCCCTTGGGCTGGGAGAAGAAACCTCTCACCTTCCTGCCCACTGCCCAGAGGGTTTGTGGCCCTCAAAGTGCCCCCTGAAATAAAATCACCCCCCTAAGTCTGTATTTCACGAGTCCCCCCCGATTTAAGTGCCGCGGACAGAAGCCATCAATTCCCTTTCTCGCTCCCCCCGTCCATCCCGGCACTGAAACCTCTCCACGGCTGGAGATTTACACTTGATTTTCTGCCTTTCTGCGCCAGATAAGTCATTTCAAAATCCTGCTCTGCCCTCAGATGGGGAGGGAGGGGGGCTCCCTTCCCTGGGCCCGGCATCAAAGCCCTGGAGCGCAGACAAAAGGGGGTTTAGAGCAGGGAGACCCTCATCCCTCAATCCCACTGGCGTTTGGAGGTGAAATTAATTTCTCTGCTGCTTAAGATTTGGGAGGGAGGGAGGGATGTTCCAACTGCTGGGCAAAGCAGCCAGGATCTGCTAAATCCTAATCCCCTGAGGCACCAGGTATGTCTGAACTCCCCCAAGTCCCTATTTCATCATTCAGGCTCAGTGGTGGAGACAGAGAGCAGTCGTGGCTGGGTCATCGCAACCCAAAATCAAGGTTTTTTGACCCAAAACTATTGTCTGTGCCTCAACCAGCCCTGTCTGGGCAGTGGCACTGCTTTTATCCCAGGGCTGAACAACCCTTCCCCATGGATGGGGTTTTTCCAAAGGGCATCAGCCCCCCAGCTCCTTTTTGGGATGGTACTTCTGTTATCTCCAGAAGGAGAAGGGAAAAACTGGGCAGGAAAAAGCCCAAACCCCCTCGTGACCGTGGGGACGATGGCGTCAATCTGCTCTTTAATTTCTCCTGGGTGCTCCTGTAATCCTGCACTCCACCCCGGTAATCCCTCCCTAGCTCAGCTTCCACACACTTTTTATTTGCTATAATGGCCAGGAAAAAAGCCTCATTTTTTTTTCCCCCCTAATCTCCCACACAACTGATTTTTTTTTCTTCCTTTCTGCACCCTTAAATCTATTTTATTGTCCCCCCACACTGCTGCAGTGACCCGTGGACAAAGAGCAGAGGTGGCAGCAGGACCCAGCCTGGTCCCACGGGCCTCAAGAGCTAAAACGGTGATTATTTCAAACCACATTTAAACCTTTTTCTGCTTTTCCTGGAATCTCCCCATCCCTCTTCCCAGCAGAGCCAGGCTTTGCCCAGCCAGCTGATGCTCTGGTTCACAGCTGGGTCTGTGTCCCCACGCTGACATCCTCGAGGGGACAGAGCTGATGGCAGCACTCTGGAGCTCTGCCTGCCTTGGTTCTCAGGGCAAAGTGCCTGCAGCACCATCCTCCCTGCCAGCCTCCCCTCTGCAAAGGCAATTTAGCCTCTTTGCCAAGAGAAAAAATAATATCAATATCTCAGCTGCTCTCTGCAAGCCTGAGAGCCTCTCCCACCCGAAATGAGGAAACCCATGGGCTGCTTCTGCAGGAACTGTTGGCTCCTTGTCCCCAGCCCTGGGTCCTGCTGACTCAAACAGAAGCAGTTTGGGTGGAAAGGACCTTGAAACTCATCTCATCCCCCCAGCCATGGGCAGGGACACCTCCCACTGTCCCAGGTTGCTCCAAGCCCTGTCCAGCCTGGCCTGGGACACTGCCAGGGATCCAGGGGCAGCCACAGCTGCTCTGGGCACCTGTGCCAGGGCCTGCCCACCCTCCCAAACAGGAATTCCCAATTCCCAATATCCCATCCATCCCTGCCCTCTGCCAGGGGAGCCGTTCCCTGTGTCCTGTCCCTCCAGCCCCTGTAAATAATTCCTTTCCCTGGTTCTTTTTGGCTCCCTTCAGGTACTGGCAGGGGCTGTAAGCTCTTCCCAAAGCCTTCCCATCTCCAGGCTGAGCAATCCCAGTTCCCTCAGCCTCTCCTCACTGCAGAGGAGCTGTGTCCCTCATCCAACAGCTCCGTGTCCCTCCTGTCACCCCCTGGCCCTTGAGCCCTTCCCCCCGAGCGGGCAGCACCCTTGGGGACACGGCTGTGGGATTCCCTCGGCTGTGTCACACAGACAGAGTGACAGCACAGTCCTGCAGTGCTGCCAGACCCCAGTGACCTCCCCATCACCCAAATCCCTGCCTAAAACCACAGCAGCGCAGCACACACACACCTCCTTCCAGAGCAAACTCCCCAGACGCAGCCAACAGCCTCAAAATCTCCGCTTCTCCCCCCTCCGATCCCCCCCAAATTAAATTTTCATTTAAATGATACGATTTAGAGCTCTTAACTCAATTTTTCCCGAGCCTGGGGGGGGCTGGAACACCAGCATTTCCACACTCCCTGACAGTTTGACACCGACAGCACAAAGCAGCTTGTTCTCCAAATCTCCAGTTTGATCTAAATTAAAAGAAGCAAAGACTTCAGCGTTAACCAACCTGTCAAAATGCATTAAAAATAAAATGCCTCCCAGGCCTGCCTGGCTCTGGCTCCCTACCTGCACCCCACGCCCTTTGATTTCCTGCCATTCCAAGCCCAGCTGACAAACGTGTCCCCAAGGAGGGCTCTCCAGCTTCACTTGTAATTTCCCCCGCGATAACCCCAAATTTAGCCCTTTCTGGAAGCTTTATTTACATTTCAATCAAGCTGGAGCTTCTCAGCCATATGATTCCCCAATAAATGCAGGATGCTGGATTAGTTCTGGTTCTCGGGGGTTGCCTCCTGCTCTGTGCCAGCTCTTCCCCAAGGGATGGGGGCAGATCCAACCAGGGATGCTCCCCCCTCGCTCCCAAACACCCACTGACCCCCACCTGGAAATTCCATTAAGGAATGCCAGGTGCAGGAGCTGCCATCACCTCTCTCTGAGCTCTAAGAGCTTTGGAAATGAGAGGTGGAAAATAAAAAATAACCCATCAATCACACCTCTTCAACCCTGCAGTTTCTGCAGCCTATTTAAAGGGGAAAGTTGTAATTTTGCTGGCAGGCTGCTCTCTCTCTCAAGAGTGGGATGCTCCAGGAGGAGAAACCTGGAGTTTCCCTCTCCCCCTTTGCTAAGCTGTTTTCTCCTTGGGGGATTTGGCTCCCCTGCTGCTCCAAAGGCAGGATTAGGGATTTACATACAGGTGTGATCCCAGCTGGAGCTGCAGGGCTCAGCACAGCCCCACAGCTCCCAGTGCTCCCAGTCCCTGCTGCGCACCGAGCGCTCAAACCTCACTTTTCTAAAAATTTTCAAGGCACACTGGAACAAAGCAAGGAAAAATCAGGGCATTGAGGACTCAAAACTGCCCCATCCCTGGGAGTGTCCCAGGCCAGGCTGGGTGGGGCTTGGAGCACCCTGGGATGGGGGAAGGTGGTGGAAGGAATTCCATTCCCTGCCCATGGGATGAGATGAACTTTAAGGTCCCTTGCACCCAAACCATCCTGGAATTCTCTGACCAGCCCCAGCCTGGCTTCTCAGGGGGTTCACTCGCTCAGGAACACCTCTGGCACAGCCTGACTGTTTCCTAGGAGGAATACAGAGAAATTTCCTACATCTCACTCATCTCACACACAAGGAAACAGAATGGAGTTAAAAAACATCAAAATCAACACCAGTCCCAGCTGGGAAAAAGCAGCAGCAGCAGTAGCATTAATTCTACCTAAATCTAGATTTAATGGCATTAAATCTACCATTTCACTGCCTGGCAACAACTCTCTGCTCCTAAAGCATCCCCAGCCACCAGGAATGGTGTAGAATGGAGAAACACTTTTGTACAGCCTCCAAAACAGACCTCAACTCTCTTTTCACCCAAAATCAGCCTTTTGTGCTTGGATGGCCAATATCAGCCCCTAAAAAACCACTTTCTCTTCTAAGTTCATCTCTTTGCCAATGAAAATGGACTGTTTTAAGTAATTTCAGTCTTTACCTGGTTCTTGGAAGTGCTCTTCATTTGACAGGGTTCTGGATAAGATGAGGATAAGTGCTTCTTTAAACTGATCAAAGTGGACCTGCAGCAAGAAATAAAGAAGAAAAGAGGAAATTAGCTGGTGCAGAGAGTTAAATACGAGGCCAATAATCCAGCAGGGAGGTGGGCAGCAGTGGGAATCACTCAGACCACCAGGCCTGTGCCACCAGCCTGGCAAGGGGCACCAGGAGCCCTGGGGAAGTGACAGCAAGGGACACGGAGACACAGCCAGCACCTCTGGCACATGGAAAGAATTATTGTGAGCACAGAATGACCCAAAGGCACTGATTTCATGCGCTGATTGGGTTTTCCCATCCAGCAAGAGGCCACAATAACACATCCAAAGGAGCAGGGAGCATCTCCATCACTTGACATGACCCAGGGTCAGGGGTTCCCACAGCAAGACACCATTCCTGATCAGGGATGGGATATTCCATGGTGGAAGTGCTCCACTGCCCTAATGAAGCACCAAAAACCACTTTCCAAAGTGGTTTCCAAACTTTTCACCAGGAAAATCCCTCCCTTTCCAGGGCAGCCCTGCCCCAGCTCTGCGAGGGCTGAACCAGGAATACCACACCTGGAGTGTGGCTGGGGAAAAACAGGGATGATCCCACCACCGAGGGGGGTTTTTCCCTCCTTTTTCCATCTGTGCCTTCCTGGAAAGCCTCGAGCCTGCAGGCAGGAACAGTCACAGAGAGGCTGCAGCATCCTCCGCAGCCGCGCCGGGGAATGTCAGCAATTCCAGCCCAGGGGGACACGGAAACCCAGGGACAGCTGGAGAAGCTATTTGCCATGGGTCAGTGGCGAGGCAGAGCTGCCTGCTACCATTTCTTTTGGCTAAATAAATCGTGGAGGAATTTTGAGCGTGGAACAAGGGGTTTTGTATTTAAAGGAACCCAGTGAGGCTGCTCTGGCTGGCAGAGTGAGGACCCAGAGCTGCGGTCAGAGGGATTTTCATGCTCTTGGGGGAGGAAACAGCAGCCAAGTTCAGGTCTGAAGCTCTCCAGCTTGGTTTTGGGGGTCAAGCAAACTCAAAAAAAGGTCCCAGGCAGGGAAGGTGAGACTTGGGAGTACAGGGGAGCACCTCATGCCACAGCTCCGGCCGTGCCAACCTCGCCTGCAGCTTTAAACATCTTTAAACACAATTAAAAAATATGTTCAGCAAAGAAGCTCATCAGGAATGCCTTCAGCTGAATACTAATTGCTGCCATCCATTTCCAAACACTGGTGCACTTCAAAAAGGACAGTTTACAGAGATGGGAGAATTTCCCCGATTAAAAAAAAACTTGACATTTCGACTAAATGAGGATGAATAAAAGATGAGGGTATTCGAATTACAGGTTCCCTCCCCGTGGGATCCTCTCGGGAAGGGAACTGTGACAAAAGGCAGAGCCAGTCCCTCGGATGGGCACTGGGTCTGGATGGGACCTCACAGCAGCAAGGAAACAAAATTCATTTTGCATCCCTCATGCAAAAACACGGAATTAAATAAAGGAAAACCACCTGGGCAGGTGGGCAGCACCACCAACATCACCTGCTGTGCACAATGAGTCCCACAAGTCGTGTCTGCACTGAGGAACAGGAGGAAGGAGCAAGGGGCTGAGCCCTCGCTCCCTGCTCGGGGACAGATGGCCCTGAGCGGTCACTCTGGGACTTTACCATGACCACGACACCCCAAGGACCTCCATGGAAGCTCAGGAGCAGGATGTGGCCATCCTGCGCTGCACAGCAGGATTGCAAATGCAAATCAGCAGCACAGGGACAGGCACAGGCACAGGGGGTCCCCAACACCATCCTCACTGTGGAGGTGGAGCCCCAGCTGGCAGAGGGAGGAGATTTTTCCCCAGGATGGGCCAGAGGTTTTCCTGACACCAGATAAGCAGCAAAACCAGGCTGTGGTGCATGTTTGACCTTGGATGGTGCCTGCCTGCACACAGAGAGTGTGAGAAACACCACTGATAAAACGAGAGCTACGCTCCAGCACAAGGCAGGCAGGGCAGCCACGGGACAGCAATCCACAAATGCTGCAGAAATAAATCCTCCTGGGACGCTGGGGAGGCCCTGGCACAGGTTCCCCATCCCTGTCAGTGTCCAAGGACAGGCTGGATGGGGCTCAGAGCAACCTGGGGTAGTGGAAGGTGTGGAGCACGAGATGAGCTTTGAGGTCCTTTCCAACCCAACCCACTCTGATTCCACAACTGTATTTTGGTGTTGCTAATTGTGGATCTGCTCCTGGGGGTCTCTCAGCAATCTGGGGCTGATTTTTGAGGTCCTTTGAGGTCCTTTCCAACCCAAACCACTCTGATTCCACGATTATATTTTGGTGTTGCTAATTGTGGATCTGCTCCTGGGGGTCTCTCAGCAATCTGGGGCTGATCCCAACCAGCCAGCACGCAGTGGGGTTTGGGAGGTGATGCACAACGTGCCCACCCAGGATCAGGGTGGCAGGACACAAACCCCACTGAAGGGCCAGGCCAACTCCCCAGCGAGCAGAATTTTCCCAGAAGGAGTAAATCAGAGGCCAGCAAGACAAACACAACACCGGAGAGGCACAGCCAGCCCAGCCCAGCCTCCCCACGGCCACCAGGGACCAACCCAAGCTGCGGCTGCTGAGCAACCCCAGCTCCTCCAAGAAATGCCCACGCCTCTTCCCAGGCAGCTCCCTTGAAGCCGTGACTGATTAGCACTAGAAAGAGCCATGTGCCGTGCCAAGGTACCTGCTGCTTCCCGCTGAGCCCCTGCCATGCAGAGCGCTTGGCACAGCCGGGACAGACCGGCAGGAGTGGCTCCTTCCACATCCCTGCCCTTGATCTGCAGCAGAGCCCCGTTCCCAAAGCTCTGTCCCTGTCTGCTGAGTCCTTCCAGCACAGCAGCCAGAAGGCTGGAGAGGTGAATGTTTAGTGGGGAGGTATAGAATTAGAGAAAATCCTGAGCTGGAAGGACCCACAAGGATCAGAGTCCAGCTCCTGCCCTGCACAAACACCCCAACAATCCCACCCTGGGCATCCTTGGGAGTGCTGTCCCAAGCACTCCTGGAGCTCTGGCAGCCTCGGGGCCATGCCCATTCCCTGGGGAGGCTGGCAGTGCCCAGCCCACCTCTCCCTGATCTCCAACCTAAACCTCTCCCAGCACAGCTCCAGCCATTCCCTCGGCTCCTAACAAGCCAATCTTGCAGAACATCAGAACAGAGCAGCCTTGCACCCAAGCCCCCAGCCCGGCCCAAAACCCCACAGGGCATTGGGGAAAGAGTGTCACTGCAGGCACCGAGGGAGGATATTGTGCAAGAGGTCACAGGCAGTGGCATTGAAGGGAGCTGATGGTGAAACCCACGCCACGGTGTCCTTGCTGCAGGCTGCAAACGCAGGAGTGCAGGTGAAACCTGAGCTCCCATCCCTGCCCAAGGACAGTGCCAAGGACAGTCCCTGCGCAGGGCTGGAGGTGCCTGACTTCACAGCATCCCACGGGGGCTTGGGTTGGAAGGACCTTAAATCCCATCCCATCCCACCCCTGCCATGGCAGGGACACCTTCCACCATCCCAGGCTACTCCAAGCCCTGTCCAGCCTGGCCTGGGACACTGCCAGGGACAGGGTTTGACTCGCAGGGACTCACTCCCACCCCTGCACATCACCCAAGCATGGCCATCAGTGTCCCCAGGACAGCACTGTGAGTTTGCTGCTGTCAAAGGGCACAGAGAGGGCAGCCAGGCAGGCACAGCAACAGCCATCCCCTTGCTCCTGCCATCCAGGGTGAGGGGAAACAGCTCTCCTGAGGAATCCCAGGAATGGCTGCAAGCATCACCTCCGCATACAGTCCTGTGAGCAGAACAGTTCTGGGGTGGTGTGGCTCTGCCACGAGTCAGGGCAGGATTTACACCCCACAGCAGACCCTATTAATCCCCAAACCATCCCGGGGGAGGCAGCACATCCAGGCCCTCTCCAGATGCCAGCTCAGCTCCCAGTCCCTGCCATCAGCACAAGGTGATCTCTAAGGTCCCCCACCAACCCCAACCATTCTGCGATCCCCTGATCCCAGAGCATTCATCCTGGAGCAGAGCCCCCGGCACAAAGGCAAGCACGTGGCCCCACTGAGTTGCCCCCGAGCAGACAAAACCTTCCCCCGCTGCCCCCCTCCCTGGTGCCCTCCCATAAATCCCGGCCCCTGGAAGTGCAGGAACAAAGGCTGGGACCATCTGCGGCGAGGGGCGCGGGGCAGGTGCTAGAAGGCTGTGCTCAGGAGCAGCGTGCTTGCTGCTGCTCTCCCGAGGAGCTTCCTAGGAAACCCCAAGGATCCGAGAGGTTTTCAGTCTGGCTCACACTCAGACACGAGCCATGGCTGCTGCTAACAAGCACAGACACCAGGGAGATGGAGGAGAGGCAGGGGATGGAGATTATCCTGAGGCTCCAGGCGCAGGTTGTAAGGGAAAAGCATCCCCAAAGACAGAATGAAATAAAATATTTCAGGGAATGAAATAAAATGGGATGCCCCGGGATAGCCTGCAGGATGGAGCTCCCAGCTGGGATGGGGTGTGTGTGACCTGGAGCTTGGAATGCTTTAACAGGGGGGGTTGGTGCCCTGCCCAGCTGTGACAGACACATCCTCAGTGCTGCCCTTCCTTTCTCTCCATGCCACCACCCCGCAAGGGGCAAAGCCAGGTGACAGAACAAGGGGAAATGGCTTTAAGCTGAAGGAGTGAAGCTTTAGATTGGATGTTAGGAAGAAATTCTTCCCTGGGAGGGTGGGCAGGCCCTGGCACAGGTGCCCAGAGAAGCTGTGGCTGCCCCTGGATCCCTGGCAGTGTCCAGGGCCAGGCTGGACAGGGCTGGGAGCAGCCTGGGACAGTGGAAGGTGTCCCTGCCATGGCGGGGGTTGGAACAGGACGATCTATAAATTCCTTCCAACCCAAACCATTCCATGATTCTTTGATAACAGCATCCGAGTGGTGGATGGATGCTCAAGACAACAGAGCAGCACAGAAAGTCTCTGGTGCTCCAGAAAATGCCAAACTGCAATTCCAAAGGTCAGCAACCTCTGCCTGGATCCATCCCTGCTCCAGCTCCTGCACCACTCACTGTCAGCAGAGCTCCCAACGCCAGGGCAGGCGAGGAAAAGGAGGGAAAAGGAAAAAATCCTTTGTTTGTTAAAGGAATGATTTTGTTTGTGAAAGCTGCGGTTTGATCGGAAATTGGAGTCAGGACGGCTGCTTGTCTGTTCAGAGCCCTGGCTGCCCTGCTCCACATCTCTCTGATTTTAATGAGCAGTGATGGGATTTCAGGGTGATTTCCAGGGAAGGATCTAATGCACTCTGAGCACGGCGTGCCGGGAAAGACGAAACGCGGAACACAAGGACATCCACGCTGAACGTGCAGATCCCCCCAGGGCCAGCAGCTTCTGCTCTGGCATTTAACTCCATCAAGGTACAACCACAACGGAAAAATGGCTTTGGGAGGCCACCAACACACACGGACAAAGGTGGCTCAGGCAGCAACGGCCTGAGCGGGACAAGATTCTCTACCTTGGAGAAACGTGCGTGACTGCACGTGGCCTCTCCAGTCTAACTACAGCTTAAGCCAGCGTAAATCACAGGCTCAAGGCCTGGATTTAGGTCCTTGTCGCATCCCAAGTGGCGCAGAGTTTGTGCAAGCACCTGGGGAGCTGGTTTGGGGAGGTGACCCAGGGAACTGGCGCCGGGGGCACGGGCACTGCGTGAGCCCAGCGCTGGCACACGGACAGCCAGGACCTGGCACTTGCTCTGGCTTTGGGAAAGCACACCAGGGCACAGGGCTAAGCCTAAAGGTGGTGGTTTCTGGGCTCCAGACCACCTCCCATCAGGGCAGACACAGCAGTGACCATTTCCCTTCCCTGTTATCACCAATTCTCTCCGAAGCTGCCCTGCGCCCACCCCGCTGAACAGACCCCACCCCACAAGTCCTGCAGTGCCAGAGCCTCAGGAACGCTGGATACACACAAATTAGAGACATTCAGTCTCTTCCCAAGACCATTCCATGCACACAGGCACTGCCCAGCCCCCCATCTCCCCAGATCCTTACCCTGCCTAGGAGGTTTCCTTGGAGCAGGGTCTGCTGCAGTGCCGGGGCCACCTCCTCCAGGTGCAGCATGTGGCAGAGGTCGGTGAGCTCCTCCTGCCCCAGGGACCCCGTGCCCGTGCTGTCGAAGCTGTCGAAGAGCTCCTTGAGGCGAGCTTCATACTGGTCCTGCTCAGCTTCATCCATCCCATAGCCTGCCACGCTCACCTGCGGGGAGAGACAGGGCAGGTGACCGCTGGCCATGGTGTCCACGGCGTGGGACAGCAAAAATCCCCACGGGCTGGGACAGGAGCTGCCCACGAGGCTGTCTGGGGTCGTGTTCAGTGCCCCACTGCTGCTCCTGCCTCTCCCATCCCACTAGGAGAAGAAGTCCCAGACTGAGGGGAAAACGCCTGCAGAACCAAACCCTGGGGAGGGGACAGCCCAGGGGGCACGGCCAGCCCCAGGTGGCACGTCCCTACGTGCCAGCTCACGCCGACTCTGGGAGAGGCTCGTTTAGGCTCAGCTGGAGCAGCCAAGGTGCTGCAGGGGAAAATTGTTCCCTTGAGCTCCACTGCTCCCCAGGTGTTGCAGGTGATGCTTTGGTGAGAAGATAAACAACCACCCCGGAGCTGCAGGGAGCAGAGTGTGGGGCTCTGCCCAGGGAGGGGAGGGCAGCAGACCCCAACCCAAACCCTTCAGGCTCCTGTGCCCACCCCTACGTGAGCACAGCACACCCCTGTGCTAGAGATGGGATCAAGGAGTCCTTCAGGTTGGAAAAAACCTCCAAGATCAAGTCCAGCTGCCAAGCACTGCTCTCCCGCAGGTATTTCAGGTCAAACCCTGGCTGAAGGCAGAGGAGGGTTTGACAGGCAGCAAACCCCAGCGTGGGGACAGCCAAAATATCCCCAGTGTCCTGCAGCAGGCACACGGAGCCCAGCTGGTGACCCTAGGTCACCTAAGGCCTTCATCCTCCCCTCCAAGCCTAGCCTTCACCCCTCTCATCCACTGCTCACAGAGGATCCCAGCCCCAGAACTGTTCTGCCAGGGGAGTGGAGGGAAATTTCCCATCTGAAATGAAAGATTTGGCTGGATCCATTTGCCCAGCCGGGCTTGGGGTGGCAGCAGTGTCACCCAGTGTGCCACCACACAGCCTCGCTGTGGACGTGCCACCACCCTGGGGGCACCGCCGGCCTGTCACCATCCTCACTGGGTGCACCAAGTGACAACTGGCACTGCAGGGACCTGACATCCCATGGACCCAACCGGGCACCCCGGGATGCTTGGGCAGCCTCAGCCACAGGAATTTCATTTGGTGACACTGCTGCAGCTTGTCTCAGCCCCATTTCCCCAAGCAGGGGGTCCTACCCAAACCCCTCCCATGGAGCAGCCCCCTCTCCTCCTCGCAGGGTCTCAGTGTCACCAGCAGCACTCCTGCACACCCAGAATGAGCAGAGCTGCCCCACCCCAAGCAGGAAATCTCCAGGGCAGGCACTGCAGCAGCCGTGTCCTTGATCTCCCTGGAGCAGATGCCATCCTCGGCATGCCACATCTGCTGAGCGAGGCAGGGCTGGTGCCAGGCAGCACGCAGGGACAGGGACAGCCCGGCCAGGCTGGCCTTCCTCCTGCATGCCACGGACAAGGATGGCCACGGACACTCCAGAGAGTGGACAATCCCTCCACCTGAGCCTCACACTCTCCCTGCCCCATTTTTTCCCCCCAAATCCCTCTTGAGCTGACTTCTCACAGCGCCCAAGTGCTGTGGGGAGGAGGGAGGGTGCAGACATTTGACCTGGGGCACAGAGGAGGAGGCAGCACCCAAAAATTCGGGTGCCTGCGAGCAGGAGGAAGGCAACAAACTCGTTTCCATTCCCACACTGGCAACCCCATTTCCCACCTGCACCCACGGTGGCTGGATCTGGTGTTGGGGAGCCCTGCCCGCCGCCCCAAAACTCACAGCCAAGCCTCCAGCAAAGATGACTCCAAGCCACAGAGCTTCCCAAGCATTTTTGAAGCTCTTATCTTCAGGGTCAGCCCCTCCTGCGCCCCCAGAGGTGTCTCCAGCACCTGACCCTACTGCTACACTGCCAGAACTAGTTTCCCCAGTTTGTGCAGAGAGCTAAATGCCACCTCCCAGTATGTCCCCGAGCATCCCTGCTGGTGACCGGGATCATCCCCACAGTGCCACACCAACAGAGAGCCCCAAAAACTCACCCTGGGCACATCCAGATGGAGAAAGCATCGGGGAGATGCGAGAAAAACACAATCCCCGCAGGAAAAGAGCATCAGGTGTGCCGTCCCCACCTCGGGGCACACCTGCCCTACAGCCCAGGTGAGTTTTGGCAAGGACAGTGCCAGCCTCACACGTCCCCACGGCAAGGGACAGCCGGAGCTCAGGGGGACCGAGGCAGCCCTGCCCAGCCTGGGAAAGGGATTTCCTGCTTGCCAGCACCGGGAATCAGCAGCGAGGCCGGGGCTGCTTGCCTACCTGCAGTCAGCGAGGGCAGGAGCTGCCAGCAGCCCGGCGAGCCCGCGATCCTGCACAACCTCCATCTTAGGCAGGCGGCTCCGGCACGCAGCCGGCGCCGCAAGGTGACCCAAGATGCCTACTCCCGCCTGAATTATTCAGCAGCGCTTCCACAGGGGGAAAAACCACCCGAGCCTCCTACCTGAGGAGCTGGCGAGGCCGCCTGGCATCACCCGGCAGTCACAATAATGAGGTCAGTGGCATCAGAGCCCCGGCGCGCAGCCACCTCCAGCGCCCGCGACGGGGACTGGCGGCGGGGAAGGGGCTCGGAGGGGAGGGGGGACACACCAGAGGCACACAAAGCCCGAATTAAAGGCTGGCCTTTCATCTCTGCTCCAGATGGGCCAGCAGCTGAGATGCAGGGGCGGCCGGGATAATAGGGGCAGGCGGGCAGCAGCTGAGCGGGGGCTCCCCGATCCCCCCCAAGGAGGAGAGGGGCTGGTCCCTGCACAGGGCATCACTTTGTTCAGATTTATTGCTGGCCTTCTGTGTCGTTTCAAGTCGCCCAGAATGACCAGCTTGGGCAGACAGTGCTGAAAAGTGCAGATTTAGGAGAGTCAGCACCACATTATTCCTTATTTCTGTTCTCCTTATTGCAAGCCTGGGGAAGCAAAGCGCTCCGGGATGATGAGAAGAGGAAGTTTTCACCGGCATTTCTTTCCTGTCTTTAAATCCACCCCCTCCTGAGAGCCAGATAACCTTCACAGCACACAATGTAGGGGCCTGATAGGACTAAATTCTCGGCTAAATTTAACTCAAACAATATAGGCTTAAACAGTAATTACTGCTTCGCATATTAAGTGCCTGGAATCAATATCAACTTTAGCCTGGAGCTAATGAAGACACAGATTACCTGGTCAATCAATGGCATCAGCAAGTAAAAACACCACAATTAGCACAATTACCTTTTTTTGGGGGGGGTGGGTGGTGGTGAAAACAGTATGAATTATAGAATATCAGAATGACTTGGGTTGGAAGGGACTTTAAAGGCCATCTAATTCCAACGCCCTGCCATGGGCAGGGACTCTTTCCCCTAAATTAATTTAAAAAATCCCATTTGCTGCTGCTCAAGGGCACAAGATGGCGATTTTGGGGATGCTCTGCCTGGATACCCCCATGAACTGCATCACCAACCAGGGCTACCTCACCCTTATCGCAACCTGCCCTCCATGGAAGCCATCACCTCCAAGAGACAGGGAGGGAAACCATGGTTTTGCTGCTACTCTTGATCACCTCAGCTCAAATGAGGGCCTGGCAATTAGCAGTAATTACCCAGCGGGGCAGCCTGCTGTGGCCACCTCCAAGACACAAGCACCCACTCCTGGGGATGTCACTGCTCCGGAGTGTCCCCCTGTGCTGGAGACCACAGCCACACGTGGGCAGTTTAAAAGCAACCTTCCCTTCCCCCTGCACTTGTGACAGGCACGGTGATGTGAACACAGCTGCCAAAACCCACCAGGACCCCAGCTTTTAATGGCGGGTTGATATGAGATGCCCAGCAGCCACCAAAACCAGAGCACGGAGCCCTTGCTGGAGAGCCAGAGGTGAGGTTGTCTCTCACTCATTATCTCCTTCCCCTAATGAACCATCTCATCCATCACAGCTGCAGCCCAGCGGCTGTGCTGAATCACAGAATGACCTGAGCTGGAAGGGTCCCACAGAGATCATGGATCCAACCCCTGGCCCTGCACAGACACCCCAACAATCCCACCCTGGGAACATTTTCCAGATGGCCCTGGAGCTTTGGGCCATGTCCATTCCTGAGGAGCCCGAATGGGGGGAAAACCATTTCCTGACATCCAACCTAACCCCCCCAAAACACAGCTTCATGCTGCTCCTTCGGGTCCTGACACTGGTCACCAAGGAGCTCAGTGTCCTGTCCCCGTGTACACCCCAAAACCCCACACCGCCTCGGGGCAATTCTGCAGCTCAGCCCACCCTGCGACACCCCATCCCCTCCCGGAGCAGCAGCCCCACAAAGGGTCACCGCGAGAAACCAAAGGGAAAGGGCAAAACAAAACCCCAAAGGACAATGAGGCACCTAAACGTCAGTAAATCACTCGACAGCACGCCCAGCTCTTCAAGGGTCACCACCAGAGTCAGCCTTACAGCTGGCGGCTCCTCCTCCCCATTGACCACGCTCATAATTTCCCCTTTGCGCCTCAATGCCACCTCTGCCCGCGCACCCCAAAACACCCCCGGACCCTCCAAAGTTGGCAGAGAGCAGCGATCCTGTTAACCAAGCTCCACTCCAGATTAGCAAAGCAGCGATGGCGTATAAAAGCACTATAAATTTATGTAAAGAGCTTCAAAAGCAGCGCAGCGGTTTGAATATTCACGCCAGCCCGGTATTTGCATTGTAATAGGGCTTTTCACTCCCAGCCTTCCCTCCGTAAGGAAAAACAAAGCGCCCATCTGGTTTGATTTTGCAAATCGGGCTGGAGTCGCTCTGCACTAACTCGGGGAGCCCCGGGTGCGATAAAGCCCAAGGTGGAGGCACAAAGCTGATTATTTCAGAAGTAAACAAAGCGAGCCGGTAATTTATCCAGCGATGCCTCGCGCCGGGAAATGAGGGATTCGGTAATTCCCGCGGAGCTCAGCCCTGCGCCGGCTCCGATAAAGCCGGGCCGTGCTGAATCACGGCGATAACGCGACCATCGCCTTCCCTCCGCTCCGGTTTGGGGAGCGCAAGGGGAAGAGGAGCAGGGTACACCCGAACTGTCACCCAGCCGAGCTGTCACCCAGCAAAATCGCAGCACCGGAACCTGCCAGGCTGTGGATTTGGGCTTTCCTGGCTCCCAGCCTCGGCTCCATCCTTACAGGGATGCTCCGAGGGAGACGGGCCCACGGTTGGTGACCAGACAGCAGATGCTGTCTGCCACCCTGGTGACAGCGAGAGCTTCGCCGATGACAAAACAACTGCTGTTATTAATTCCTCCAGCCACAGCCGGCAGCTTGCAGGGCTCAGCCCGGGGAGAGCAGTCCAGAACGCGCTGCCAGCGTTTGGAGCGCCACTCCGGGGACAGGGACACACGCCGGGATGGTGGCCTTGGCACCGGTACCTGTCACCCCGCGGGACCGCTGCCACCTGCGCAAAGGGGACCTTCGGCGTGGCACCCCCACCCAGACAGCCCTGAAACCGCCACGGAACCCTCCGCTACAATTCCCAATCCCCATCACCCCCTTCCTCCAGCATCCCCCCCTCCCCTCCAGCATCCCCTTCCTGCAGCATCCCCCGGCCCGGAGCCCCTTCCCCAGGCACCCACCTCGCCGTGCGCCCCTTCCCCGCCGGCCCGTCCCGGCGCCCCGCACACGCGGCCGCCCCGCCGGGAAGGGCCGGGCCGGGCAGGGAAGGGAAGGGGCGGGCTGCGCCCCGGCACCGCCCGCGGAGGAGGGACCGGGGCGGACGGCGCTCCCCCCGCCCCGGGGCTCGGTGCTCCCCTTGCCCTTCTCCCGCCCCCGTTCCCGTCCGGGCCTCACCGGTGCCGGTGCCCGCGGGCGCGGCGGGGCTGGCGGAGCGCTCGGAGCGTTGCGGACCGGGGGAGGTCCCGCGTTCAAATGCGGCCGCGTTTATTGGGCCGAGGCTCGGGGGCGGCCCCGGGGCGGGGGGACCGGCGGCCTTTGTGCGGCGCCGCCCGGGAACGCCCCCCGGCACCGGGGACAGCTGCGGGGGTCTGCCGGGATGTCCCGCGGCCCTGGGCCACCGACGTGTCCCCGCTGCTCCTCACCCGCGTGGCATCACCCCGACTCCCCGCTGTCGTGTCCCCGAGGGTGGCATCACCCCGGCTTCCCGCTGCCGTGTCTCCGAGGGTGGCATCACCCCGGCTTCCCGCTGTCGTGTCCCCCAGGGTGGCATCACCCCGACTCCCCGCTGTCGTGTCCCCCAGGGTGGCATCACCCCGACTCCCCGCTGTCGTGTCCCCCAGGGTGGCATCACCCCGACTCCCCGCTGTCGTGTCCCCGAGGGTGGCATCACCCCAACTTCCCGTTGTCCTGCACCTCGGGACAGTATAACCCTGGGTCCCCAACGGCCTGACCCGCCAGTGGCATCACTTCGGTTCCCATCACCCTGCCCTCCAGGGGACATCACCCCAGCTCCCTGCTGTCCTGCACCCCATGGTGACATCACCCTGGCTCCCGACTGTCCTGTCCCCCAGAGTGGCACCACCATGGTCCCCACTGTCGCACACTTCAGGGTGGCATCACCCGGCTCTTCAATGTCCCATCCCCACAAATGGCATCATCTCAGTTCCTGTCATCCCACACCCCAAGGTGGCATCACCGCAGCTCCCAACTTTCGTGTCCCCCAGGGTGACATCACCTCGGTTCCCATCATCCCCCACCCCGCGGGGACATCGCCCTGACTCCCTGCTGCCCTGCACTGCACAGTGGCACCACCCCCCACCATCCTGTCCCCCGGCTGGCATCACCCTGACTCCCTGCTGCCCTGCACCCCAGGGTGGCATCACCCCACGTCCCCAGCGTCCTGTCCCCCAGAGTGACATCACCTCGGTTCTCATCATCCCGCAACCCAAGGGGACATCACCCCGAGTCCCTGCTGTCCTATAACCCAAGGTGACATCACCCTGGCTCCCCACTGTCCTGTCCCTCAGGGTGGCATCACCCCGGCTCCGCATTGTCCTGCACCTCAGGGGACATGGCCCTGCAGCTCCTCATTGTCCCAAAAAAACAATGGCACGTCACCTGGGCTGTCCCACACCTGAAGGTCACAGCAACACATCACTCCACTGTCCCCCACCCTGGAGACATGGCACCCTGGCTCCCTGCCACTCCAGGGTACCATGTCACGCCACTGTCCCCCGCCCTGGAGACATGGCACCCCAGCTCGCTGCCATCCCTGGGCCTTAGGGACAACATCCCACCCGAGTCTCCCTTGTGTCACCGTGACACAGGACGGCTGCTGTCCCCGTGCCATCCAGCCTTCCACCACCGCTGCACCGCCGGTGGCTCTGCGCTGTCCCTGTCCCCGTGCCCCTCACTCGTTTTGGGGTCACAAACCCCCAGAGCCATCCCGCAGGGGAGCCCTGGGGCAGCGGCACAGAACCCACAGGCAGCAGCACAACTCCAACCCCTATTTAAAGCTCGGCAGTCCCGGCAGAAGCTGGAGCCACCGCCCGCCCACGCTCCTGCTCAGCGCCAGCCGAGCCGCGGGGAGCCGGCGGTCCCCAGGGCTTGTGGATTCTCTGATGGCTAATAAGGGGTTCCGCCCACGCTGCAATCCGCTCTCGAGCAATTGCATGAGCTTATTTTGCTGCTTTTTTTGGTGAAAATGCCCGGGGCGAGATGGGTTTTTAGGCTCCTTCCCTTTTTTAAGGCGGCTCTGCTCTGCGGGTTCAAGATATTTCGTGGGGAGGAGCGAGGGGAACACAAAAGCCTCACACGGGGTTGCATAAGTCTTGCCCAGATCAGAAATAGGCTTAAAACCCCACGAGATCCCCCGGCAGAGCCAGGGGTGGGTTTGCCACACGGTCCCAGCGGCTGTGACAAGGACATCTGGGACACGGGAGGTAACAGTGCAAAGAACTTCAAAAATATTGTAATAAAATAATTGCAATAAAATATTTAGGGGTAGCTCTGCTGCACGTCCCTTGGCACATCACTGCCACCTGCCCCAGGGGCAGGGCTGTGGCACATGGCACAATGTCCCCCAGCACCCAGCAAAGCTCTGGCCGGGGCTGTGGCCGTGTCCCTGCGGTGACAGGAGCAAGGCAAGGTGACTCCTAAGGGAAGGGGCCCTTGGCGAGAGGCTTTGCCGGACAGATGTCAGCAGCCACGGCTTTGTGCCGGCCAAGGGCTTTTTGTCTCGGTTTTTAACATTTGCCATTTTTCTCCGCCGCTTTCTTCTGCTCTGACACTTGCTGAGGGTTTTTCTTTCTTTCCTTTCTCCTTCTCTTTCCACATTTGCTTTTCCATCCCCGGTTCAAACACTTTTTCTCCGCGTATTATGCTGAAGTTGGAACCATCTGGTGCTTTGTTTTGTTGCGAGCCCGGCGAGTGCCAGGACCTTTATTCCCCTCACTCTCCTCCTCCTCGCCGGTGCCTCGCTAATCCAAGCGACAGCCCCGAAAAATCCCCCCTTGTCACCCAACAAAGGCTCTGGCCACACGTGTGCCCGGATGGGCGATGGGGACAGGCAGCACGCTCGGTGTCCCCGTGTCCCCATCCCACAGAGATGTGCAGCCCCCGGCTCAGGAGTGCTGGGCTCTATCATCCCAGCGCAAATTCCTGACTCATTTTTAGGACCGGCTGTTAGCAGAGGCATCCTGATTTTATTTTCCCCTCGTTTTCCCATAGGAGGAAAGCGTGTTTCTAGGGAGCCACGGAGCCGTGCCAGACACGGAGCCCGCCAGCCTATTTTCGGAGCCCCCTTCCAGCGAGCAGCTGCGCTCGGGGATGGCATTTGCAGCGAGCTCGGCGGAAGGAAACCTCGGCTCGACCCACGCCGTCACGTGTGACACGCCACAAAAACCGGGACACGTGGGACACACCGGGACCGCCGGACATCAGCTGCCCGTGGAGCCGCGGCTGGCTCGGGGCTGGCGCACAGCCACCCAAAATCGAGCTCGGCGGCTGCGCAGGCGGTGGGTGACCCCTGTGCGAGGCCGTGGGTGCCCGGGTGCAGAAACCTCCTCCCGGCTTGGCTCTGGCTGCTCCGTCACGCTTTCCTTCCCATTTTCCCCGAACAATGGGGTGCTTTGTTCTGGGGAGAGGAAAAGTCCGGCTGCGCTCGGGGAGCTGCGGGGGAGCGAGAGCTGTCCTGTGTCCCTGGGGTCTGTCCAGCTGTGCTGGGCCGGGCACCCCTCACCCCGGCCAGGACAGGGAGCAGCAGGGCCATAAAATAGACCAAAAATCAGCAAAAAAACCCTACGGAACCATCAGCCAAAGATAAACAAAGGGAAAAAAGAAAAGACGCTGTAGTAAAAAAAAACAGCTGGAGGGAACCTCCCCATCTCCCACCTGGTGCAGGGAGAAGTTTGGAATGACATAAGCCCAAACTTTGCTATTTTTTGCACGAAACAAAGGCGAGCCCTGCTAAGCCGCAGCGGTGTCGCTGCTCCTCGGCTCGCTGCTGCCATCCCACGTCCAGCTCCCTGCACAATCGCATTCCCAGCACCGCCTCTGGTGCTGCACACCCTTGCACACCCTGCACACCCTTGCGCTGTAGGATTTTCCCTTCAGCCCAGGACGCCTTTGTGTTCGCCGCGTTTGCTGCGCTGCCTCCTTATGGGAAAAAATATTAGGGTGGTTGCTCCATTATGGTGCACACTCTGCACTGCCCAGACTGTGCAGACGCTTCCAGACCCCTCTGGCACCTTGCCCATCCCTGCGGGCATCCCATTCGGGGTGGCTGGGGACCACCTCTCCCATCACCTTCACGACAATTCACTGCCCCAGCTGCAGACCCAGCTCTCGCTGGGAATGGGGAAAAATTGGGGGTGGAAGGGAAAAGCTCTTGCCTGTGAAAAGAGCTGTTCTGTTGGTCATTTCCCCTGCTCTCCTGCCCCTGTGGCATGGGCAGAGCAGCTCGGGGCTGGCTGGTGCCACCTCATTGCAACAGCTGCTGATGGGCAGGACGCAACTGCCTGCCCACAGCCCCGGTTTGACCGGACCTGTTTGTCTTTGGATTTGCATTGAGGGCTGGGGAGGGAGGATTAGATTAGATATTGAGAAGGAATTCCTGGCTGGGAGGGTGGGGAGGCCATGGCACAGGTGCCCAGAGAAGCTGTGGCTGCCCCTGGATCCCTGGAAGTGTCCAAGGCCAGGCTGGACAGGGCTTGGAGCAGCCTGGGACAGTGGAAGGTGTCCCTGCCCACAGGATGGTCTTCAAGGCCCCAAAACCCAAAACCTTAAACCCAAACCATTCTGTGATTCAATGACTCCAGCTCAGGAAAAGCAGAACAGGTCTTACTTTGAAGGGCAGATGGATAAAAGCAGTTCCAAACGGCAGCGTGGGCGGCTGCTCCTTTGGGAAAAGGTTTACCCCAGCCCTCCCACAGCTGATTTATAGGGTCCCTGCTGTGGGCCCCATTGGCAGGTGTGGTGTTTCAAAGATGTCCGAGCTGTGGGTACCTCCCAGCAGCACATCCTCCTGCACCTGGCAGGCTTTCACAAGGAACACCGCTGAAACTGGGATATTTCTTTCCTGGTGGGAAGTTTCAGCCTGACAAGGCCGAGCTGACTCATGCTGACAGAGCTGCAGGTGGGAGGCTCAGCTGAGAGGGGAGCCAGCAGCAGGTTCCCACCCTTCCTGCTGAATCCTAGGGACACCAGGTTTTCATTTAGAAAATTATTTTGAATTTCTAATTTTAATTTATAATTTAATTTTTATATTACATATAGCATACAACATATAATATATAACATATAATATATATAATATAATATATTATGATATATAATAGATAATAGATGATATAGAATATAGAATATATCTTATACTACATTGTTATATAATTTTTTAATTTATAACTGATTTATATATTTCTACTATTATGTAGATTGTTTTAATTTATAATTTATTTATAATTTATAATTTTTGGTTTTTTTTTAAATTTATAAAATTATTTTTATTTTTTAGACTGGAAGCTTTCCCTGTGTGCTCCTTGCCTGTGGCAAGACCGTTTTTCTCGGCGTGTCACCTTGGTGCTGGCCCCATGCTCCCCCTGGCCTGTCCTGGGGGACAGGGGACCGCAGATCTCCTGGGGTCCCTGGGGGACAGGGGACTGCCACCCTCATGGGGTCCCCCCAGCCCCGGCCAGCCCCGGGCGGTGACACCGCGTGGTGGCCCTGCCCCGCCCCGGACGCTGTCATGGGCGTGTCAGGGGCGTGGCCGGGGGGGCGTGGCCTGGCGACATGGGTGTGTCTGTGTGGCATGGGCGTGGCCTGGTGACGTAGCCGTGTCCCCGTGACGTGGGCGTGTCCTGTCGGGGCTGTCGCGGCGGGAGCTGGCGCAGAGCGATGCGGCGTCGCGGCGGGGACGGCGACAGAGGCGACAGCGGCGACAGAGGCGGCAGTGGCCGGGCGGAGGGCAGGGCTGGCGCGGCCCGGCACGGGCGGTGAGTACCCGCCGGCGTGGGGACACCGCCGCGCTCCCCCGACCCGCGTGTCGCCGTCCCCGGCCGTGTCGCCTGTCGCGTCTCATGCGCACCGCGCTGTCCCCGTGCCGCAGCTCTGTCCCCGTGCCGTGGCCGCGCTGCCCCGCTGGGGCCGTGACCCCGTGCTGCTGTGACCCCAGGCCGTGGCCTTGTCACCCTGCTGGGGCCTTGACCCTGTGTCTGCCCCCTGCCATGGCATGTCATCCTGTCACTGGCGGGACCCCATCCTGTGGCCACGTCCCAGTATCGCCTTGCCATAACGGAGACTCCGTCCTGGGGCCATGTCCCCATGTCACCCTGCCACCACCGTGACCCCGCGCAGTGTCCCTGTGTCACCTACCACGACCACGATGCTACACTGTGGCTGTGTCCCACCCCATCCCGAAGCCGTGCTGTGGCTTGTCACCCTGCTGTCCCGTTTGGCCACCGTGCCAGCTGTCCGAGGTGCCCTCGGTGGGGCTGTCCCCCCACTCCGGGCGGGTCACCTGCCGCAGGTGTTGCGCAAGGGCCACCGTGAGACCGAGAGCAGCACCTGACGATTCCCCGAGCCTCTCCGGGGCATTCCCGGCCCGTTCCGCTGCTCCTGGCGTGGGGAAGGACGGCCCAGACCAATGTCCTGGGGAATGACTGCGATTTGAGGAGCTGCCCGTGCCTCCAGCACGGCTCCTGCAACCCTACACCGTCCCGGGAAGGGTGCCTGTTCCCTGGGGTGCCCTCATGCCCTGGCACCCCTTTTGCAATCCTTCCTTAGGGTCTTGCGGCATTCCCGGGGCAGGGAATGGTCTGGGTGCTTTCCGCAGGAGGGATGCTGCCCTGGGCGTGTGCTGGAGGGACTGAGCGCTGCCTGGCTCCGTCATAAACCTCTGCCCTAAATCCCGCGGCGTCCAGACTGGTTTCCCCATCACATTAGCCCACGAGGGCTGTCGATGCCAGGAAAGCTTCAGCTCTTGGCTTTCCTTTCCCTCCTGGGGGCTGCGGCTGTGTCTCGCTGTTGCAGAGAGCAGCTGGATGTGTCCCCCAGCCCTTTGGAGCACGGTGCTGCTGGCACTGGGGACATCATCCCCAAGCTCTTTCCCGACCTTCCTCCTTGTCGCCGGTATTGCAGAAGCTCTGGGTGCCAGGCTTGGGGACAGGTGTGTGACTGTGCCTCCCCAGCCAGGGCTCGGGGTGTTGCCACAGAGTATCGGTTGCTGCTCATTGCCGGTTTGACTTGCAGCTCCCAGCCCTGGCACGTTCCCTGCCCTTCCTGCCCCGCGGCGTCCCGTGGGAAGCTGTCCTTCCTGCCTCCCGGCGTCCGTGGGAGGGCGTGGGGGACCAAGCAGGGCCTTTGTCACACTGTGTCACCGTGGGGCTGCTCCAACACCTTGACCCCATCCCCAAAAGCCACACACACCGCGGGGTGGGGATGCGGTTCCTGCTCCCAGAGGGATGGGGGTCAGCCCCTTGTGGGGGAAAGTTGCTGTGTCCAACCCTCGTGGCTGGGCTTGGGAACGGGGAGCCTGCCCTGCTGCACCCCAAATCCCTTGGGCTGGGAGGGAGTGTGCCAACAGTGCCTCCCTTGCAGGGCCCGGCATTCCTGGCTCCCAGGGCTGCGCACCCTCCTCCTGGCCCCGCTCCTCACCTACGTCTCCGTGCCCTTCCTCATCCGCCTCTTCCCCAGCGTGCTCACCAAATTCGTCTACCTGAACTTCCGTGAGTATCCTGGGGCTGTCCCAGCCGGGAGAACCCCCGCAGGGATTCAGCTGGCTGCTGCAGACCCCCCAAAACACGGCTGGGACCCCGCCTGGCACCTGGGTGGCACCGGGACAGCGCTTACCCGGCTCTGCTGTGCCGTGGGCTTGCAGAGGAGGCACGGAGGGATCTGTCCCCGGGTTTTGCAAGCTCTAATAACGCCGTGCCGCCGACCCTGTTTACTGCCTGCAGTCACAGCACGCCTGGGCACGCTCGGCATCAGCGGGGCTGGAAATTCGGCTGGGAGGAGGTGGCAGAGGCTGGGATCGCCTACCCCAGCATGGCCCTTAATCACTTAAAACCGATAACGTGTTGATTTAGAAAGAATTGTATAAAAGCAATGGGGTAGGAGAATTCAGGACAATGGCTGTGATTTCTCCATCAGTGGCCTTCCCCTTCTTTGTGGACTTTCGGCGGCCAGAGCTGCTGGTGAACAACACGGTCAGCCTGCACCTCACCACCGAGCCGGGCGTCACAGTTGGCATCTGGTGAGCAGGACATCCTCGGTGTCCCCGGGGGCTAACCCAGGTGGAACCCCCGGGGTGACGCTGCTGTCCCCGCAGGCACACGGTGCCGAGCAGCAGAGGGGCTGAGGCGCGGGGCAAGGACCGGCGCTGGTACGAGGAGGCTCTCGCTGATGCTCACCCCGTGATCATCTACCTGCACGGCAATGGGGGCACCAGGTGAGCTCCTGAGGTGCTGCTGCGGGGCCGGGGGCAGGGCAGGATGGCTGTGGTGGCTGCTCCCAGGTGACAAGTGGCAACCCCGGTGCTGCGGGGTCGGGGCTGCTGTGGTCTCTCTGACCCTGGCAGTCAAGGAAAATCCCTGAAAAATAAAGGGAGAGGTCAAAACCCACCCACCCCACAGCATCCAGCTCTCCCCTCCTGGGGTAAGGTCACCCTGGTTCCTCACCTGTGCTGGCGGGGAGGGTCCCTTGGGGTCCCCCCAGTCTCTAACCCCATTTTCCCCATCAGGGCTGCGAGTCACCGCGTCCAGTTCTTGAAGGTAAGTGCTGCCCTGTGGGACACTGGGACCTGCTGGGAGTAAGGCTCCTGCTGGCTCCAGGGACCCGGAGGGACCCCGAGCAGGGTGAAGGGGCCATGCTGGGGGTCCTGGGGTGCATCCCCTGCCAGGACCTAACTTGGTGCTGCTCTGACAGACGATGGGGGCTGCTGACTTCCACATCCTGGCTCTGGACTACAGAGGTAAAATCATCCCCTGCCTCTTCCTGGGTGACCTCTGCTCTTAGGGCTGGTCCCCACCGGGGCTGTGACACCAAGCCATGTCCCTCACAGGCTATGGGGACTCCAGTGGACACCCCACAGAGAGAGGCTTCACCACAGATGTCCTGGCACTCTACGACTGGGCGAAAGCGCGGAGCGGGAACAGCAGCATCCTCTTCTGGGGACACTCCTTGGGGACAGGGTGGGTGCAGGGGACGTGATGGGGACACACCAGAGCCCACCCTGCACTCTCTGACACTTCTGCCACACCGGTGCCACCCAGGGCTGACCAAGGGCTTGGAGCAGCTCCTTGGTGCAGGCCCCTGCAAAGCCAAACGCAGCCAGCAAGGGAAACCTGAGGAGCTGTGCATCCCTGCCTTGGCTGCTCCCCCTCATTGTCACCTCTCCTGTCACAGGATTGCCACCAATGCAGCGAGGAAACTGCAGGAGGAGCGAGGTAAGGGCCAGCGTGGGTGGGTTGTCCCTGTGCAGTGTCACTGAGGCTCTGCACTGCCCTGATTTTGGGGGCCACAGAGGGGAAGAGGAGCCCTCCTTATCCTCCTCACTGGGATGGGGACATCTCGGCCCCACTGCTGCCTAGAAGGGCAGGGTGGCAGCAGCCTGGCAGTGGGGACAGGCCCCCAGAGCCACTCCCACCTCGCTCTGCCCTCAGGGGTCCAGGTAGACGCAGTTGTCCTGGAGTCTCCCTACACCAACATCCGAGAGGCAGCCGCCAACATCCCCATCACCAAGGTGAGTCTGGGGGCTCTGCCTGGGGGATCACCCAGCAGAGACAGGAGGGGGCTCGGCCTCTGGGGTCCTCAGTTGGTGATAGGCTGTGCCTGTGGGGTCCCCCAGCAGTGCCAGCCCCAGCTCCCTGGGTGTCCCCATGGCAGTTGAATCCAAGCCAGGGCTTAGACTCTCCCAAACTCTCTCCGTGCCAGATCTACCGGCAGTTCCCGGGTTTTGAGTACCTCATCCTGGACTCCCTGGCTCTGGCAGACATGTTCTTCCCCAGCGATGAGAAGTGAGTTCCTGTGGGAAGGGGCTGTGGGAATAATGCTGGGACCCCCTGGCTGACGAGAGGTGTCAGTCACCCCACGGAAATCCTGGCACTCCTCTGTGTTTACCCAGCTTATTCATACTTCAAAAGTGACTTTTTATTTGCTCAATGTCAGATATCAGTTTGATTATTGAACAAAGTCCACAAGCCACCATCCTTTTTTTGGGCAATACCCGCTTGCATTCCTTGTAGCACTCACAGCCTGTCCAAATCCATTTGATTTATGTGTGCTTTTGAAACCTGACCACGCTGTAATTGGGGTTTAAGGTGATTAGGGTGCTTGTTGCTGCCATGCCAGGGCAAGCAGCATGGGCAGCACCCAGGTGGGTATGCCAGGGATGGTGCTGGGGGGATCAGGGTGCTGTGGAGATTTTGGCAGGGGCTGGGGAGGCTCCTGGGGGTCTGTTGGCTCTGGGGAGAGCCCTCAGGGCTGTGCTTGCTGCCCGCAGCGTGAAGGTGCTGAAGTGCCCCCTCCTCATCCTGCACGCTGAAGATGATGGAGTCGTGCCTCCAAAGCTGGGCCGCAAGGTGGGCACCTGCCGTGGGGGTGGGCACCTGCCACGGGGGTGGGCACCTGCCACGGGGGTGGGCACCTGCCAGCCGGTCTTTGAGCCTGGCTTTGGAGGGCTGAAGTGGCCAGAGGGGGGTGACCACCCCCAGGAGGGGTTTGGAGTCCCCTGCTTGTACCACTAAACACAATCCCACCCCATGGCAGCTCTACGAGACAGCACACAAAGCCTACAAGGACAAATCCAAGGTGAAGTTCATTACCTTTCCCGAAAAGCTGGGCTTGGGCCACGACTACATCTCCTTCAACCCGGAGCTGCCTGCCCTGGTGAAGTAAGTGCTGCTCCGAAGAAATGGGGGGCATAGGATGAGCCTTGGCCTCCTCTTCCAGCGGTGCATCCTCTCCTGCTGCAAGCACAGAGCTGCCTGCCCCCTGCTCCCTCCCCTCCCCACGGCCTTTGCTGGCATCACTTTCTAAACCTCAGTCACTCCCCGCTGCCCTGAGCCTGTCCTCGGCCTGGGTGGCTTGGGGAGGTGGCTCTGGGGACACCAGTTCCTCTTTGCCCTGGGTGCAGAGATGCTCCAAGCCCAGCTCAGCCCCGCATGCAGGGATGACAAATCAGGCTCTGACACAGCACAGGAGGGTCAGTGACACAGTGTCAGATTTATTACATCTTGTTGCAGAGACTTCTTAAACACGAAGTGATGCCAGCTGCTGCCTGCACTGACCACATGCTCCCTCAAACCCACTCCAGGACCCCCCCATAGCACTGAACTTACTGCTGTAAGTAATAAAAACTACTGAGAAACTTTTAATTCACCCACTGCCTCCAGGATGCTGCATGGAGACACTGATGTGGTCTGGGTCACCAGAGCCGTGACCGGGAGCATCCCGTGGGACACTGGTGGGGGTACCTGGGCCTGGCATTGGTGCCTCAGGGCTGGCACCCCCCATCCTCCTTCAGCAGCGCCTGCAAGGGCCCAGCCAGCTGTGTCCAGCTGTGCTGCCCACCCCACCCCTGGCCAGCCCTCTTCCTGCGTGAGCGTTGGTGGAAGCAAGCCCAGCCCTAATTTAGGCTTCAGCAAACAGCCCCCTTCGGACTCCAATGGCACTTTTTATTTTTAGCACCTAATGCAAGCGACAGGGCGACGTGGTTTCGCTTTCCACACGACACTTAGGTTATAAAAATCCCTCCCCCTCTCCCCCATCCCTACGGAAAGCCAGCAGCAGCAACACAGAGACTCAGACAGCAGAGAATTGTACAGCGCACGTGCTCCCGTCCCCTGGCTCCGGCCGGCGCCGCCCCGGCCCCTACGCCGCGGTGCCGTTGGGGGTCTTGTCCTGCCCCGCGTCCCGGGGCTCGTTGGGCGGGGGGATCTTCAGGTCCGAGGGCTCCACGTGCCAGATGTCCCGGGCGTACTCCTTGATGGTGCGGTCGCTGGAGAACTTGCCGGCCGCCGCGATGTTCCTGATGACCATCTTGGTCCAGGCCTTGGAGTTCTGCAAGGAGAGGGGTGGCATGAGGTGGTTGGGTGCCACTTGGCACAGGACCCCATCCCCGGGCACGTCCCTGCTCTGGGATGGGATGTGGTGTCCCAACACAGCTCCCTGCCCTGTCCCCGGGCTGGCACTCACCAGGTACAGCTCGCTGACCTTCTCCTGGCACTTGACGTAAGCCTCGTAGTCTGCAAAGACTTTAAACCTGTAGAAGCAAGGGAAGGAGGAGTCAGGAAAAATGGGAAGGTGGGAGCATGGCAGTCTCCCTGATCAGGAGCATTGTTACACTCCAGACCCTTAAACTCAAGGTTCCTTTACTCCGTTTTGGTGCAGAGGAGAAATCCCCATCAGATACTTACCACAGGTGAAAATTGCACAAAAGTTTACTGGCAAAAATAGAGAAAATTAAGGAAACCTTGGAAAAAGTAATAAATACAACACCGAATTCGACATGAAGCCACTTATCATAGCACCACTTGGCAGTAATTTAGTATTAGGCATTTACTTAGAATTGATTTAGCATTTACTTGGCCCACATAACCAAGAAACCTTCAAAACCTTAAGATGTGATGTTACCCAAAAAGTTTCATGAAAAAGAGATTAAGAGAAAAAAAAAGAAAGAGAAAGAAAGACAGAAAAGGTACAGAAAAATACACATACAGCTACCAACTCCTGGATTTCAGTGGGGTTGAAATACAAACCTCACAGGGGATGGGAATGTCCCTAAAAGGCCACACGCCCTCAGCCCCTTTTATACCCGTGCTACCATGGCCCCGCCCCCCAGGTGGGCCTTCTGGTCGCTCAGCCAATCAGAGGTTGGCTTGTGCTGGCCCATGTTGATTGATTGACAGCTCGGCCAATCAGAAGCTGGGTTAGCACCACCCGCCCCGAAGGTGCCATGATTGACAGCTCTGCCAGGCTGAGGGGTCTGGGCACTGCCTCGGCAGAAGCAAGGCCTGACCCCAACCCCACACACACACAGAGGTGTCCCAAGCACCCAAAAATACCTCCAGGCAGTGATCTAATCCACTCTCTGACAGGCATCCTACACCACAAACCCTCCAGCCAAATCCCCCCTCCCTGAGCCCTGCTGGTATAGAACCCTGGAGACCAGGGAGGGCACCCAGAGAAAGCATTTTTCCCACCCCAGTGCCCATGGGTGCTCAGTGCTCTGGACAGGAAGGCTCTTGAGGGGCCTAAAATCCTCTGGAAGGGCTGCACACCCAAAGGCGTTAATGTGACAAGGACCATCCAGGGAGAATCCGTGTGCAATGTGGTCCCAGCCCCTGATGTGGCCACAGGAGACACCCAGCCCAGGGGACAGAGGGCACCCCAGGCCTCACCTGTCGTGGTGGAAGAGCATGTTGACCACGTCGTTGAAGAGGTTGGGGTCTTTTGGGGAGAAGAAGCCACTTTTAATCTGGTCAACGGCCTGTTTCAGCTCGGGGAGCCGGTCGTAGTAGAGCTGGGCATTGTACCTGGAGGGAAATAGGATATAAAATGGTGCTGCCCCAGGTTCCTGAGGTGGCAGCCCTGTGGCACCCCCAGCCCTCACCCTTTCCTGTCCAGCTCCGTGACATCCTCCACCCTCATGCCGAAGATGAAGAGGTTTTCCTCTCCAGCCTCCTCGGCCATCTCCACGTTGGCTCCATCCATGGTGCCGATGGTCAGGGCCCCGTTCAGCATGAACTTCATGTTGCCTGTCCCTGAGGCCTCGGTGCCTGCTGTGGAGATCTGCTCCGACAGGTCTGTCGCAGGGATCACTGCCAACAAAACACAGGGACATGAGGGGCTCATGGTGACCAGTTGTGGGTTTGTTTCCTGCTGAAGCACCACGGTGAACAGCCACGGGTTAGAGGGATATCCCCTCCCCACAGCGTGTCCCACCCAGGGTACCTTTCTCCGCCAGCGACACCCTGTAGTTCTCCAGGAAGATGACCTTCAGCTTGCTGCCCACCATGGGGTCATTGTTCACCACTTGAGCCACGGCATTAATGAGCTTGATGATCATTTTAGCCATGTGGTATCCTGGGGCAGCCTGGGAGAAAAGCCACAGGTGAGGCGGGAGGGCTGGTGCCAGGGGTGGTGAGGCACACCTGTGTCCACATGTCCACCATGTCCAGGGAAGAACCTGTTCATCCCTGCTCCTGTCACCTCATCCAACGTGGGGTACACCACCGTGGGTTTTTGGGGGCTTCCATGACCACAGACAGCCCTGCCCAAACTTGGTTGGGTTGAAGCCAACCAGTGCTACTCCAGCGCTTTCTGGAGAACTTCAGAGACATAGAATCATAGAATCATGGAATTGTTTAAGTTGGGAAAGCCCTCCAACATCATCGAGTCCAATTGTTCCCCCAGCACTGCCAGGGCCACCACTGTCCCCATGTCCCCAAGTGCCTCATCCACAGGGCTTTTAAATCCCTCCAGGAATGAGGACTCCGCTACTGCCCTGGGCTGCTATTCCAATGCCTGACCACCCTTTTGATGAAGAAATTTTTCCAAATATCCAATCTAAACTTCCCTTGGTGCAGCTTGAGGTTCTTTCCTCTGTCATCTCCCCTATTCCCTGGGAGGAGAGACTGACCCCCACCTGGCTCCACCCTCCTCTCAGGAAGATATAGAGGTGTAGCCCCATGAGACCTCTGCACGCACATCCCCCAAGGCACTCCAAGGACATCCTCCAAAAATGTCTAAAACTCCCGACCCAACTTACCTTGCCTCCAATGATCACTGTCCTTGGCACAAAGAGCTTTGCAGGATCCCTCCTGATTCCTGGAGAAAACAGGAGTGTTACTGTGGGCCAGGGGACACAGAGATGCTGCTGCAGCCCTGGGACAGCCTGTCCCCCCTGGGCACGGTGGCTTACGGTTGTACATGGTGATGATGTGCAGGCAGTTCATCAGCTGCCGCTTGTACTCGTGGATCCTCTTCACGTGCACGTCGAACATGGAGGAAGGGTTGATCTTCACCTTGTACTCCTTCTCCAGGTACAGCGCGAACTTCACCTTGTTCTCCTGGGCCAGGCAGGGACCATGTCAGCCTCTGCTCTCTGTCCCCTGTGCCCTTGTTCCCCCTGCCCACACCCCTCACCTGCTTCACTTTGGCCACCTCCCGGATGAAGAGGTCGTCGTCCACAAACTCGTGCAGCTTGGTCAGTTGGCTCAGGTCCCGCACGTAGTCTTCCCCAATTTTCTGCAATGGGAGCACAGCATGTGCTGGTGGTGGGAAGGGTTGGGTGGGAAGGGATCTTAAAGATCATCGTGTTCCAACCCCACTGCCATGGGCAGGGACACCTTCCAGTATCCCAGGGTGCTCCAAGCTCCAGTGTCCAACCTGGCCTTGGACACTTCCAGGGATCCAGGGGTAGCCACAGCTGCTCTGGGCACCTGTGCCAGGGCCTCAGTGCCCTCACAGCCAAAAATTTCACCCAAACATCCCATCTAACCCTGTCCTCTGTCAGTTAACATCCATTCCCTGTGTCCTGTGCCTCCATCCCTTGTTCCCAGTCCCTCTGCAGCTCTCCTGGAGCCCCTTTAGGCCCTGCCAGGGGCTCTGAGCTCTCCCTGGAGCCTTCTCCAGGTGAGCACCTCCAGCTCTCCCAGCCTGGCTTCAGAGCAGAGGGGCTCCAGACCTTGGAGTATCTCCTTGGCTCCTCTGGACTCGCTCCAGCAGCTCCACATCATTCTGATGTTGGAGACCCCAGAGCTGGAGGCAGCACTGCAGGTGCTGAGCAGAGCAGAGTGGAAGAATCCCCTCCCTTGACCCTCAACTCCTCCCCTATCTAAAGGATGCAGATGGTTGGGGTAGTTCTGGCACCCTGGGCTCAGCAGGGCAGGGTCAGTGGGCACAGCGTGTCCCCCCCATGGCAGTACCTCAGCGATGAGCTCTGCCAGCCCCGGGTTGCAGAGCAGGAGCCAGCGCCGCGGGGTGATGCCGTTGGTCTTGTTCTGGAACTTCTCCGGCTCCAGCTCCGCAAAGTCCTCGAAGCTGCGAGGGCGAGGATGGCACAGCTCCAGCCTCGCCCACCTGGCACTGCCACCCCTTCCAAGGCGAGGGGGACCCGTCACCGCCTCCCTCCCCATGCTTACACTTGAGTCTTGACGATCTCAGAGTGGATCTTGGCCACGCCGTTGACGGCGTGGGAGCCCACGATGCAGAGGTGGGCCATGTTGATCCTCTTGGTGCCCCCCTCCTCGATCAGGGACATCCTCCGCAGCCGCTCCACGTCGTTAGGGAACAGGGACGCGATGTGCTGCCGGTGGAGTCCCAGGAGGGGTGAGAGGTGGTGGCACTAAGGGATGTCCCACCCCATGCAATGTCCCCGGTGCATTTGACATCAGCCAGAATGGTGGCTTTTACTCTGTTGTGACAGTGCAAACCCCCTCCAATGCCCCTCCAAACCCCCATCCGTGCTTTCCCAGCACGGATGTCTCTGAACAGAAGGACCCCCCCAAGTCCCCACACAGAGCGGTTTGGGGACACCCACTTGGCCAGTGGGGCCATTTTGGCAAAAGCCTTGTGCTGCCAGACTGGGAGGGCAAACAACCATCTCCTCTGCACTCCCAACCTCATCTTTCCCAGGATGAATTCAGCATTCAGGAAGCAAAGAGATGCCACCTCTCAAGTCCCTGGGGCAGCGGGTGAAGCCTCTCAGCAGTCACTAACTGCAGGATGGCAAGTGCTGGTGGGAAAGGGCTTTCCTACACATCAACATCCCAAAAAAGCAGCTGGAATCACCCAGCCACACACCCAACACCATCAGTTTGTGCAACCCCCTCATCCTGGCAGTACAGCCCCGTCCCCCTTTCTGCAAAGGACTCCCAGACACTCACGTCCAGATGTCTCTGGTTGATCTCATAGATGATCTGCAGGTGCCTGGGGAGCAGCTTTTCCACCAGATCCACAGGCCAGCGCTCCAGGGCCTCGGGAAGCACCGTGTGGTTGGTGTAGGCGAAGGTCTTTTTGGTGATGTCCCAGGCCTGGTGGGGAAGAGCCAGTGCTCAGGAGCACCTCACGTGCCAGAACCCACCCATGGCCCTCCAACTATGCCCAGCAGCACAGCACAGCCCAGCCAGCTCCTCCCAGTCCACACCAGTTCAACCCAGCCTGACTGCTCCACGTCATTCCTAGCAGCCACAAAATTGGCTCCCCACTGTGGGTGGAGCAGACCCAGGGTCCCTACCTTATCCCACGGCAGCTTCTCGATGTCCACGAAAATCCTCATCAGCTCAGGGATGGCCATGGCGGGGTGTGTGTCATTCAGCTGGATGGCAACCTGGGACAGCAGGGTGGCACGTGGGGACACACAGGGGACATTGGGAATCCCACTGCCCACATCAGCTGGGCACCCGTGGAGGGTCCACAGACCTCTCCAAGGCACAGGTCAGAGCAGCCCTGGCTCGTACCTGGTCCGGGAAGGAATCAAACACGGTCCGGACGCTGTCTGTGCTCCCGAATTTGGATGCTTTGAAGCGGCGGATGATGTCCTGGAGGGTGGCAGCCACGACAAAGTACTCCTGCTTCAGCCTCAGTTCCTTCCCTTCGAAGAACTGCGGGCAGAGGAGCAGGGAACTGAAGGATTCCCACAGGATTCCTTGTTCCCAGGCTGTGAGCCCCATCGTGCTTCCCCCAGCGCTGGTTTTGGTGGCAGCTCTAACCCCAACCTCTTCTTGCTTCCCGGATTTCAGCACAGGGGTTTGAGATGTGCTGGGACAAAAAGCATTGTCAGAACCTGTTCTCTGTGGTTGGAACTTTTTGGCTGCAAGGAAAGGTACCAGGACAATGGGAAGGGGAACCATAGGAGCTCTAACACCCAGGAGCTGTTCCTAAAACAAGGATTTAACCACCGCTCATGCAGCACAAAACATTGACCTGCTGGTCTGCAAAGGAAGAGCTGCAGGAGACAGCCTTACCCCTGGAGCTGCAGTGCCCTCACCTCTCCTCAGCTGGGGAGATGCTGGAGGAGGATTAAATGGGAAAAACAGCATCAGGACCTGTCCCAAACAGGCTGCAGAGCAAGGAGATCTGCCCTTTGCCTTTTTTCCTGCTCCACAGCTCTGTTTGTGGCTGGGGAAGGGTTGTGCATCCCTCCACACCTCCGTGCCAGCTTGGCAAGAACACCCAGAGCGAGAGGGTTGGAGTGCAAAGGGCAATTCGAGGCACAACCTCTGGTCCCAGGGTTGCAAAAGGCCACCAGGGAAACACCAGCAGCATTCAGCAGTTTGCTTTCACATTACATTCTTCAAGGAATGTTTCTGCAGCAGGACATGCTCATCCCCACTCCCTCCACGCAAAGCTCAGGGGAACAGACTCATCCTGGTGAGAGGGGAACAGACTCATCCAAGCACTGCCAGCAGCTTGAAACACAACTAAAAACATCTCTGTGGAGTCCTGGAGGGAGGGGCTGCTCCACTTCCCACTCCATCTGGGCACCCTTTCCCCATCCCTAAAACAGGGGCTCCCTAAAACCCCTAAAACATAACTCACGTTGTCGTTGGGGTAGAGCACCCGGGAGATGTTCTCCGCCAGGTTCCTGTCCAGCACAGCCTGGATGTAGTCCCCGACATTGACTGGGGAGGAGCAGAGGGATAAGGGATAAGGCATAAGGGATAAGGGATAAAGGATGAAGGATAAGGGGGGCGTGGGGCCCCCTCAGCTCCTCCCATCCCGCCCAGCTGCCACTCACAGTCGCGCAGGTTGAAGTCGTTGGGAGCGCGGGCAGACCACAGGCGCATGGTGTTGACGGTGTTGTTCATGTACCCGGGCACGGGGGTGTCGTAGGGCAGCGCCAGCACCACCTGTGACACGGCCAGGGCAGCTGGAATGGGGCTGGGAATCCCCCTGTGCTCCCTCTGGAGCCCTCCCATCCCACAGAGCCTCCTGCTCAGGGCTGAGCTCGGGGTGGTGTCCACCTTTGTGGGGTGGCATGCTTGATACCCCTGCATGGGGTACCCTCTGGCTCTGCCTGCTGGCTGGTGTTTGGCAGAACTGCTCAGGGCATGGAGAGGGGCTCATGAAGGTCAGGAGAAGCCTAATTTAGGGTTATTTTAGGACTGCACATTGCAAACAGACCTGCTGGAGCTGCTTTTGGATATTTCACAGAATAGTTTGGGTTGGGAGGGACCTTAAAGTCCATCCACTTCCACCCCCCCTGCCATGGGCAGGGACACCTCCCACAAGACCAGGTCGCTCCAAGCCCTGTCTAGCCTGGCTTTGGACACTTCCAGGGATGGAGAGCTTGGCTGCAGATGTGGAGCAGCCAAACCTGTCCCCATCCCTACATCCATCTCCACCCCAGCTTGTCCCACCACTGCCTTTTCCATCCCGGCCCAACTTTCCCAGCAGCACTCATCCCTGGGGTGCAGCCATCCAGGGAGAGCCCCCCAGGTGACAGCAAGAGCCCCCCAGAAGCCGTGCAAGGGACACTCCTGTCCCCAGCCCTTACCTGGGTGTCGATCCACTTGGCACCAGAGGCAGAGTGCTCCACCCGGCCGTAGAAGTGCACGGGCAGCATGTACTCGGGACGGGCCTTCTCCCAGGGATTGCCGTGCCGGAGCCAGTCATCGGCTTCTTCCACCTGCACAGGGACCCAGAGCAGTGACACGGTCACCCAGCCCCGGGATCTCCTCACTTGGAGGATGGCTGGGGCAGGATGGCTGGGAAAGGCTCATGGCAAAGGGGAGGATGCTCAGAGTCTGTCCGCCCTAAATCTGGATTTTGGCACTGCAGGGATGGCACAGAACTCTGGATATCTGTGCCATCCATGGGGATGGGGACAAACCCAAGGTTTCTCTTAGTGCACTGCTAATGTTGCATTTTCAAAGCAGCCTCTTCCAGCCTTGCTCCACGAGGAGCAGGGACACAACTGCTCCGTGGAGCAGCTCTCAAGGTGGCCTTGAGCAGGGCATGCTGTGGATGGCGATGAGGGATGGATACTGTGCACTGCTTTAACAAACTTAAACTGGTTTAAGAAGTTCAATTTGTTCAAGAAAATATCTGCTGAATTTTCCAAGGGGAGGGGAAGTGTGCGTACCCCAGCCTAAGGGGAAGGAGGTGAATGTGGGGCTCTGGCCATGCCAGGGGACAGCGAGGGCCACACATCTCTGTCCATACCTGCCACCCATCCCGGATCTTCTGGTTGAAGATTCCGTACTCGTAGCGGATGCCATAGCCGTAGGCCGCCAGCCCCAGTGTGGCCATGGAGTCCAGGAAGCAGGCTGCCCAGGAGAGAGGGAAATAGTGAGCTGGGCCCCCTGGATCCCTGGGAGATGGATCCTTATCCTGGGACAGCCACGAGCCCCATGGGGACACACAGGCCAGCAGCCACCCAGCACATCTCGCTCCGTGCTGGAAAGGCTGGAGCAATAACCCCTGGGATTTGGTACTTCCCACGGTGGATGCAAAGCCCTCAGGGATGTGCCAAGGAGGGGCTCACTCACCTGCCAGCCTGCCCAGACCCCCATTGCCCAGCCCGGCATCCTCCTCGATTTCCTCCAGCTCTTCCATGTCCAGCCCGAGCTACAGATGAGAAAGAGATGGGCTGGAGACTGCCACGGTGCCCAGCCCCACAGGGGGAAGGCACTATTGGCACACACTCCCTTGCAGGAGGGCTCCAGGAGGGCTGGAAAGGCACCCAGCTCCCCAAGAGCCATCCCTGCAGGTGGGACTGATTTGTACCCAAAGCAGCCGCTCTCTCCCCTGGCTGTGGCTCCGTGCCACGACAGGAACCTATTTAAAGGTTCACGTATTTCACTTCACCAGCCTTTACAAGGGACACTCCCACTCCTGACCTCCTTCTGGGCAAGATGTGGGGATGGAGGGCACCAGCCTATAACCAGGGTGCTCCTCTTGGGCCCCCAGACATCACCAAGGGCTCTGAGGGCTTATTCCCAGGCCTGCTCCCTCTCTCCATGGCTGCAATCCCACAGGGGCAGGCACCAGGTTCCTGCTCCTCCAGCAAGCCCATTCCTTGAGGCAGCCACCTGGGTGGCACATTCCTGCTCCCCCAGCTCTCCTATTCCCCGGGGAAGGCACCTGGGTGCCATCTTCCTGCTCCCTCATCACTCCATCCTCTGGGACAGGCACCCAGGTGCTCTTCCTCCCAACTGCAGGAATTGCCCTTTAGGGTGAGAAGCATCTCCACCCCTTTTCCAGGGAAATTTAAATTTTCCAGCCTGGGATGCTGTGGGAAGAAGAGGTTTTGCCTATGCAAAACTCCTCGGGTAGCTCAGCTGGAAACCTTTGGTCCATTGCCCTGCCCTGATGTGCCCTGGTCACAGTAGGTGGGGCTAAAAAAATGTAAAACCTCCTAAAAATAAGTTCCTCTCCTTTGAACATATTTGCACAAAAGCTGTTCCTGCTCTTGTGCAACCACCCTGGCCACAACTGATGACATTGAACACAAGAGGTGACAGGGTGGGGACAAAAGGAGCCACACAAAAACCTTAGATAACCCCAGTGCCACCTGGTGCCAGCACCCAGCTGGGCTTAATTCAAGGTTTTATTCCTCCCTGCCACTGCTAATGGATATGAACAGCCTCACCCACAGGACCACCAGTTTCCTGCCAGTTTATGGGATCCCTCTGCATTCCCCAGAATGCAGTGCCCAGGCTGGGCAGCTCCAGGCCTTTCAAGGGCAGGCTCTGTATTCCCAAAGTCGTCTCCTGGGGCTCAGGGAGCAGTTTGCAGCCAATGTGGTAAAACACAGACATTCCCAGGAGGTGGAGTGCCTGGAGCCCTCCCAGTCCGGCTCCTCGCCCCTCGTGGGATGCTCACCTGGTAGACGGCCTCGTCACAGGCGTTCTGCAGCCCCAGGTTAATCATCGTGTTCTGCAGCGTCCGCCCCATGTAGAATTCCAGGGAGAGGTAGTAAATCCTCTGGAAAAGAAAACCAACCCATGGTCACCTTTCCCAGGGCTGGAGGAGGCTCCCCTGGATGCCAACATCTGCTATTGGGTGATAGCTCAAAAATAAACAGGAAAAAGCCCAGCTCTCAACAGAGCAGGGTGGTTTGCACTAGGAATTTCAGGGTTGTGCTTCCTGGGTGGCCCGGCAGCCCCTGCCCTGCTCTCCAGCTCTTTCCCAAAAAGGGAGGAGGCTGTTTTATTTGGACAAGCCCTGGCTCCCTGTCCCAGAGCAGGGACAGCTCCACGATGGTCACCTGGCACAAAGTTAAACTTTAAAGAGGAGCCGTTCCCTAACGTCACTCGGGGCTGCAAAGCCACCGGAAAACCACCGAGCTGCCGGGGCCAGGCGGCGGCTGCGGGGACATGGGGCTTCCTCTGCTGTCCCCTTGGAGCAGGGGACACTCCCGCTGACACCGCGGGCGCAGGACGCGACCGGGCCGGCCTTGTGTAAGCCGAGCCCCGGCGTCAGCACCGGCAGGTTTTAAGGAAGGATTTAGGCTGGGGGAAGTCGCTGACTCGACAGGTTTCCCCAGGACCTGCACGGGGTCGGGCCGGGAATGGAGGTGGGATAGAATCCCGGAATCCTAGAATGGTTTGGGTTGGGAGGGACTGCAAAGATGTCTCGTTCCAACGCTCCTGCCACGGGCAGGATGTGCTGGGCAGGATCCAGAGGGATCCCAGGAGAGCTGCGAGCAGGGACTCCAGGCTGCACACCCGGCACGCCTCGACTACGGGAGAGTCCCAACTCCAAAGCCTGGCACAGGCTCCTTTCTCTCACTCCTACACTACACGGGGGAGTGCTGAGCTCTCGCGGCTGGCACGCTCCCAGCGAGGTGTTGGCAGGGAGGAAATTGATGCCGACAGGGACATCCAGGTGTCAGGAGGGGGATTAGGGCTTAATCCCCCCGCGGCAGAGCCCGGAGCAAGCCAGCGGGACGAGCAGCAGCACAGCAACTCCTGCACAAACCGGATCTCTCACGCTTGGGATCACTTGTGTTAAACAAGACCTGTTTGTGGTTGGCTTCGGGTGCCTTTAAACCTTTCCAATAATTCCCCCGGGAAGCTTTTGGAGTTGGTTTTGGTAGACAGCACCCACGCCGGCGCCGCGGGACAACAAACGGCGTTCCCATGCCCTGCACCCCGCTGCCGGCCAAGCCGCGCTCTGTTTGTTTTGCAAAGCAAAGGACAGTGGCCTCGCTTGGTAAAGTCCAGTCCCTCCTCTCGGAAAAGTTACCGGAACAGCCCTAAATCCACGAAAAACCGAGCCCCGCCAATCGCTCTATCCCGGCGCGGAGGGAGGGTTCACATCCCCGGGGTTCCCATGGATCCCACCCCAGCCACAACCCCGGACCGGCCGTGGGGGGGTCCCAGCACCCCGCCCCGCACGGAGGGGCTCCCCCCGTATCCCACCGCTCCCACCTTGGGGTCCTTCTCGTAGTAGTACTGCTGGGTGCGGATCCAGCGCCCCACCAGGTGGTCCCGCACGGTGTGGGCCAGGGCGAAGTAGTAATCGCGTGGGGTGGCCACATTGCGGTCCTTGACCAGGGTGAAGTGCAGGTGCCGGTTGAAGCCCCGCTTCAGCTCGGCCACGCTCTCGGCGCCCACGATCCCGCGGATGCTGATCTGCTTCCGCCGCTCCTGGTCCGACAGCGGCCGCGACATCGCGGCGGGGCTGCGGGGACACGGGGAGGGGGGACACGGACACACGGGCTGGGCTCGGGCACCGCGTTCCGCCTCCGCCCCGCGCTGGCACCGCCCCGGGAGGGGACGGGATGGGATGGGGATGGGGACGGGCCCCGCGAAGGGCCGCCCACGCGTGGGGCGGGAGCGCTGACCGCCACCGGGGGGGCCAAGGGGGGACCCTGGGGACCGCCCGCCGAGGGGCGCACAGGGGGGTGAAAAGGTGGGGCCCGGGGATGGACAGAGGGGGGCGCAAAGGGGGAGAATCCCGGGGATGGACGGAGCGCGGTGCAAAGGGGGGGCTCCAGGAACGTGGCCGGGGGGAGACCCCGGGACCGCCCCTTGGGTGGGGGGGTGTCAGAGGGGTGTGCAAAGAGGGGACCCCGACAGTCACAGAGGAGTGTGCAAAGGGAAGGGGACCCCGGGGATGGACGGGGGGTGTGCAAAAGAGAGAAAGGACCTCGAGGGGCACAGAGCGCTCTGCAAAGGGGGGACCCCGGGGGTCTCAGAGCGATGTGCAAAAGGGGCACCGCGGGGGGCAGGGAGGGATGTGCGAAGGGGGGACCCCGGGCAGGTGCAAAGGGGGTGTCCCGGGACGGTGCAGAGGAGGGGGCTCCCAGCCGGGGGACAGCCGGAGCCCCCGGGCGCACCCGCAGCGGGCGGAGCGGAGCGCAGCGCGGCGGAGCGGTCCGGGCGCGGCCACCCCCACCCGGCGCTTCCCCACGCAGGGACCGCCCCACGCAGCGACCGCCCCTCGCAGGGACCGCCCCACGCGTGGCCCCGCCCGCGGGGCAGCCGCTCTGGGAGCACGTACAAGGAAGATCGTTCCCGCCGGGCCCGGAGGGAAAAGCTGGGAAGTGTCATGGTGTGTCCCCCCGTGTCACGATCCATCCTCGTATCATGGTGCCCTCCCTGTGTCACGGTCCCCTCCCTGTGTTTCGGTCCCCTTCCCGTGTCACGGTCCCCTTCCCGTGTCATGGTCCCTCCCTGCCCGACTGCCCCCCGCCCTCCCCCGCAGCATCTCCCGGCCCCCTCCCTGTCCCCGTGTCCTCACTGTTCTCTGCCCGTCCGCACTCCCTCTGGAAATGGCGTGGGATCTCTTCCCCGGCTCCGGGCTCTGCCCCGCTGTCTCCCGCACCGCGGCTGCCCGCAGTGCCCTGCTCTGCTCTGCTCTGCGCCCGGTTCCTCCAAAGGGCACAAATATCCGATATGAGCTTCCAGCGCGACACTTCCTCCTCCGCCTCTCCTTATCCTGCTTCTCCTCCTCCTCCTCCAGCCATGGCTCCGCAGGTTTTCCAGACTTTGTCTTTTCCTGTCCTGGGCTCATCCCCAGCAGGGTGGGCAAGGAAATGGGATTCTGCCCCTCTGCCCCACTCAGGTGAGACCCCACCTGCAGTTCACCTCCAGCTCTGGGGTCCAGCATCAGGAGGATGTGGAGCTGCTGGAGCAAGTCCAGAGGAGCCATGGAGATGCTCCAGGGCTGGAGCCCCTCTGCTCTGCAGCCAGGCTAGGAGAGCTGGGGGTGCTCACCTGGAGAAGGATTCAGGGAGAGCTCAGAGCCCCTGGCAGGGCCTAAAGGGCTCCAGGAGAGCTGGAGAGGGACTGGGGACAAGGGATGGAGGGACAGGACAAGGGAGAATGGCTTCCACTGCCAGGGGGCAGGGATAGATTAGATTAGATCCATGCATGGGCTCCAGTCCAGAGAGTAATAGAATCACAAAATCATGGAATGGTTTGTTTTGGAAAGGACATTAAAGCTCATTTTATTCAAACCTCTGCCATGGGCAGGGGCACCTTCCACTATCCCAGGGTGCTCCAAGCCCATCCAACCCGGCCTGGAACACTTCCAGGGATCCAAGGGCAGCCACAGCTTCTCTGGGCACCCTGTGCCAGGGCCTCCCCACCCTCATAAGGAAGAATTTCTTCCCAATACCTCATCTAAATCCCTCCTCTGTCAGTGTGAAACCATTGCCCCTTGTCCTATTGCCACAGATGCTCTGGCCCTGGGCTGTTCCCTGTGCTGTACATGACTTGCAGGCTGGTTTTACATGCTGCAGGGAGGATGCAGTTTCCTGTATCTCCGGTGTCACGGGCACATTCCCACTCTGGAAGGAACAAGCATCCTTCTGAGATGCACTTCAGGCATTAGCATTTTCTTCTTTAGCCCTGGACTGGAGCCCGTGATGAGCTCAGAGGCTGCACACTGAAAACCTCTCCTGAATCACTGTGGGAAAACAGAGCAGGCACTGATATCCCAGCAGCGATTCCTTCTCACGGCCCTGGGAGAACTCTCCATGCTGTTCCCTTGGAAATGCCCCCCTGCACTCAACCCTCTGCATTTTGCCTCTGTTTCGTCTCCCTGGGGAGATGGTGCTCTGTATCCAGCTTTGGTTATTCCTCCGTCCTCCCTCCTATCCCAGGCCCATCCTTCAGCCCCCCCAATTTCCCTGGTGATGGGCTGCAGGCATGGGAGCTGCACCCTCCCCTCTGCCCTTGTCCCAGCTCAGCACCCATCCTGGCAATGGGGAATTGTCACTTCTCATGAAGGGATGCTTGTAAAGGGTTGGGAAGAGGCTGGGTGGGGTGTGGGGCTGCTGGATTTGGGGTTCCTGGCTGTGTCTGGGTAAGCTCCCCACAAGTCCCAGGGGTGTTAACAGTGTGCAGTGTCTGTCTCCCTCCTGGGGCATCTCCTGCTTGCACGGTAGAAAACACAAGCTCCTATTTCTTGCTGCTTCATGACTTTTCTGGCACCACCACAGGGAGAGGATGCTACTGTGCCAGGGAAGGGGACATGGTGGCACATACCCATCCTGTCCCTCAGTCATCTCACGGTGCTGCCACAGCTCTGGGTTTCAGAGAATCCCAGAATGGTTTGGGATGGAAGGGACCTTAAAGTTCATCTCATTCCAACCTCTGCTGTGGGCAGGGACACCTTCCACTGTCCCAGGTTGCTCCAAGCCCTGTCCAACCTGGCCTTGGACACTGCCAGGGATCCAGGGGCAGCCACAGCTGCTCTGGGCACCTGTGCCAGGGCCTCCCCACCCTCCCAGCCAGGAATTTCTTCAACCAGCCCTGCTCCCTCCCACGGACCGAGTTCTGTCTGCTCTCTGCTGCTGTTTCTGGACAAGCCCAGTGAGGGATGTGCACCGGGGGGATGAGCTGGGAAGTGAAGCACAGAGATACTCTGCCCTTCTCTCGTAAAAGTCCTTTATTAGAACAGCAAACATGACACTTCTCGTCAGTACAGCGGCTGTGTGCAGCTACCATCGCGCAACGGGGGGACGACGTCTTACAATCACTGGGACTCTAAGAAGCACCATGAACATCCTAAAGAACGGGGGATGACGGCTTGGAGAGGAGCCCCGGGTGAGCCGGCCACGGGGGCTCCTCAGGAATCCACCCGGGAGCTGCCCGGCGTTGTCCCGCAACACGGCTCTCCGGCAGCTGGGGGAACTCCTCGGTGGGAGTCAACGAGATAGCACCCATCCAATAAATTAGGAAAACTTAATGCTAGAGCAACAAGGGAATGAACGGGACTGTCCTAGGGGAGGGCACGCTGGGAGGAATGGGCTATTTACACTTGTCTTTCTGCTGGGCCGGCACTCCCGTGGCTCCGGCCAGGCCGGGAGTGCTGGCACCCGGCTGGCAGCGATGGCACTGCCCGTCCCGGCTCCGCAGGGGCTGCAAAGCGAAGCGAGGGGACACGACGCGCATGCAGGCGCTCTCGGCACGGCCACGGCGCTGGCACCGTTCCTCTCCTGCCTCTGAATTACCAGAAAGTCAAGTAGGGAATGGAGGCTGACGGGAACTGCTGCCGGCAGCAGGCGCGGATTCCTGAGTGCGTGGCAGGGCTGTGGCCAGCTCTCCTTCGTCCCCATCCCATCCCATCCCCATCCCCATCCCCGGGCTCTCGGTCAGACCCTCACTGCAGAATGAATTCTCCGGTGATTGGAAGGACACTATCAGTTGAATTTAAGGCTAGGCTTTATATGGCAACTATAAAAAAATAAACGCTAATCTCCGAAGGGCCGGGCGAGGGCTCTCCGGTCTATGGCTGCGGCGCGTGTGCTGGCACCGAGGTGTGGGGGGCTCTGGGGAGCCCCCCGTGGGCATTCGGCACCCAACCAAGGGCCTGCCAGCACCCGGAGCACCTGGGGACAGGACGGCCACACCCTGCCCCACAGAGACGCCCCAGGGGGACACGGGACAGAGTGGGGTGTTTCGGTAAGGACATGGAGACTGACTGGTAATCCAGGACCCACCTCTACACATGACCAAGGGTGCTCTGCAAGAAAGGCCACAGGGGAAAGAAATATCCTGCAAAGTAACCAGGCTGGCGTGGGCGAAGCGTTCCCGTGGTGGGGTCCCTCCGGCCGGCCCCACGGGAGGGGAAAGCGAGACGGAACTGCCCTCCCCAAACCCCAACTCAAATGAGGAAAACCAAACCTAAAAGCGGACACAGGAGAACAGCTCAGGCTACCTAGGTACTTCATCAGCCAAAGAGAGCTAAAGAGCGAAGCGCACACACACAGGACAGCGCGGAGGCCGGAGAGCGGAGACGGCCGAAATCCGGGATCGTCCTTCCCGATTTGTCTCCCCATCTCTGGCCAGAGGCCGAGCAGGGACCCGGCAGCTGGGCAGGGACCTGGCGGCTGGGCAGGGACCTGGCAGCTGGGCAGGCTGGCCTTGTCCTGCAGGAGGGAACGGGCTGGCTCCTCTCATCCCAAGAAGAGGCAGCCGGCTCCGGGAGCATCCTCACGGCATGGCTGAGCGCGAAGCGTAGAACTCGGGGACCGGCAGCCCGGTGTGCAGCGTCACCTGCAAGGAGAGACAGGGCTCAGCTGTGTCCCAGTGTGCCTGCTGGGACAGCTCGTGGTGTGGCAGCTGGCACACTGTCCCCAGGGAGAATGGGAGCAGCACTGGGGACAGGCAGGATGTGACCTGAGATGCAGGGACCCCACTGCTCCTCCTGCCCCACCCTGCATCCTTCCTGAACTGTGGCCGTGGCTCCATCTCACTTGTTCCTGAATTTCTGTGCTGCTGGAGTGAACTGGGGCTGCTGGTGCCAGTGGTACCAAGCCCCAGATATCCCCAGCTGGGGCTTACAAATCCCACAGTTGGCTGCCAGAGGGGTGGGACACAGCAGGAGTGCGGTCTTTGTGCAGGTGCCATGGACAAGAGGGGATGGGGGGCCTGAAGGACATTGAAGGCATTACAGGAGATCTTGGAGAAGCCCCCGAGCTGAGTGGGGATGGGGATGGGTTGGGGACAGGGACAGTGGAGGGATGGGGACGGTGGAGGGGCTGTGGCTGATGGCTGGTGGCAGGAAGGACCTTCGTGGTGGGGAAGCTGAGCAGCACCAGGATGTTGGGACAGGGCCATGCTCACACCAGTGAGTGGCACAGGGGGAACTCAGACCCCCCACAAATGCTTTTGTTTGGGAGGAAAGCACAGTTCCTTCTTTTATTGCAGCAGCAGCACTGTCCCCTTCAGATACAGATTTATAGAAGACTTTGTCTAAAATGCAGTGATTTCCCTCCTAATTAGAGTTGTTTTCAATTAGTCATATACCTCTGAAGAAGCATAATAAATGGCTTGGCTTAATTAGCAGCCTTTTATCAGCATCCCACAGGATTTCTGTGCTGTCAGGGGATCTGGGCTCTGCCTTGCCCAGGGAGCTCACAAAGCCGAGGGGCTCCAGAAGTGCCTTGTCCCTTATGGCTGCGTAGAGGAGTGAGGTAGGAATTAAATCCATCACACAGCAGGACATTTCTACCACACCCAATTAATACAGCATAGATAACGTGGGCTTCATTAGTGTTTCCTAATTAAACACTTCCCAGCCTTCTCCAAACCAGGCAGACTCCTCTGCCGGTGAGACCCTTGGGGTGGGACAGTTTGGCAAGGATGCTCCCAAAGTTTGGGATGGTCCTGACACACCTGTCCCAGTGCTGCTGGAAAACTGTCACTGCCTTGGTGACAGTACAGTGACCCTGTACCCTGATGGACACAACAGAGCATGTCCTAATCCACGGATCCCTAATTTAGAGAGGCCACTTGGTGCCTCTGCCCTTGCACAGAGGGCATCATAAAATCCCAGGATGGTTTGCATTGGGAGTGATCTCAAACACCTTCTTTCAACCCTGTGCCACGGGCAGGGACACCTTCCACTGTCCCAGGGTGCTCCAAGCCCTGTCCCTGGGCACTGCCAGGGATCCAGGGGCAGCCACAGCTTCTCTGGCCACCTGGGCCAGGGCCGCACCTCCCTCCCAGCCAGGAATTCCTTCCCAATATCCCATCTATCCCTGCCCTCTGGCACTGGGAAGCCATTCCCCCTCATCCTGTCACTCCAGGCTCTGTTCCAAAGTGCCTCTCCAGCTCTGACATCCACTGTAGCAGACCCTGCCCAAAGGCTGAATGCCCTGAGATGATCCATTACGTGCCACGTGTCCTTGGCTGTGCCTGGGCACTTGTGCAGGGTGGGAGGTGTAGGCAGTGGCAGGGGGGATGTGCCAAAGCCAGGGTGTGGAAGAGTCCTTGGGGCAGAGGATAGCAGTGATGTGACCAGTGAGGAGAAAAATGAAAGATGGAAATACCAGACTGGCCCAGGCAGTCACCACTTGGTGATGGTTCAGGAGAGCTGAGAGCTTGGGAGAGAGGGAGAGAAGAGGGGTTTGAAATGGAAAACAGGCTTTAAAGGGTGCCCTTCTCCCTGCTGATGCTCCCATGTGGATCCTGGCAGAGCTGTAGGAGCTGCTGAGGCTCTCATGGGGAAGCATCACAAACACAGTTGGCAAACCCCATCCCAGGGAGGGCTGGAGAACCCTGGTGCTTCAGCAGCCCTGATGGAGAAACCTGGGGCGAGGAGCTGGTGGCTGCAGGGAGGCCTGTCCTGATTTTGGAGACTCACAGGTGCTTTAGGGTGCAAGTTTAGCTCCTTCCAAGCCACTCTTGCTGCACAAGAACCCTCCTGCTCCTGAGCAGCAACCGCCAGTGCAGTGACAGCAGCACGGGGCAGTGTGACAGCCAGCTCACCCCTTCCCACTGCCAGGAATGTCACTCCCTGCTCCAGAGAGCCCCACCGAGGCCGTACCTGCACGTTCCTGTTGAGGCTGACAGCAGGGAAGAAGAGGCCCTCCAGGTTCTCGAAGGCCACGGGCCCTTGCTGGTCCTCGTTGATGGAGAAGGTCAGAGTCCTCCTGGTCAGATCCAGCAGCACTCCCACCGTGGCGCCTTTCGTGATGCCGCCCTCGGTTCTGTGGGAGGACAAGGTCGGTGGCTCAGTGTCCCCTGTGCTCCTGGCTCAGGGTTCAGGCCATGGAGCTCGAGGAGTGATGATGGTGAACATCACAGCTCACACAGGAGCCAGGCCACGACCTGCTCCCATCCCAGCCACGCTCATGATTCCCTGGGGACCTCCTCCTCTGCCCTCCTATGGAGTTGCTCTCCTCTTGCCATGATGTCCCCAAGGGGAAAGGCACCCTGAGAGCAGCCACAGCCACACAGCCGTGGGGGAAAGCACGTGGAACTGTGGAGCAAAGCCCCAGCACCCACCCCAAAACCTGCTGATCCATCAGGAAACAGCCCCGAGGGCTGCAGGAAGGTGACCCCAGGCTTTCCCCAGGCACAGGCCCCAGTCCCACGGGGAATGGAGCAGTGGCTGTGGCACAGGGACCAAGGCAAATGTTGCTGCAGGAGCTGCAGGGCTTTGGGTGCCACTGGGAAAGGAACAGCACAAAGGAAGAGTCAGTAGGGAAAGAGTGGTGGTAAACAGGGAAGGAATATTGGAGCAAGACAGCACCAGGCAGGCAGAGCCTGATCCCTGCTCGGGGAAGGGCACATCCTCCAACAGAGGTGACCAGGACTGATGTCACCATCCCCATGGGCACCTGCAGGTGCCACTGCCAAAGCCCCAGGCTCTTCCTTGGGCTCGGGGAGGAAGCCCCCGTCCCAAAGCACCTACCTGTTGGTGTGGGAGTTGTTGTGCATGAACCAGCTGCGGTTGTTGTCCACGTACATGGCCCAGGCCTTGTCGTCCTTGCCCAGCATGGCATCCTTGAGGACATCGATGCGCGCCACGCCGAAGGCTGGGTCGGGGTGGTTGTCGTAGCGATCGATCGACAGCTCCCAGTAGTGGAGGCCTTTGGAAAAGCCCGTTTTCCCCAGCACCACCCTGTCATCGTAGCTGTTGCAGGTGACAGTCAGGTTGTCATTGGAGAAGATGATGTCGGCGTGGGCAGAGGCGGGGTCGAAAGAAAACCAAGCAACTGGAACACACAAACAGCACGGGGTTAGTGCCGTGGGGACGTGCCGGAGCCGCGCGGAGCGACACGGACAGGGCATGCTGCATGCAGGACACGGAGCTGCCGCCACCCAGGGACAACTGCCACCACGGAGGGACAACTTCCACCACAGAGGGACAACTTCCACCACGGAGGGATGCTCTGAGCTCCTGTGGCTGCAGCTGCTGGTGTGGCTGAGGTTTTATGGCCAGGACTTGGAGGAGTTGTGCTCTTGCTGCTTCAGGTCTCCCAATGTCTCGGCTCGTGAGCCTGCAGGATCCTCAAGGTCTCCTAAAATTTGGCCCTCGCGGGAGACGTGATCCTCACCAGGTCTCCAAGCTCTAACAGAATTACAGAATCACGGAATGGTTTGGGTTGGAAGGGATCTTAAAGCCCATCTCATTCCAACCCCCCGCCATGGGCAGGGACACCTTCCACCATCCCAGGCTGCTCCAAGCCCCATCCAGCCTGGCCTGGAACATAACTTACTCTCAGGGCTAAGTGTTGCTCGAGCAGCAGTTTCCAGGGTCAGACCAGGGTGGGAAGGGGACTGAGGATCAGCAGATGAACTGTGTGTGTGTTTAAGGGCTGTTTTTGGGAACCAAAGGCACACACAAAGATCTTCATTTACAGAGAAGCCACATCACACCAAGAAACCTCCCTGCCAAGCAACAAGCCACACCTAAGACAAGAACTCATGGGAAGGCTGGAAAATGCCCCAAAACCTCCACGATTCCGTAGGGCTGCTGGATTAAATGCACAGGACTTGGTTACTGCAAATCTGACAGACACAGTGTCACATCCTCGACAAGACAGAGGGACGGGGAGTCATTCACAAGCCACCAGCCCGGCTCCCCAGGTGGTTTCCTCCGGCTGAAAACGTCAACTGACACATCCACAAAACACTCTGACGGCTTGAAAAATAAAAACACTCGGGTGAGACGGATTCATTGGTTTATTGGAACGTTTCACGAGACAGCTCCCATGCACGCGGCCGCCCCGCGCTCCCCACTCCGCACGCGGGGGTGCCGTACCTGCCACCATTTTTTTAATGTCAACTGCGGTCATTCCCAGGGAAAGGCATGCGGGAGAGAAAACAGCACGTCAGGTTGGGCAGGGAAAAGAAGGAGAAACCATTCCTGCTTGTCTGTGGCTCCAGCCAGAGCATGGATCTGTCGGCGTTTTGGATCAAGGTGGGGCTGTGGGTGGGTGCAGGGTGAGGAGGGAACCCCACGGGGCTGTGGGGAGAATGACCAGGATTAGCCCTGCAGGAAGTCTGAGGAGGACAGGCAAGCAGCAGCCACCTTGCTTTAATTAGCTGCAGAGGGGCTAATTGCATCTGCAGCATTTAGCCCACATTCAAAGGCCCTTAATGAATGGAGATATGTATTGAGACTCATGGAATCATGGAGTGGTTTGGGTTGGAAGGGACCTTAAAGACCACCCAGTGCCACCCCTGCCATGGGCAGGGTCATGTCCCACTGTCCCAGGCTGCTCCAAGCCCTGTCCAGCCTGGCCTTGGACACTGCCAGGGATCCAGGGACAGCCACAGCTTCTCTGGGCACCTGTGCCAGGGCCTGCCCACCCTCACAGCCAAGAATTCTCTCCTAATATCCAATCTAATCCAGCCCTCATTCAGTTTCAAAGAGAAGGATCAGTTTTTAATTACAGGGCCACTTCCACAGCACTGATCTCAGGCTTCTCCTTCAAACCATATGGGGAAAAACTTAAAATGCCTTTACATCATCCAGCAATCATAACTTCTCCTCCAAATCTGCCTCCTGCCCAGGGCAGTGGTGGAGTCCCCATCCCTGGAGGGATTTAAAAGCCAAGTGGATGTGGCACTTGGGGACATGGGGCAGTGGTGGCCCTGGCAGTGCTGGGGAATACTTGGACTCGATGATCTTACAGGGCTTTTCCAACCTCAACAATTCCATGATTCTGTGACATCCGAGAGAGCTCTGCAAGCAGGGTATGAGTAAGAAACGCTGCTCAGTCGCCAAAGAAAAGATAAAAAAGCAAAAAGAATGAAGCGATACGCAGTAGGTGCCAGTTAACTGTAATTAAGATACTTGCCTAATTGGGAGTAAGGCGATCCTTGGGTCTCAAAATTGCATCCTATAAAGAGATACTACATTTCACACATCACAGCTAAGGAACAACAACCTCCTGACAAACACTCGTGAGCATTTCATCGTTAATTAAACATCCAGCTGCCACAGGAGGCCTGATTCATTAAAAGCCAGAGGGCACGGAGAGAGGTGGCAAACACAACCTGGGAGTTTGAGTGTTGACTATATCAAGTCTGACTGCTCAGGGAACCAAATTATTTTGGCTTTTCTCAAGAAAAGAGGCAGGAAATTTTACCCTTGGTGGAGTATGTTGGCTGCTTGGTAAAGATTCTCTATATTGAGTGAAAAACCACTCCTTGAAGGACAGGGATTGAGGAAAGGGCACTGGGGAGTCCAGTGGAGAGAGCACTGAGCTCTCCCAGGCTGCCTCCTGATGGGTGTGAGGTCTGGGTGGGAGAGGAGCTGGAAAGCAATCCCCAGGGGCTGACACTGAGCCCTGCTAGCACCCAAAGGGCTGCAGCTTCATCAGCTGCATGGGCAGGGTGTGCTGGGCTGCCCTTCATGCTCCTGTGCCTGACTGCTGCCTGCAAGCGCCGCATGGGAGCCAGGGACTGACCCAGGAGCTTGTCCTGATCCAGAGGCCTGTCCTGATCCAGGAGCTTGTTCTGACCTAGAAGCTCATTCTGATCCAGGAGCCTGTCCTGATCCAGGAGCCTGTCCTGATCCAGGAGCTTGTACTGACTTAGGGGCTTCTCCTGACCTAGGGGCTTCTTCTGATCCAGGAGCTTGTCCTACCTAGGAGCTTGTCCTCACCCAGGGGCTTGTCCTGATCCAGGAGCTTCTCCTGATCCAGGAACTTGTCCTGGCCTAGGAGCTTGTCCTGACCTAGAAGCTCATTCTGATCCAGGAGCTCGTCCTGACCGGGAGGAGAGGCCCACCTGAAGCCCCGTGCTGGCACTGCGTGGGAGGCTCTCACAAAGGGTGCAGGATTTTAGGGACACCCCTGCCCAGCTCTGTGCCAGGTTTTGCCCCTCCTGCCGTGGCAAAGGCCCTGGCTATGGTTGTGCTCCGTGCGTGCCAAGAAGCTCCTCCTGAGGCTGTTTTAATGAATCCTGCCCCGTGGCCCGACTCAAACACCGCTTTTCCGGCTCTCTGCACACCGCTGTGCTCCAAGCTCTCGTGAGGGACACGGGGACCTTATTTTGGCGTTCAGGACCCCGTTTTTCCCTGTCCCCCCACCCCGGAGCGGGGCTGCAGAAGGTCCGTGGTGCACACAGGGGCAGCGCTCATGGGTCCCGGCACACCGGACACAAAGGAAGGAACGTCCGTAACAAAACAGCGTTGGAAGCCATCAGCTCACAGCAGCACGATGAGAAATCAAACATAAAAAGCACAAAGAAAAGAAAGTTTGCAGGGTGTCCCCCCCCCCCGGTTATTCTGGCAAGGGTCATGCTGCGGCATTCCTCATTCCGTGTTATGGCATGGAAATCAAACAATCGGGGGCCCCCATTCTTCCTGGGCTTACACCGGAGAAAGCCGGGAATTAACGCCTTTGGAGTGGCGCAAATCCAGAGTGGCGGAAGAATCAGGGCCCAGGATCTTTAGCAACGGAAGATGTGCAAAGACTGGTTAGAAAACAGCTCCGAGAGACCCCCGTGCCTGCGGCTCCTCGCTGGCTGCCCAAAGCCATCCCTCGCTCTGCGTGCCCTGCCCACATCCCTCAGAGCACACGGATCCGAACGGAGCGCTCGTGTGGGGCTGCCAGGCGAGAGAGGCAGCACGGGAGTGCTGTCTGTGCTCTGCAGGAAACGAGGCTTTGCAATGATCATGGCTGGGTTTGGAAAAACCGAGCCCAGTGCTCAAAGCTGAGGGGAAGACAGCCCTAAGTTGGGCTGTGAGCTGGAATCAGAATCCCAGACTGGTTTGGGTTGGAGAGGACCCTAAAATCATCTTGTTCCACCCCCCTGCCATGGGCAGGGACACCTTCCACTGTCCCAGGCTGCTCCAAGCCCTGTCCAACCTGGCCTTGGACACTTCCAACTAGGGGGGCACCACAACCTCTCTGGGCTAGACCTTGCCTGCATCCAGACCTGGTTTTCTCTTAGGAGGGGTCTAGATTTAACCAACCAAACTAATTTCACAGAGCAAACCTTTGCACAGGGAAAGGAAACCACGGAGATATTCTCAGGGTTTCACCCAGGGAAGGTCTTTTCTGATTATCCCTTGACACAAACTCAAGACAAACTAGAGATAAAGGATCTTCTAGTGGAAGGTGTCCCTGCCCAGGGCAGGAGGTTGGAACTGCATGAGCTTTAACGTCCCTCCCAACCCAAACCATTTTGTGATTTATGATCAGCGAAGGGTTCAGCTATGTCGGCCTTGCCAAGGGCAGCACCCACATGAGGAGTTCCTGCGCTGTTCCACCACCCCACACCTCAAACTGCCCTCTCTGGCACGGCTGGAACACCCCAGGAGAACCACGCCACCGACCCCCCTCGGCGGCAGGAGCAGGCCAGTGACAAACAGAAAGAATTCCCGCTGCCATCCGCATGTCATGGGCAAAACAAACACAACGGAACAGAACGAACAAATAGTCGGGAGATGCCCAGAAGCACAGACCAAGAGGCAACGCCAGAGGTGCTCAGCTCACCGGCTGAATTCAGGGACTGTAAGGAAGAATGCAAGCTCAGCTGGTGGGCCGAAGATCTTAGCTCAAAGTAGGATCTCCCCGAGAAGCTGGGTTGCAGGTTAAGGGTGGAGGAGAAAGGACTCATTCTACGAAGCTGCGATCTTTCCAAAGGCACTGGAAAAGGGAGGGTCTGTTCTTCTGACTGCGTGTCTAAACGTAAGATCAATGCAAACTACACATCAGAAATGGGGTCTGTGCTGCACGGACCCTGCTCCGCTGGCAGGGCAGGAATTTTTGGTGCTGTGCAGCCCAGCGAGACCCTTCAGGGCAGCCTGACAGCAGGGAAAACACGGCCATCTTCCCAAGTGTCCCCGTGTCAGCGTGACAAATTCAACTGCCTTGTCTTTAAAGGGGGGTCCTGCACCTCTTCACAGCAAGGCACCTAAAAAAATTCACAGGTTACCATGCACACATCCCATCGTGCTTCAACACACCCCAAACCTTTTTGTGCACAATAATCGGGGGTGGGAAACCCAGCTGAAAGGCATTTTGCAGGGCTGTGCTAAGCTCTATCGCCCTAAGAACCACCAAGCACCCACCTTACTCAGGGCTTGTTCAGGAGGTTGTGTTCTTGGTATCCCTTTGTACCTGTCAAAACACATCTGAGCCTTACAGCAAGAATTTAACTCGTGGGATTCACAGCAAAATGTCAGAGCAGAGGGAACCTCTTGGGTCATTGGTTTCTGTTCCCTGCTACCACAAACAGTCACCTCCTGTGATTTCTTCCCTAACCTTTTCCGGGAATATGTTAGCATGAAAATGTAGAATCCACCATCCACACGCTCACACTCTATCCCCAGCCTTCCCAGCTTGGCTGTGAGTATGGATTGAGCTGGAAATGGAGTTAAAACAGAGAAAAAGGGAACATTCCTTTGCACGGTAGGTTGTAACTTCTGCAACTCGCTGCTGCTGCTGCTGCCGAGGCTGTGGAAGCAAAGGGTGTCAGCGGGGTCAGAGAAGATCAATTATTGCACAACAGGTCAATAAACAGCTCAGAGTCAGGGAGGGACAGGTTCTGATCCTACTGAGAGTGAGAGGAAGCACTACCACACATAGCTGAGCTCATGATCAGCACCTGATCAGCGCCTGATCAGCACCTGGTGTCCCTAGAGCTCCTTGCAGCTGCTTCCCCTTGGGTTGTTCCCTTGCCAAAAGCTGCCTGAAAAAAGGCCCTGACTGCTGCTCAGGGTCACTCTGTGGCTGGCAGGAATTTAAAGCTGGGCTCGAAAGAAAAGGTTCTGGTGTTTGACTAGGCTGGGAAGGGAGGCTGAAGCTCTGTGCCTGGAGAGAAGCCTGGGAGGCACTGCTGAGCTCCATTTCTCCATCTCCACCTGGATGGAGCTGGTCCTTCACCCTGACATCCAGCTGGCTGGACAGAACATGAAAGAAGTCAGCAGGAGGCTGGCCAGAGGCTGGGAAACCCTCTGGGTGAGGCCAGGAGAGCAGGGAGGAGGAGGCTGGGGGAGACCCCATGTCTCCTGGGGTCAGGACAGCCAAGCAGGGCTGCCACCAGCCAAGCTGTGGGACATGTCTGTGCCCTGGGTCACCTTGGAAAGGTTCTTCCAGACTGACTTCCCAGCCTACAGCTGAGCTTCATTCGGGTGCTGGAGAGGTTAAGAGCCTTGGAGCCTTTGGCTGAGAAGTGACAGAGCAAGAGACACTCCCAGGGATTGTGTGGAACAGCCCAAAATAGCTCAGGAGGGGACATGGTTCAAGGGACGGATGTCACCTTCAGCCATTTTTGCCCCTTGGCTGTGCTGGTGACAGGGATCTTCTTCCCTGGGAAGCCCCAGCACACGGGAAGGGCTCTGGGGCAGAGATTTTCTCCCAGTCAGGAACCACCTTGTCCTGCTGGTGGCACCAAGAACCAGCTTTGAAGAGCGAACTGCACTATTTCCTTCGGGATGAGCAGGAGATGCCTCTCCCCACGGGCTGGGGAGATGTTCCTGCTGCTTTCCCATGGGATTTTCCATCAGTGCTGCCTGCTTCCCGTGCCTCTTTGGCTGGGCAGGACCACAGAGCTGTCACCTACAGAGCTCAAGACACAACTCTCCCCTCTTCTCATCCTTGTTCTCTTCAGCTGCTGAGAGCCTGCAGGACATTTCACTCCCCACCACCCTCTGCTCGTGGAAGGCAGAAGAAAGGCTGCAGATGAAGATCTCACGGGCCAGGACCAGAACCCAGCTCTTAAATACCCAAATTCCTCACCAGCACTTAGAGCACGTTCTGAGAGATGTTCTCTCCACATCGCGCCCGTCTCTTCTTTTGTCCTCTCTTCCCACACAACCACTTTGCAGAGCTCGGCTGAAGGGGAAAGCTAAGCTCACTTCAGACAAAATAGCTCTTAAAAGGCCTGATGCTGCTGTAAAAGGCAGGAATAAAAGCCTCCCCAAGGGCTGTGATGTGCGAGGCAGCTCTATTCAACAAGTCACTCGGATATCCGGAAGCTGCACACACAGATGTGATTTATTTCTCTTTGAATCCCAAAGAGCTCAGGCGGCCTCTAAGAGCACAAAATGCTCCAGGCCCGTTTGACTTTTTCTCCCTCTTTCTTTCGTGCTGGAATAACAAATGCAAAAGCTCATTCAAGTGAAAAGGCTGAATGAATGCAGCCAGCTCTCATCCAAGGAGAGTGGAACTTCTCCTCGGTGGCACAGACCAAGCACCAGCCCCCAGCACGGCCCTGCTGGGACCACAAAAAGCTATTTTCTACCAGATTCCTTCATGGTTTGGAGCTGGGCTTGAGCTTGGCTCAACAGTGAGAACACCTCTGAGAGGAAATCAAAGCTGGGAAGATCATAGTGGGGACCCTGCGAACACCTGGCTGGGACAGCTTCAAAGCCCAACTGGTTCTGATGAGCAAATTGCGTCTCCAATGTGTCGTGTGAGGCACAAACGTGGTAAGAAGCCGAAGCTCTGCTGTCTCCTGCCAAGGCTGGAGTGGGAGCTGTTGACCTGCAGGATTTGGGAGCAATCCTGGCCACCCTGGCATGGGGCTGGAGCCGGTTTGTCCCATCCCTGATCTCCAGAGGAACTCCTGCAGCTTCTCTGCTGCTGCTGTTTGCAAGCAGGCACTGATGTGTCTGACAGATGTGCCAAGGCCTGTGCTGGGATTTGACCTTCCCGCCTGTCCTGTGAGAAGTTTGTCACGGTTTTGCTGTCCACTCTACCTCTGAATGAATCCATTCCTTGCTGGCCTGCCCACGCATCCAAACCTGCCCTTTCCAAACTGGAGTGATTATCTCCTGCAGGCAGAGAGAGAAACACTCTGCATAGCCTCGCTCTGCTTTTGTCCCCTCTTTTTTCTGCAAAAATCCCATTTTTCTCCTTGCTCAAAGCCCCCAGGGCTGCTCTGTGGCAGGAAAGCTCTCACCCTCCTTCCACCCCACGAGCTCCCTTCTGATCCCAGCTGCCAGCCAGCTGGATGCCGCTGTGGAAAAACCCTCACAGGGCTTGGAAAAGAGAGATTTTCATCTGGGAGCGAGGAAAAGGGATTCCAGCAAGCGTGGAGAACTCCCAAAGAAGGGTTTTGTGCCTGGCTGTGGGGCAGCAGACGTGCTGCTGGGGGCTGATCCCTTCCTCCACAGCTGCAGCTCCCACCTCGGAGCCAGCCTTGCCACTCTCCACCTGCACGGCAGGAATAAGCCAATTTTCCACCATGGATTAAGTGCCTGGTGTGACAAATGTGCTTAAAGCCAGGCAGGGAGATTCCTCTGCAACCTGCCAGGGAGTGTTGAATATTCGGAGTGCCTGTGGGTGTGGGGGTGATGCAGAAGCCACCGCGGGGCTCCTGTGCATCGCTGGCTCTGGAAGGACACCCCCACTGCTCCAGGGTCCCTCTGCTCTCTATCCTGCTCTGCCAGGGCTGAATTCCGTGCTCATGGCATTGTGCAGGCAGGCACAGCCCTCAGGAGCAATGCTGGCAGTGCTTTGCTTTAAATGGGAACACTGAAAGCATCTGAGCTTCCCTTCTGTATCACAGAACCCCAAATCTGAACACCTCCCCCTGTGCCCCACAAAAAAAACAAAGGAAAGGGGTGAGAGGGAAATTCTGGCACTGCTGGAGGCTCCTGACACAACCTTCCCCCTCTGCTCAGTGCTGGCGTTCCTGCAGGGATCGCTCGGGGAGGGCCAGGAGAGCTGAGCTGGGGTTCCCTGGGCACGTGGGGTGTGGGATCGGCGGCGATTCCTTACCCTCGGAAGTCTGGAGCACCAGGGTCTTGCTGTAGGGGCTGACCCCCGACTTGTTGAAGGCCTTGACGCGGGCGCTGTAGGTGCTGTTGAAGTGCAGCCCATCCACCGTGCACATGGTCTCCTTGCCCACGTACACCTCCTGCAAGGCAACGTCAGGGAATGCCATGGGGAACAGCTCCTGGGGTTTGGGATGCACAGGATCTCACCCTGCTCTGCTCCCTGGGGCGGCCTGGGCAGTGCTAAGGCTGGGGAAAATGGGATTTGTTCCGTGGCACTGCTTTGGGAGGTGAGGTGAGGTGAGGTGAGGGGGGTTCTGCTCCTCTGCTCTGCTCAGGTGAGATCCCACCTGAGATCCCACCTGGAGTTCTGCCTCCAGCTCAGGGGCTCCCAGCATCAGGAGGATGGGGAGATGCTGGGGTGAGTCCAGAGGAGAGCAGAGATGCTCCAGGGCTGGAGCCCCTCTGGAGCCAGGCTGGGAGAGCTGGGGGTGTTCATCTAGAGAAAGGAAGGCTCCAGGGAGAGCTCAGAGCTTCTTCCAGGGCCTAAATGGCTCCAGGAGAGCTGCAGAGGGACTGGGGACAAGGGATGGAGGGACAGGACACAGGGAATGGCTTCCCATGCCAGAGGGTGGGGCTGGATGGGATATTGGGAAGAAATATTACCCGAGGCAAGCACTGACCTCGTTCTCCCCACACCCAACCTCCTCCTCCCTCCATGTCCCACCCATGTCAGCTCCGCTCTGCCTCCTGCCTGAGCTCCTCGGGGATAAATTCAGAGTGTGTGGTTGCACTGTTTTAGAATCTTTCTGTTCTTTCTCACAGAGAATAGAGATAAGCTGCATTCTTTTACTTTCTTAATCTCTGTGTTTGGTATTAGGTGTTATTTGGCTGTGACCAATGGTTTTAGGAGGTGGATTCTTTGCTGACCAATAGTTGCTAGAATATGAATGGATATAAAAGAGGTTTCTTGTAAATAAACTTCCCTTTTGGCCATCTTGGTTTGTCTGCCTGAATTCTCTCAGCTCAGCCTCTGCAACCCTCGGGGACTCTAAAGCCACAAGAGTGCAATGGGCTGGTCCCTGTGCCTGCTCAGTGCACCTGAACACGCCAGGATAATTATCAGCGTGTCGGATCAGGGAAAAATCATATTTTAATTGTGTAATTACAGCAATTTAAAAGCCCTCAGGCCTGAAACACCTCTGCTTGCTGGCAGCTGGCAAACCATGAAGCTTTCATGGCAATTAGCATACCTTGCATGGAACATTCAGCAACCTAAAAATATGGAGCTTCATGGAATCATAGCATGGTTTGGGTTGGAAGGGACCTTAAAATCATCTTGCCGTGGGCAGGGACACCTTCCACTGTCCCAGGCTGCTCCAAGCCCCAATGTCCAGCCTGGCCTTGGACACTGCCAGGGATCCAGGGGCAGCCACAGGTGCTCTGGACAGCGAGAGCTTCAAGGTTCTTGATGTTCCCAAGCCATGTTGGCCACTGGAAAGGCATTTTCACCCCCGAAATTGCTCTGTCCCCCAAACCCCACAGCCTCTCTGCACCATCAGACTCCCCAGCAGGGAAGAGGGGACTTTGCACAAAACTCTGAGGACAAAGGCTGTGGTGAGCTCAGGGCAGGGAACCCCTGGGGGTGGCCCGCAGCACGTACCCTGAACTGGCCACCATTGCCATCGTCCAGCTCCAGGATGTATCCTTCCACCTGCACCGTGGACAGCGGCGGCTGCTTCCAGGACAGCGTGGCACTGTTGTTGTGGGTGCAGCACTCCTCCAGCTGCAGGATGGGCGGGGCCGGCACTGGGGAGGAGACTAATCACCAATTAGTGTAATTAGTGCCACCCCGGCGGTGGGCACTGCAGAGGGTGCATTTTCTGCCCCGCTCTGAGGGCAGCTCAAGGGATTAACGGGGAGGGAGGAAAAGAGAAAGGATTGTTCTCCCACCAAGCTCAACCAAATTCCTGCACCCCTCTCAGCCTGGTGAAGCTTTTCTGCTTTATTCCCGTTTTCTGATTAATTTTGGAGAATTTTGACAGCACAATGCACCTGTTTTAGCTGCCTGGACCCTTCATGCAGCCAGTCCCAAACCTGGGATGTTTTCCCACAGCTTCTGCTGGGTCTGGACTTATCTACAGCCCTGCTTTTCTATCCAGTAAATTCACTATCCAATTCACTATCCACTATTTTCTATCCAGTAAATTCACTGCAACAAAATTGGGCAGGCTGAGTACCCTCTTTGGCTCCCATCAGCTACACAGGGACAGAAAGGACCACCAGGGTTTTTCCTGCTGTATTTGGGCATCTCCACATCTGTCCCACAGCCCAGTCCAGCTCTGAAAAGGATGGGACAAGGGATAGTGTGACAGGGAGATGTCCACTGACAGGGCTCTCAACAGAGCTGCTCGTCACCATCCTCATCCTCAGTGCCCAAAGTGACAAGAGCCACTGGGAATGGACATGGAGAATGCAGAGAAGATGGAGAGGAGCCATGGATGGCAGGGACAGAAAGCTGCACTTGCAGCATTCACCTCTGCGACCCCTCCACCTCCAGGGCTGGCAGGGGGTGTGGAATGCCCTGCACCTATTGCTCTCCTGCTCTTTATCCACACCTCAGGTGCTGCCCGCCCTCCCCTGGAGCTGTGACACACATTTGGGACCCAAACCCAACCTTCTGCAAGTCTACAAAAGCAACAGCTGATTTCCACAGCGAGGGCGAGCTGGGAGGAGCAGCATGGCTCTGAGTGGCTCCCTGAGGGCCAGGACCAGCCAGGGCCATGCCAGCAGTGTCCCTGTGCCCGTGGGCTCTGTGGGCACCAGTGGCAGCAGCCCCCAGCACAGCATCCTCCAGCTCAGGCAGCCTGGCAAGGTCAAGGGGACAGGTGTGTTGGTTTTGGTTTCCAAAATCCACGATGGCCCTGGGGCCTCTTTCAACAACCCTTTCAGCTGGGTCAGGGCAGGTTTAGGTTGGATTTTAGGAAAAGGTTCTTCCCCCACAGGGTGATGGGGCACTGAACATCTCCCCAGGGAATGGGCACGGCCCCATGGCTAGCAGAGCTCCTGAAATGTTTGGACAACGCTCTCGGGGATGCACAGGGTGGGATTGTTGTGGTGTCTGTGCAGGGTCAGGGCATGGATCAATAATGGTGGCGAGTCCTTTTCAGCTCAGGAGATTCTGTAATTGCAACTCTGGGTCACCCTTTCTCTCCCCAGCAAGAGCTGGGGGGCAGAGCTGTGGTGGGTGGGGCAGCACAAAGGGAACCCCAGCACTGGTGGCTGCGTGACACAACAATGGGAGCCCCAACATTCCTCCCTGGAGAGGCTCCAGGAGCAGTGGCCAGAGCTGTGTCCACTCACCAGAGCTGTCCAGCCAGCGTCAGCGTGACCATGGCCCTGCCAGCTCTGTGGCACCGCTGTGGCACTGGGAGCTCCCGCATGGCCCAGCTCCTGCAGCTCCTCAATTCCCCCAAGCCCTCTGGCAGCACAGCTAGGGCCTGAGCCTGAGCCTGAGCCTGAGCCCGGCAGCCCCGGGAAGAGCTGTGGGGCCATTCCCTGTCCTTCCTGCCCCAGGAGCCTCCTGCGGCCCTGAGCCCACACCTCTCCGTGTCCCCTGTGCAGGTGTGACCTCAGGCACACGCTCTGGCTCCCATGGCCACAGCCTGCCCGGCGCAGTCAAGCCCCTGGGGACAGCCCTGGCCAGTGGCAGCCCTGCAGACAGCAGCGTCCCCATGGACGTGGACACCTGCCCGAGTGGGGACATCAGCCTGGCCACAGATGTCCCCATGGAGGAGGACAGTGCTCCAGGCCTGGACATCAGCCTGGCCACAGATGTCCCCATGGAGGAGGACCATCCCACAGGCCTTGACATCAGCCTGGCCACAGATGTCCCCATGGAGGACCATCCCACAGGCCTTGACATCAGCCTGGCCACAGACGTCCCCATGGAGGAGGACACTGGCCCAAGGACATCAGCGCCAGACCCTCTGCTGCTGTCCCATCAGGGGCCCTGTGGTGACCCCGGCCAGCAGCACGGGTCTGAGTTGATGGAGATGATAAGAGGAGGGTGGGCAGTTGAACCAGCAACAGATTTGCTGTTATTAATTAAAAAACCCTCTGGGCTAAATTGGAGGAAGGCAGGGCAGGAACACAGGAATGTAAAACAGCAATGCAGCCCTCCCTGGGCTTGCTATCTGAAAATATTCCTGACGTTTCAAACTAACAGCCTGGCTAACCATGAGAAGCAGGGGCAGCTCCTCACTGCCTCCAGCACCCGCAGGGCCATCAGCTGAGGATGCTCCTTGTGGTGGCAGAGGAACTGTGTGGCCAACATCCTTCCTGTCCTTGGCCACTGAGACACCCCAGGGTGTGCAAAGAGCTCCTGGGCTGGGAATTCCAGCTGGGATGGGAATGGAGAGCAGTGCCAGGCCTGCAGCTGGTGGCTCTTCCTCCAGGCTGAAGGTTCAGCCCACGTTCAGTGTCCTCCTGAGCTCCCCTGGGTCACAGCTCCTTTGCATCTCTGTCACCTTCCCTGGGCTTGCCAAGCCTCACATTGCTCCTGGGCTGCAGCAGCTCTTGGTGGGACAGGAGAGGGAGCACGGAGGGAATGGGGAGGGAATTAAGGCCAAAATGAAGGTGTAAACCCAGACTGAGGTGAGGGGAGGGAGGGCAGAGCCCAGGCTAAGTGACCTGGCTCTGTTTGGAGGGACATCTCCTCTGTGACAGATGCTGCTCAGCGTGGGCTGTGAGGAGAGGTTTGGGAAGAGCCTTGTGCTGCTCCCAAAAGAGAGGTCCCAACCTGCAGAATGCTTTTTAATGCACCAATAACTTTTTCAGAGCACTTTTTAATACACAAAGAGTGTTTTTGCAGGCAAAACCAAGCTCCTGGCACCCTGCTCTGGCACACAGGTGCCCAGGGATCCAAGACAGGGAGGCAGAAGGTCACCCCAGGGATGCACAACACCAGGAATGGGCATAACTCAGGGTCTGGGGTGCCCAGTCTGGCTGGGACAAGATGAGAAACTCTCCTTTCCTGGGATGAGCTGCATGGGAACTGCCAGCACGAGCAGAGCTGAGCTCTGGAAAGGCACTGGAAAGATCCTTACCTTTCATCTGCACGAAGTCGAGCTGGTGGATGGACTGCAGCAGAGGGGCGTTGTCGAGGTTCAGGTCGAAGTCGGTGGTCATGCGGGGGGTGAGGGTCCCCTTCCCCCACTGATCCTCGGTCAGGTGCACCCTCCTGATGAGAGCGTCCGAGATCTGCAGGGAAGGAGTGCCCTCAGCCACCACGCCTTGTCCCTCCCCTTCCCTGTGTCCCCAAAGGCTGGGATGGCCTGGGGGGCTTCCAGCATCGCCCCTGGGGTGCTGGGCGCTGTTAATGGCAGGGTTTAGTCCCAAAGAGGCCCAGGGATGGAGGGTGGGATGCAGCTCCCAAGGGCTCTCTGTGGGTCTGTCAGAGAGCCACGAGCATGTCCTGATCCCTGCTCCAGGGAGACACCATCTCCCCAAAAATATCCCTGCCTGGATTCTGCTCCCGCCCTGCTGTGAGCATGGAGGTGATCAGAGCTGAGTTTATGGGGCCATCCCCCTCGGGGCAGCCCCTCACCGACCTGCAGGAAGCCGCTGGGGTCGTTCTCCTTGATGACCTCCAGGCAATATTCCATCAGCCCCGTGGTCTGGCGCAGCTTCACCGTGCAGTGCGAGATCTGGTCCCGCACCACCTGCCAGGGGACAAGGACAGAGGGGTGAGAGGGACCCAAGGGGACAGGGGAAGGCAGAACTGGCCAGGACTCACACACTGAATTCCAGATCTTTCAAAACCTGGTGAACAACAACACAGAAACCCAGAAAGTTTTTAAGGTCCCTTCCAACCCAAATCAATCCTGTTCCACCCCCGCCATGGACAGGGACACCTTCCACTATCCCAGGCTGCTCCAAGCCCTGTCCAACCCCTGGACACTTCCAGGGATGCAGGGCAGGCACAGCTTCTCTGGGCAGCCTGTTCCACCACGCTTTGTTCAGCTCAAAATCATTAACGCACACAATTACTCAGAGCAGGAGGGCAGCTCCATGCCCTGTTTTAATTAAGCAGCTTCCAAACGGCACTTTGTGAGCTCCACGCAGAGCAAATGCCAATTCCCACAGATCCACAGCTGCCCTGTCCCTCCTTGGGGCACAGCCAGATTGTGGGGCTGGCCCTGGGGCAGCTGCACCCATCGCTCCTGGGGGAGGAGTGACCCCGGAGCTGCTGCTTCCCAGAGGAACCAGCACATCTCCAGCCTCAGGATCCGTTTGAGATGCTCAGCAGCTGAGATGGACCACGCTGCACAATTCCCGTTTTCCCCACTGGCTGGCGATGAGCTCTGAGGGAGAGAAGTGCCAGGGAGAGGAGATAAATAAATAAATAAATCTGAATTCTGCCCTGGGGCTGCCCAGGCTCCACATTAAGGCACTTCTTGCACCCAAGGCTGGCTCCCCAAGGGATGAGTGTGGGTTTCTGGGGCCTGAGGGCTCTGCTGACCCTCCCTGAAGCACAGGAGGAAGGAGAGGGTTCAGGCTGGAGGCCACAAGAATTTATTGGAAGGCTGGCTGCTCCTTCACACTGAATCCTGCAGCTCCAGGGTTTCTGCTGCCACAGATTGGCAGATCAGCTCAGGAGGAGAGATTTTATTCTTAGAGGAGCACGTTCAAGTGCTCGTGGAATATTTTCTATTTTCTACTCCTGGAAGAGCTTTAAAAGGCTGTGTAAAGTTCTCCACCAGCACTGAGCAAAGCTGTGCAGCTCCACAGAGTGCCACAGTGAGGATGAGCTTTGGGATGGGAAAAGCTGCAAAAAACAGGGATGGACATTCCTGGGGGCTCAGTGCCTGCTGCCCCACAGGCACTGCAGCCCTCAGATGCCCACCCCGGGCTGGAGAGCTCCTCCTCGTGCCAGCATCCCATCTGAGGGTGGCAAGAGCAGAGGAAGCACCCGCGGTGAAGGAACCTGGGCTTCGAGGGGGGGGGAGGGTGGCTCCTGCAGGGCAATCAACGCCATCAGGTGCTGTTTAATTAAAATTTAATCACCTCTACTTAATCACCTAGCAGGAAGAAAAGAATTACCAGTCTTGCAGCTTAGAAGCACAGATTCATTAAGGTTGGAAAAGCCCTCTAAGACCATCGAGGCCAACTGCTCCCCCAGCGCTGACCACGTCCCCAAAGGTCACATCCCCAGGGCTTTTAAATACCTCCGGGGATGGAGACTCCTGAGCAGCCTGTGCCAGGGCTGGACAACCCTTTCCATAAAGAAATTCCTCCAAATGTCAAATCTAAACCTCCCCTGGTGCACCTTGAGGCTGTTTCCTTCCGTCCCACCCCTTGCTCCCCGGGAGATTTGGGACAACATCACTCCTTCTGTGAAATGCCATTAAAAACTCTTCAAGACAGCTCCAGATTTTTCAGGAGCTGCTTTTAGTGATCCCAGCCTGGTGTTTGCAGGCTGTGGCAGAGGGGAGGGGGTGCAGGGTGGACAGGGCAGCAGAGGGAGCTCCCAGATTGCTGCTCTGGGCCAGGACACTGCCCAGAGCCTTGTGGAGATGCTGGGTGGCTCTGAGATGGAGTTTTTGTGAAGCACACGCTGGTTTTGGCCTCAAACGCTGTCATTAGAGGGGAGAGCTCATTCAGTGCCAGTTTGTAACACTCGAGTGCACCGGGATGGCTCTGCTGGGGAGAATCACAGAGTCCCAGAACGGTTTGGGTTGGAAGGGACCTTAAATGTCATCCCATCTGACCCTTGCCACAGGCAGGGACACCTTCCACTGTCCCAGTGATGCAGGTGATTTTTGTATTTTCTTTTTATACCCTTTTTAATATATTTTTATACCCTTTCCTTTCCCTGTTACCCTCTACACACACTCCCTGTACCCTGCACAAACACTCCTTGTACTTTAGCCCCACATGTTTCCAACCCTTGTAGTCTGAAATTTAGCTCAGTTTGGGGTCCTGCAAAGCGGGGAAGACCAAACATTCACATTCTCTCAGAACCAGAGGCTCCAGCCTGTTCTCTCTTGGAATGTGTTTCTGTAAACTAGGCTGTAGTCTCAACTGGGGAAGGTTCATTAGAATAGGGGGCAATTATTCATTTATTAAGTTTCTTATTGGGGATTTTAAGTAGATATTTTAATTTTGTGAAGTCTGTAAATAATCCGGTACGCGTTGTACAGGGAGGGTCACGACTCGTCCCTCACTCCACGGCATGTTTTCCACCTTTGATGGGTCTGGGCACCTAGGATCCTATTAAACCGAGGTAAATTCCCTTTTCCCTGCACTACTGTGTCTGCTTCTTATTTTTACCAGCCTGTTTAAGGCATCACCAGGCTGCTCCAACCCGAATGTCCAGCCTGGCCTGGGACACTGCCAGGGATCCAGGAGCAGCCACAGCTTCTCTGGGCACCTGTGCCAGGGCCTGCCCACCCTCACAGGGAGGAATTCCCAATTCCCAATATCCCATCTATCCTTGCCCTCTGGCAGTGGGAAGCCATTCCCTGTGTCCTGTCCCTCCATCCCTTGTCCCCAGTCCCTCTCCAGCTCTCCTGAGCCCCCTCAGGTCCTGCAAGGACAAAGCAGAGCCAACAGCTGCTCCTGCAGATCCCACTCCTACACTGACTTCCCTGAAAGCAGACAACCCTGCATTTCCTTTCTCAGCAGGGATGCTCAGCCCTTCAGGGCAGCATCCAGAAGGTGCAGAACAGCCTTTTGGCTTCCTGTGATCTCTGCTGCTCAGACAGAGGTGCTGGGGCTGTCCTGCCCCTGGAAGGGTTTGGCTGTGTGGATTTGGGTCTCTCCTGGATCAGCCCGGTCTGTGGGGTCCAGCCTTGCTGTCAGAGCCCATCCTGAGTGCACCAACCCAGCCAGAGCCAGGTTTGGCATTCCCTGGAAATGGCAATGCCTGGAAAAGCCTGGAAAAGCTGCGTCCTTCGCTCACGTGAGACCCCTCTGTGGGGAAACGCACGTGCCGCCAGGAAGACAGCAAAGATGGGATTGCTAAAACAATCTTCTTATCTTCTTTGCTGCGTAAATCTCTGTCTGCTTTGCCCAGGATAATGAATTTGTGAACCTCTCCCTGCCGGAGCCTGTGCTTTCCAAGTATTTCCAGTACAATTGCCATCTGCTCCCTCCGGCCTCCAGGAAACAGCATTTGCTGGGAGAAGACATTAAAAAAAGCTTTTTTCTGTTTCTATGAAGTGGTCAAAGACCAGAAAAAAGAGGCTGTGGAGTCTCCAGCGCTGGAAACACTCCAAACTCCCCGGGAGGCAGCCCAGGGCAGCCTTTGCTCCCCAAAGCTGTGAGTCTGTCCCAGCCCTTCTCAGGCTCTCGGGTCTGCTCAGGGATCATCATCAGGGCACAAAACTGCATTTTAATTTCAGCACAAAAGCCAACAGTAGAAATTCACAAAATTCACCAGCACCAAAGTGTTTTCAAGGCAAAAAGAACGATCTTTGGTTGGGATCCAGTGGGGCTTTGATCCCTCCTCAGGGATCCAGCATCATCCCTCTGCAAAACCAGGGTGTAAAACTGCATTTTAATTTCAGCACAAAAGCCAGCAGTGGAAATCCACGGAATTCACCAGCATCAAACTGTTTTTAAGGCAAAAAGAAGGATTTTGGCTGAGATCTGGGGGGGCTTTGTGGCTCTAAAGGAGATATGGGATGCAGACGGGACACAAAGACCCCATTAATCACTTTGATTAATAAAATTAACGATTTGAGAAGTAAGATACAGACGTCTCTCACACCTTTAAAGGCCTGGTCTAAACCCAGCAGGGTCGGTGAAGCCAAAAAGTTTTCCAAGTGGCCTTAAGCATCCTGGGATTCTCCTCGTGCGTGAGGGGTTTCTGCTCCCTGGGAGCCCTGGTCACCCCAGTAATGAAGAGTTTCTTGATGAAGAGAGCTCGAAGGGAGACCTGGGAGCTCCTCAAGCCTTGGACTCGTGCAGGAGGCCGTGCTGGGCTGAGGGGCAGCCTCTGGAGGCCTCGAAGGATCACAGGGTTCACCAGATTCCCAGGAAAACCTGGCACATCCAGGGGTGGTGATCCCTCTGCTGCCCTGTTCCAGGGCTGGACAACCCTTTCCAGGAAGAATTTCCCCTAATATCCAATGGAAATCTCCCACGGAGCAACTGGAGTCCATTTCCCTTTGTCCTGTCTTTACCTGGGAGAAGATCCTGACCCCAAACTCTGTCAGGGAGCAGTGGCTCTCCAATGGCTCAGATCCTGAGGGGATTTGGGGAGCTTCACACATTCTGTTTGTGGTCATTTTGACCAAACACCATTTTTTTCCCCCTTTAGGTGCTAAATAAAGCAACACCCAGAGTCTGGCTGCTAATTCCAGCCTATAAAAAGGTTTTTTTGTGCACTCACAGCAGTTCACCACGACCTTAAAATAGTTCATCCAGGAGCTTTTCTTCCCTGTGAGATGACATTAACTATAATTTACATTTTAATACAGCTCCTAGAAGGCAATAACATCTACATTCGGCTCTACTCAAGTGTCTTCCTCTTCTTTTTAGTATTTGGGTGGATGAGAGGGTTTCACAGCACTCAACCTTCCCAGTGCCTGGGATGAGTCCTGCTGGGAATGTCACACGGAGGGCACGGAGCCTCCCACCCTGGGTCACCTGCAGGGCCCTGGGGATGGAGGGTGCTGTGCTTCACCACAGAGCCACAGATGGAAAAATCCCAGCTGGAAAAACGGCCAGGACAGAGCCTGGCAAGGTTTGATTGTGCTGAATCCCACAGCCAGAGCCTTCCAGGTGATGTTTCCATGGTGACTCGAGAGGCTGGAGCTGGAAAAAGCAGAGCTGCTGCATTGCCACCACCAGGACCTTGATCCAGCAGGGAACACCGAGATCCCCTGGAAAATCCTGACTGTGACCTTTGCATTTCACCTCTGGAGATGCAGAGCCACGGACAGCAGCCCTTGGGGAGCGTTTCCTGAGGAATTTGCTCTCCAGGGAAATGTGGCCAATGCTGTTTGCCTGAGCAGGGTCTGCAGACAAAGCAGCCTGGAGAAATCATGGAGAAATCATGGAGAAATCATGGAGCAGAGGCATCCCATGGGCCAAAGGCTGGGAAACAACTGGAATGGTCCATAACGCTGCTGAGAGCTTAGGGAGGCACACTCAGAGCTCAGGCTGTGTGCGCTGGGCTGAGGAGAGATTTCCTCCTGCGACAACACTCCTGTGTCCCCTGCCTGTGCTGGAGGACATCATCCCCTGGGGAAGGGCACTCTGCTCCTCTGGAAACCAGGACAGCAACACAGGGGCAGACAAGGAGGGCTGTCCTGCAGGTCCATGGCCCCACTGCTCCTCCAGAAGATGTTTTTTGAAGCCCAGGCTCTCCATCTCTGATCCCACCGCAGTGGGAGGCTGCAGGAAGGCAGGGCCGTGTCCCTCCCGGGTCTGTGTCCTCACAAACCTCTCCCTGCTCTGCAGTAATTAGTGCTGGCCCCGAGTCAGGCCTGGATTCGTGCCTGGCTGCACGGAATGTGTGTCAGGACAAAGCAGGGCAGCCCCAAAGCCGAGCCGACCCCAAACTGACGCCGTGCAGAGATGGGAACTGGGGATGGGAGCCTGGGCTGTGTCCCCAGAGGCACCATGGCCCCATGCCAGGGGCCAGCTCTGTCCCCTGGGCCTCTCCTGCTCCTCGCACGGTGCCAGCATGGCAAACGTCCCACTGGGCAGGAGACACCGGAGCTGGGACACGGCGGCTCCGTGCTGGCTGCTGGAGCAGCCACCGTGGATCTGAAAGGGCTCCCTGCACTGCCAGGGCTCCCTGGCCACTCTGTCTGCTCAGGTGACATGTTCCAGGACAGCACAGTGACAAGGGGACACACAGGGCAGGCTCAAGGCCCTGGACTGGTCCCACTGGGCAGGGGTGAAGCTCCCAGTGGGGGTCAATGGCCAAAACTGTCCTGTGCTGATGGGAACATCACCCTGGCCAAGCCCCACGGTCCTGCAGGACTCACCCTGGGTCCCAATTCCACACCAAGCACAGGCCAGGAGGTGACCTCTCGGTTATCTGCAGGTGGAAATGGGCCCAGGGTCATCTCAGAGAGAGTGAGAATCACTGCAGCTTCCATCAGTCAGTGGAAGTTCAGGTCAGGTATGAGGAAAACGTTTTATGAGTCCAGTCTGAAACCCAGGGGCTGTTTCTTGTTTTAAGGCCTGGCCCTTAAAAAGGTGACAAAGCCCAGCTGATAATGAGGGTGGATGGGGGTGGGATGGAGGCCATAGGACAGGAACAGGAAGAGGCAGTGGGATCAGATCCATGGACAGGAGCAGGGACAGGCAGTGGGATCAGATCCATGGACAGGAGCAGGAACAGGCAGTGGGATCAGATCCATGGACAGGAGCAGGCAGTGGGATCAGATCCATGGACAGGAGCAGGCAGTGGGATCAGATCCATGGACAGGAACAGGGACAGGCAGTGGGATCAGATCCATGGACAGGAGCAGGAGCAGGCAGTGGGATCAGATCCATGGACAGGAGCAGGCAGTGGGATCAGATCCATGGACAGGAGCAGGCAGTGGGATCAGATCCATGGACAGGAACAGGGACAGGCAGTGGGATCAGATCCATGGACAGGAGCAGGAGCAGGCAGTGGGATCAGATCCATGGACAGGAGCAGGCAGTGGGATCAGATCCATGGACAGGAGCAGGCAGTGGGATCAGATCCATGGACAGGAGCAGGAGCAGGCAGTGGGATCAGATCCATGGACAGGAGCAGGCAGTGGGATCAGATCCATGGACAGGAGCAGGAGCAGGCAGTGGGATCAGATCCATGGACAGGAGCAGGAACAGGCAGTGGGATCAGATCCATGGACAGGAACTGGGACAGGCAGTGGGATCAGATCCATGGACAGGAACAGGCAGTGGGATCAGATCCATGGACAGGAACAGGGACAGGCAGTGGGATCAGATCCATGGACAGGAACAGGGACAGGCAGTGGGATCAGATCCATGGACAGGAACAGGAGCAGGCAGTGGGATCAGATCCATGGACAGGAACAGGGACAGGCAGTGGGATCAGATCCATGGACAGGAGCAGGAGCAGGCGCAGGCAGTGGGATCAGATCCATGGACAGGAACATGAGCAGGCAGTGGGATCAGATCCATGGACAGGGACAGGAACAGGCAGTGGGATCAGATCCATGGACAGGAGCAGGCAGTGGGATCAGATCCATGGACAGGAACAGGGACAGGCAGTGGGATCAGATCCATGGACAGGAGCAGGGACAGGCAGTGGGATCAGATCCATGGACAGGAGCAGGAGCAGGCAGTGGGATCAGATCCATGGACAGGAGCAGGCAGTGGGATCAGACCCATGGACAGGAGCAGGAGCAGGAACAGGCAGTGGGATCAGATCCATGGACAGGAGCAGGGACAGGCAGTGGGATCAGATCCATGGACAGGAGAGGAGCAGGCAGTGGGATCAGATCCATGCACAGGAACAGGAGCAGGCAGTGGGATCAGATCCATGGACAGGAGCAGGCAGTGGGATCAGATCCATGGACAGGGACAGGGACAGGCAGTGGGATCAGATCCATGGACAGGAACAGGCAGTGGGATCAGATCCATGGACAGGAACAGGGACAGGCAGTGGGATCAGATCCATGGACAGGAGCAGGAGCAGGAGCAGGCAGTGGGATCAGATCCATGGACAGGGACAGGCAGTGGGATCAGATCCATGGACAGGGACAGGCAGTGGGATCAGATCCATGGACAGGGACAGGCAGTGGGATCAGATCCATGGACAGGGACAGGGACAGGCAGTGGGATCAGATCCATGGACAGGACAGGAGCAGGCAGTGGGATCAGATCCATGGACAGGACAGGGACAGGCAGTGGGATCAGATCCATGGACAGGAGCAGGCAGTGGGATCAGATCCATGGACAGGAGCAGGAGCAGGCAGTGGGATCAGATCCATGGACAGGAGCAGGGACAGGCAGTGGGATCAGATCCATGGACAGGAGCAGGCAGTGGGATCAGATCCATGGACAGGAGCAGGGACAGGCAGTGGGATCAGATCCATGGACAGGAGCAGGCAGTGGGATCAGATCCATGGACAGGAACTGGGACAGGCAGTGGGATCAGATCCATGGACAGGAGCAGGCAGTGGGATCAGATCCATGGACAGGAACAGGGACAGGCAGTGGGATCAGATCCATGGACAGGAGCAGGAACAGGCAGTGGGATCAGATCCATGGACAGGAGCAGGCAGTGGGATCAGATCCATGGACAGGAACTGGGACAGGCAGTGGGATCAGATCCATGGACAGGAGCAGGCAGTGGGATCAGATCCATGGACAGGAACAGGGACAGGCAGTGGGATCAGATCCATGGACAGGGACAGGCAGTGGGATCAGATCCACTCCTCTGGCCAAAGGCCTCCGCGGGTTGTGCTGAGCAGGGAAATTGCTTTGTGCTGCTCGGCTTTGTGAGAGTTTAATTAACCATGGCCTGAAGGGGATGAGGGACAGGGAGCCCCCGGGGCAGTGGGGGTCCCTGAGTGCCATGGCTGTTTGGGGTTGTGCCTGTGGCTGGGAATGAGCACTGATGGCGGGCTCGGTCCCACAAAGCTCCTATTGTCCCTCTCCCTGTGGAGATGCCCTCGTGCTGCCCATGCAGAGAGAGACCTGGTGGTCTTCTCCCTCATTTTGGGCAGGTCCAGCAATCCCTCTGGCAGCCTCCTGGGTGGCCCAGAGCACGGTCAGGAGACAGAAGTTTCCAAGCAGAGCACCGAAATGACCCCGGGAGAAGGACCCTGGAGTCACAAATGTGGGAGTGACATCCCTCAGCTGGACCCCATCCCTGATGCCCCTTGTCCAACAATCCTGGGCATGGATGTTCTGCTCTTCTGCTGTTCCCATGGGAGATCTGCTCCTTTCCATCCCTTCCCAGCCCCAAATCAGCTGGGAAGACGTGGTGTGGGGGCTGTGGGAATGACACAAACCAGGAGCCTTTTCCCAGAGCTCCTGCTGAGCTGCACCTCTGCTGCCCCTACACCAAAAACCTCAATGCCACTGATGCCTTCCAGTATTTCTACTTTTTCACTCTTCACGCACCTGTAACTTGCTGTAGTTCTGTGCTTCTTACAAAGTGCTGAAATCCTCTGTTCCAGCACCTTTGGCCAAACAAGGCTCTCTGAACACAGATTCAAGGACATATTCATTGCCTTAGGGCCCAAAAATATGCGAACAACTGTGAGCTGGGGGAGCAGGCCTGGGGTGGTGAACATCATCACCTGAGGGTGCAATTGCAGAATTAAGGGCCAAAATGCTAATGGGACTGAACTTATCAAAGGTGAAGGGCTCGTGACCCAGTGTCCATTCTGGGTGTCCTCCCCAAGGAGGACATTGCTTGCCCAAATGCACCTTCAAGGCTTGAATAAATTGTCCATTTTTATACTCCTAATTTGTCTTGGCCTCTGTTTCAGGGCCTGTCTTTTAGGCAACACCACCACCACCCCGAGGCCATGCAAGCCCAGAAATCAGACTGGAGTCTGAGAAATCACCAGGAGTCCTGCTCCTGGTGACATCCCGTGACACCAAGTGGCCCAGGACTCCAGCAGAGGTTACAAGCACTCAGCATCCTGCAGATCATTCCAGAAGCTTGGGAGCAACACGGCACATGAACAAAGTCATTTCCCACGCTGCACACACAGCTCTGCTGACCTAAGGACTAGGAATGAACTCAATAATGGAGAAATTCAGTGGGAACCACCTGGAGGAAGCACCACTCTGCTCAGGGACATGGTGGGAGCAGGTTGGGCACCTGCAAGATGGAATTCATGTGGAAACCTGAAAGATCGTCAGGTCAGCTGACCATTCTAGATCATGTTTCTGAAGGACAGTTGTGATAGGAACTAGGCTGTCCTGGGACAGCCTCAAAATGCCCTGCGCACCAGAAGTTCTGAGAAATGTGTATTTCAGAAAACACGTATTTCTAAAATGAGTGAAATTCAGTCCTGCTGCCAGCTGCTCAGAGCAGATGACATCCTTGTCAGCTGCATTTCTGTCACCCAACAGCTGTCTGGAACTGTAGTCAGAGGTTCCCTTCAGGGCTCTGGGTCTCCTGAGTCCACAGCAAGAAGGCTGGAATGCTGAGCTGGCTCATTACTCCTGAGCTGGAGAGCCTGGAAAGCATCACATCTTTTCTCCTGCTGCTGCTCACCTCTGCAGTTTGTCTCAAGTCTTTTAATGGGAACCTGACTTGGATTTGCCAGAAATTCATCATCCTAAGATATTGCAGCACAAGCCTTTGGCCCAGCAGGATGGCACTTACATTTTGAATGCTCTGTAGAGCACAGTCCTTGTAAGTGGCTCCTTACCAACTTCTGAAGGGCATTCAGTGCTAAATGCCCACACAGGATTTGTGTATTGAGACAAGAGAGAGACAAAAACTTCTCATATCATGTGGAAAAGGAGCAACCTCCCCAACCAAGAGCATCCCAGTCCTCATTCCCACCCCAGGCAGCCCTGAGGAGCTCTCTGCCCAGCCAGGCTCACCTTCAGCTTGTGCTCGTGCTCCTTGTTGACCCTGGACAGCAGCTGGGCTTTCCTTCTGTTGAGGGCATCGATGAGAGCATCACACTGAGCCACCAGGCACGCCTCGAACTCCACACTGTTCTCCTGTGGGGCACACACGGGGTCAGCACCCAGGTTTTGGGGACAAAATTTCAGGAGGAGGCGGTCAGGGATGGGGTACCTCCTCCTGAAGGGAAAAAAAAAGGGTTTCCCCTCTTCCCTCCGCAATGAAACAACTGCAGCAGGTGAAAATGGGGGAAAAACGGAACTATTTATTAACACAAAAAAACCTAAACTGTTTATTAGTTTATTAACACAAGGTAAAACTAGGAAAAACAAAGAGGGGAAAAGGAAAAGGGTGCCTGCAAGGAGGTGATAGCAGGTTTCCCTGAGATGGCACCAGGGCGACCCTGCAGGGCCACCAGGGCCACTCCGCAGGCTCCCCAGGCTGGAGAGGAGGGAAGTAAGATAGGGAAACGGGGGGAAGAAAAAAACCAAACAAACAGAACCCTTTTTCCAAAAAAAAAACCACCCCAACAAACAGAACCCTTTTTCAAAAAAACCCCAAACGAACAGAACCCTTTTTCCCAAAACACCCCAAACAAACAGACCCCTTTCTAAAAAAAAAAAAATTCGAACAAACAGAACCCTTTTTCCGAAAAAACCCCAAACAAACAGAACCCTTTTTCCAAAAAAACCCCAAACAAACAGACCCCTTTCTAAAAAAAAAAATTCGAACAGAACCCTTTTCCCAAAAAAACCCCAAACAAACAGAACCCTTTTTCCAAAAAACCCCAAACAAACAGAACCCTTTTTAAAAAAAAAAAAAACTCGGACAGAACCCTTTTCCCAAAAAAACCCCAAACAAACAGAACCTTTTTTCCAAAAAACCCCAAACAAACAGAACCCTTTTTCCAAAAAACCCCAAACAAACAGAACCCTTTTTCCAAAAAAAATCCCAACCAAACAGAACCCTTTTTCAAAAAAAAAAAACCCAAACAAACAGAACCCTTTTTCAAAAAAAAAACTCGAACAAACAGAACCCTTTTTCAAAAAAACCCCAACCAAACAGAACCCTTTTTCAAAAAAAAAACCCCAAACAGAATCCTTTTTCAAAAAAACACTCGAACAAACAGAACCCTTTTTCAAAAAAAACCCCAATCAAACAGAACCCTTTCTCCAAGCTGTCAAGGACGAGCAGGGCAGGGAGCAGCACCGCAGTCTCTCCATCCCCTGTCTCTCTGGGCGTTGGACAGAGCTGTTTTTAGTGACTCTGCAGGTGCAGGTTCAGGTTCTGTTGAACTGACCCTGCTCTGGACCCCTCCTAGGTTATTCTCAAAGGCACGGCAGCCCTGGGCATCAATCAGACATTCAAGGAATAAAGTGGCTTCATAAAGTCACTCCAGGACACCAGGGAACAGCCCTGGGCCAGCTGGAAAACCAGATTTTCCTTTTTAATGATGCCACAGGGATCATCTTTGCAGGTGCAGCACTGCCACCCAGGGATGCTGTCCTGGGGTGGCATAATGATATTTTGTATTCCCTATCGTTTGTATACTTGACCAGAAAATGGTCCTGCAGCTTTAATGGTCCTGGAGCTCCCAGCTGTGTCCTACAGCTGGGAGAAAGCTCTGCCATCTTGGGATGGTCTGAAAGCTCTCCTACGGGGGAGTGAGAAGGAGGAAGGGACACTGTTTAGTTTTTTTTTTCCCCCTCAGTCAGTTGCTGCTGCTGGTTGCTGGTGCTACCGGTGTGGCTGTTGCTTGTGTTTTCTTTTTTCTCTTTTTTTTTTTCCCCTGGGATTGTTTCTTTCATCGTTTTTGGACCTTTTTCCTCCACTTGCTCTCTCATCCGAGAACCTGAGGAGCCCCGGAGGACAGCAGACGAGAATCCTCCAGGGAGCCACCGGAGGAACTCCACCCGACCCCTCTGGGGACCCCGGAAAGGGAAGCTACGCCTGAGGAAAAGAACACTAAAGCTCATCAGCTGTTTGTTCAGCTTTAATGACTCCTTTTCCCCTTTCCCCTTCCCCTGTGTGCTCTGTTAATTAAACAGTTCTATCACTTTAGGCTGAGATATTCTGTTGTTGTGGGGGAAGGGGTGCCAGAAACCTTTGTGGAGGAGGCACCTGCTCAGAGAGCTTTCCACCTAGGAGATTTGTCTCTAATCCAAGACAGATGCACAGCAATGCCTGTGGGATGCTCACGGCCTCGGATCATGGAAAATCAGGTGAGGAACAAGTTTGGATCTACCCACGGCAGAGATGGGAAGGGCTGAGGTGTAGATGCACTGTTTTAAAATTTTTCTCTTCTTTCTCATGGAGAATAGAGGTAAGTTGCATTCTTGTGCTTTTCTAATCTCTTCGTTTTTGTGATAAATGAGTGAATGATAAATGCTGCCTTTCGCATATATGAATTTAACATTTACAAGTGATGTGTACTGTATAAAAAAATAATGTTAAGATAAAATATAATTAAGTAGAAACAAGGTTAGGGTAAATTGTAACTTTGAGATAGTTGTAATATGCTATAAAATGTAGCAATAAATGCATGGTAATAAATGTCTTTTAGGTTGATAAACCACTGTGCCAGACCTGTGTGGTCTGTGAATTAAACAGTTCTTTCCCATTTTCAGCTGAGATACTCTGTTGCTGTGGGGGGAAGGGGTGCCAGAAACCTTTGTGGGGGAGGCACCTGTTCAGAGTGCTTTCCACCTAGGAAATTTGTCTCTAATCCGAGACAGAGAGCACCCCCAAAGCAGGCCTGGGAGAAGGAATGAGGATGGCTCATCCTGGTGGGAAGGGCTGCTCCTCAGCCAGGAGCCACAGTACCTGGATTTGCTGCACCATGTTGCGGAGCTGGACCAGGAACTCCTTCGCCTCCTTGGCTCTGTCTGACAAACCATTGAGGGCCTGGGAAAGCTGGCTCTGCAGAAAAAACAAAGAGCAAGGTCATTTCCATGGCCAGGACTCAGCTGTTATCCTGAATAAGTGTGGGATTTGGGCTGGGGTTTGCCCAGCACTGCCTTCAGCATCCCACCAAGGTGTGTGCCTGCCTGAGTGTGAGCAGAGGAGGAGGAGGGTGAGCCATCACCATGGCCTCGCTGGCTTTGGGAAGCAGATATTGAGTGTCCACCTCCTCCACAGGCTTCCCTGGGGGATCAGGGACAAGCCACATCCACCCTGGATCTCACTGTGAGCCATTTGCTCCCTCCCCGCAATCTGAGTCCTCCAGGGAATCACCAAAAATCCTGCAGGACCTGACCCGTGCTGGCTGGGAACACAGACCACCTAAATCAGACTGAAAATCACCCAAATCCTCCTGAAAGTGAAGGCAAAGCAGCATCTCCCTGCAAAATTCTGACTGCTCCTTCTCCCTCTGGAGTGGGAACACAGCCCCCCAGCCTGCCCTGGCCCCGCTGGGCTGAGCAGCAGAACGTGGTAATAACAATCATTATGTGCAGCAAACGCTTTTTCATTTTCTCGGCACTTTCCGACCACTCAGGAATCTTCCCAGCCTTCCCCTTTTGCCTCGATTCCAGCAGGAGCGATTATCTCAAGAGCTGGGCCAATCATCCTCACCATTTTTCCTCTGGGAGAGATTTTGCCTCTTTTGTGAGCTGCAGATCACCTGCAAACACCCCGTGGGTTTTGAGGGATGAGTTTTCCCCGTGGCAGACACAGAACGGAGCTGGCTGATGTCCCCAAATCTCCAAAAATCTACCGTGCCCATCCCCCCTGGGAGTGCCCCCAGATCTCCAAAAACCTACTGTGCCCATCCCTCCTGGGATCAGGATGTGGCACTGGGCTGGCACTCCCACCCTACAGTGCTGTGCCCCCAAATCTCCAAAAATCTACTGTGCCCATCCCCCCTGGGAGTGCCCCCAAATCTCCAAAAATCTGCTGTGCCCATCCCTCCTGGGAGTGCTCCCAAATCTCAAAAAATCTGCTGTGCCCATCCCTCCTGGGATCAGGATGTGGCACTGGGCTGGCACTCCTTCCCAGTGGTGCTGTGCCCCCAAATCTCCAAAAATCTACCGTGCCCATCCCTCCTGGGATCAGGATGTGGCACTGGGCTGGCACTCCCACCCTGCAGTGCTGTGCCCCCAGATCTCCAAAAATCTGCTGCGCCCATCCCTCCTAGGATCAGGATGTGGCACTGGGCTGGCACTCCCTCCCAGCGGATGGCAGTGTGGGAGATGGGAGATGGGAAAAGGCTCTGCTGAGATGGTGTGGAGCTGAAATCAAGAAAAACCCCAGCACTTCCATCGAGGAGAGCCCTGGCAACCCTTTAATGGCCCAGAAAATAATGGCTCTGCAAATGACCTCTCTGCTGCTTCCCCGGAGATGTTAATCTCCCCCAAGAGGTTTCCTCTGTAATTCATCGTGCCCGAGCTGTTAGGATGTGGAGCTAATCAGCAAATGCATCTCTAATAAAAATGGGATTGCTCAGTCAGCTCAGCAGGTCCCCCCAGCTCTCCTCCCTGCCCTGCCAAGGTCAGAGCCCTGCAGGGACAGCCTTGTCCCTTCCCTGCACCTCCTCCATCGCCCTCCACGGCCCACGCACGGCTCCAGCCCCCAGGATTTGGGAAGATGCCCTTAGCCCAGCAAGGTGTTTAGCTGAGAGCTGTTTTGCTGCAGGGCCCCAGTCCCTGATAACACAGGCAATTAATGGAAAAAATCAGCAGGGGTTGGTTATGTTTACAAGCTCCTCATTAAAATTGCAGCATGTTGGGTTGGTTTGGTTTTTTTTTTCCTTTAAAGTCTTTAGAAGGCTTTTTTTTTTTCCCCCCCCATTAACATGAATTTCATAAAGGGGATCCTTAGATCAACATAATTCTTTGAGGCTTTCCTAATGGGAAAGCTTTTTAAAAGTGGGCTTAAAATTTAATAAGAGCTCTGCGGTGCCTGTGGGTATTGTCCACGGAGTTCCTTCACCCCAGGCAGCCCCAGACTCGCAGCACAAAGGTGCAGAAAGCTCAGAGCTTCCACAAAAAGATGGAGCATCATCTCAGACCATCCCTCCCTGTGGTGTCCCTGCTCAGCTCAGCCCTTCCCTCTGCCCTGGGTGTTCTCAATGCCTCCAGTGCAGCGAGTGAGGGGCATTATCTAGCCTGGAAAGTGTGATTTTTTCCATAATTTTAAGGCCTGTTCCTATGTGTGGGTGGCCACAGGTCCCTGAGTGGACACAGGAGCTGCAGGGTTTGGCTTTTCATCAGCAGGAGATTCGTTCCCATCTCCAGGATGAGTCCCCCCGGAGTGGAAACACAGTCCTGGAGTGATTCCCTTTGAACAAACACCTGCCCAGCTGTCCATCCCTGCTGCTCACGGCCAGAGCCACCCTGCTGGGGGCTGGGGAGCATCATTAGCATCATTAAGCTAATGGCTAATTAATGCCATGCACCAATGGGATCTGCAGGAACGCCATGGAAAAGCAAAGTCCTGCTGGTAAATGATTATTTACATTCATGTGTGTAGTTGCACTGTTTTAAAATCTTTCTCTTCTTTCTCATGGAGAACAGAGATAAGTTGCATTCTTGTGCTTTCTAATCTCTTTGGTTTGGTGCTGGATGCTCTAGCGTTGTAACCAATCGTTATCAGGGGTGGAAAAACTATCAACCAATAATTATTAGATCATTAATGAATATATAAAGAAGTTCTTGTAAATAAAGTTTCTCTTTTCGCCATCTTGGTGCTGCCTGCCTGACTTCCCTGCGAGCTTCCACCAATCTCCACGAATATCAGAAAATCAGAGCAACAAATGTGTAATATTATTATTATGTAATGTATTATTACATTAATATTATTATCCTGTAAATAATCAGAGGCTGAGGGGAGGAATTGATGACTGAAGGAGTCTGAAATTCCTACAGGTACCTCCCGTGAGCCCCAGAGCAGAGCCAGGCTTTAGTGGGTGAGGACTGAATCCCCAGACACTGATGGAGGAGCCCCAGGATTCCCAGGAGTGTGTGATCCACACGGAGTTGTGATAAATGAGTGAATGATAAATGCTGCCTTTCGCATATATGAATTTAACATTTACAAGTGATGTGTACTGTATAAAAAAATAATGTTAAGATAAAATATAATTAAGTAGAAACAAGGTTAGGGTAAATTGTAACTCCGAGATAGTTGTGATATGTTAGAAAATGTAGTAATAAATACATGGTAATAAATGTCTTTTAAGTTGATAAAACACAGAGCCAGGGATCAAGACATCCTAAAGAAACAAAGAAGATAACCACAGGCATCCCAGGAAGTTTATCTTGACTGACACCTCCCAAAAGGAACTGTCACCTACAAATTAAGTTGGAACTGAGGAAACATCGACGGGAGGATTTCAGCCTTCAGTTCTGGGACAATCCAGAGGGTCTGAGACTCCAAGCCAGGCGCTGAGCTGGCAGAAGGGGGCAAGGATCAGAGGGGGAGTTGAGTGAAGTGTAAATCACTTTCGAGGCTTAATGAATATGTAACAATTAAAGAAAATACTTAAGCTCACTGTACAATGGATGGGAGTGCCTCTGGCAAAATTGCTAAGCACCCAGCGCTGTTTTGCCTTTGCTCTATTAGTAAATACTCAATATTATGCAGTTAAAATTTCAGCTTGTGAATTCATTTATAACAGAAGGGACCTCAAAACCAACCTCGTTCAAACCCCCCTGCCATGGCAGGGACACCTCCCACTGTCCCAGGTTGCTCCAAGCCCTGTCCAGCCTGGCCTGGGATCATTCCAGGGATCCAGGGGCAGCCACAGCTTCTCTGGGCACCTGTGCCAGGGCCTCAAACCCTCCCATCCAGGAATTCCTAATTCCCAAAATCCCATCTCTCCCTTCCCTCCATCACTGGGAAGCCACTCCCTGTGTCCTGTCCCTCCATCCCTTGTCCCCAGTCCCTCCCCAGCTCTCCCGGAGCCCTTCAGGCACAGGAGTCCTCCAGAGGAGACAAAAGCTGTTCATATTTCTGACACACGCTGGAAGGATTTCCCCTCCCTGCAAAAACCTGGAATGCTGCACTTTGCATCTCCGTGTGACAGCAAAGCCATTGTGGCTTTTTGGGGTCAGGAACCCTCTCTGGGGACACCATCCAGGGATCATCATTGAGCTCAACCCTCAAACAGCACAGGCAGGGGAATTAATGAGTGTGAAATGAAGAAAAATCCCATTTCCCGGCGCCTTAAAACCAAGGGAATTTGTTCTTCGCGGAAAGCTGCCCTCTTTTTTCAACGCTCTTGTTCCAAGGCAGTAAAGAAGAGACCTCTGTGATTCACATTAGCATTAATGGGAGCTGAGCATTTAAATCTCTGTCCCCAGAGCACTTAGGAGAGAATCTGTCCCCTCTTTGTGCTGCTAATAGCTCCATAACCCTCCTCCTTCCCAGGCACGGCTGACAAAGCCATTTCTGTCACTCTCTGATTCTCCCTTGTCCCAGCACGGGGATGAGAGCAGCCTGTGCACAAGGCTGAGGGCTCAGGAGGGCTGAGCAGGCTCCAAGAAACAGAGGAAAGCATCATTTGAACTCTGCATCGCTGGAACTGCTCCGGTCCTCCTCCTGCATAACCCATCTGGAGCTCACCCACGCTGCCCTCGAGGCGAGGAGGGAGCTGGGGTTGGTGTTTTTGGGGTCACTGGGGGCTGGGGTCGGTGTTTTTGGGGGCATTGGGGTTGGATTTTGGGGGCACTGGGGGCTGGGGTTGGTGTTTCTGGTGTCGTTGGGGGCACTGGGGTTGGATTTTGGGGGCACTGGGGGCTGGGGTTGGTGTTTCTGGGGTTGTTGGGGGCTGGGGTTGGTGTTTTCGGGGTCATTGGGGGCTGGGGTTGGTGTTTTTGGGGTCACTGGGGGCTGGGGTTGGTGTTTTTGGGGTCACTGGGGGCTGGGATTGGTGTTTTTGGGGGCACTGGGCTTGGTGTTTTTGGGGGCACTGGGGGCTGGGGTTGGTGTTTCTGGTGTCGTTGGGGGCTGGGGTTGGTATTTTTGGGGGCACTGGGGGCTGGGATTGGTATTTTTGGGGGCATTGGGGGCTGGGGTTGGTGTTTTTGGGGTCACTGGGGGCTGGGATTGGTATTTTTGGGGGCACTGGGGGCTGGGGTTGGTGCCTTTGGGGTCGTTGGGGGCTGGGGTTGGTGTTTTTGGGGGCACTGGGGGCTGGGGTTGGTGTTTTTGAGGTCACTGGGGGCTGGGGTCGGTGTTTTTGGGGGCATTGGGGGCTGGGGTTGGTGTTTTTGAGGTCACTGGGGGCTGGGGTTGGTGTTTTTGGGGGCACTGGGGGCTGGGGTTGGTGTTTTTGGGGGCACTGGGGGCTGGGGTTGGTATTTTTGGGGTCACTGGGGGCTGGATGGGTGGGACAGCTCCATCTGGCACCCTTGGAAAAGCCTCAAGACTGTTGGACACCAGCGAGGGTGAGGAAGCTGCTCCCATTCCAAAGGCAGCTCAGCACCAGGCTCTGGCACTAGGCAGAGTGCCAGGATCCCAAAATCACAAACTGCTAAAAGCTGGAAAAGCTCTCTGAGATCAGAGTCCAACCATTCCCCAGCACTGCCAAGGCCACCACTGGCCCTGTCCCCAAGTGCCACCTCCACAGGGCTTTGGAATCCCTCCAGGATGGGGACTGCACGCTGGGCAGCTGTGCCAGGGCTGGACAGCTCTTTCCATCAAGAAATTTCCCAATATCCAACCTGAGCCTCCCCTGGTGCAACTGGAGGCCATTTCCCCTCCCATGTCCCTGTTCCCTGGGAGCAGAGCCCCATCCCCATGGCTTGAAGGGGACAGTGTCACACTGTGGCTGTGACAAGCCAGGTGCCTTTGGCTTTCCTGGCCACACCTGGGCTCACGTTCAGCTGCTGTCAGCCACCACCAAACTCACCAAAGTCACCCCAAAAGAGTTCTTGGCACCACACCGAGAGCCCAGGAGCTGCTCTGACACCCCAAACATCACAACCAGCCTGAGAGGAGCTGGCAGAGAGCTAAGACTTGTTTTGTGAAGTGAATCCCAGAATTCTGCCTTTCCCATTCACCAAAGCTGCATTGCCAGGCACTGGGAGGCTGAAAGGGTTACAGCCAAGCTGCTCAAGTTCAGGCTGTGGCTGATGTGTCCATGGCTGAGCTGCTGCTGAGGTTTATTTCCATCTCCCTGCAGATCCCTGCAGAAAATCATCCCCAAAGAGGAGGAGCCCACCTTGGTAAGGTCCTGGCTGCGGTGTCTGGCCCAGAGCCGTGGGAGCTGCTGGGCAGGGCTCGCTCTAAACTGCCTTTCCCTCCTCAGAGCGACAGCAAGGCCCAGGGCCGGAGGCATCTCTCTGCCAAGGAGAGGAGGTGAGAGCCCCTTGGTGTTCAGGGAATGCAGAATCCCAGGGTGGGTTGGGTTACAAGAGAGCCCAAGGACCATCCCATCCCACCCTGCCATGGCAGGGACACCTCCCACTGCCCCAGGCTGCTCCAAGCCCTGTCCAGCCTGGCCTGGGACACTGCCAGGGATCCAGGGGCAGCCACAGCTGCTCTGGGCCAGTGCCTCTTCCCCATTCTCTCCCCAGGTCCTGCTTCTCCTCTCCTCCCAACCAGGCCATCTCCCAGCCAGTTCTTCCACCAGAGCATCCAGATGGAAGGAAAAAGGGAGAGGAACACCACCAGGGCAAGGTGCTGCTCCCACTGCTCTGCCCCCCGAAGGAGGAGGAGCTGTCACAGCTGCTGGAGCTGAACTCAAGCGAGGCTTTCTTTTAATTAAAGCACAGGACCTGCAGCCTTTGGATCTCGAGGCCAGCTCCCTGTACGTGATGCCTGACTAATTAAAATGGGATGTTTAATTAAAACTTGCATTCAGTCAGGAAGTTGATGAAGCTAAACTGCTGCTAATTGGCTTTTGGCTCCAGTGATGAGAGGCTGACTTTTGGATTCGGGGCTGCCTCTGGGAAGAGCCCTGGAGCTGCAGCCTGGGCTGAACCTGCCCTGGAGACTCAGGGGCAGACAGTGCCATGACCTGGGAACCTGCAGGGCCTGGCCCTGGGCACTGCCAGGGATCCAGGGACAGCCACAGCTGCTCTGGGCACCTCCCAGCCAGGAATTCTCAATTCCCAATATCCCATCCATCCCTGCCCTCTGGCACTGGGAAGCCATTCCCTGTGTCCTGTCCCTCCATCCCTTGTCCCCAGTCCCTTTCCAGCTCTCTGGCTCAAGGCCAGGTTGAATCTGGACTAGTGGAAGTGGGATGGAATGAACATCCTGAACATCCCTTCCAACCCAAACCACTCCAGGATTTTGTGATTCTACAACCTCAGCTGCAAATATCTGCAACGGAGCCAAAGCAGGTGACAGAACAGGTCACAGGTCTGAATTATTCCTCTCCCAACACCGCCCCATTCTGCTGCTGAGCTTCTGCTGAGCACTGGACACAGCTCCAGCTCAGCTTTTCCTGCTTTCCCACGGGAAGGATGTGCTCGCACACACACACACAGAGCCAGGTTTGAGAGCACAGCTCCCTGGTGCAAACTGCAGGAGGGAAAGGAACCTTTAGGAACTGATCCCACCCCACTCTGCATTGGTTTCCCTCCTTCACTGCAGCCATACCAGGGAATGTGGGGCGTGCAGGAGGAGGATGAAATGGAAATGCTTAGGTGGAGCAGCCCTGGGAGAGAGCACACTTCCCTCCCCAGTGAGGGAAGTGTGCCTCGGATGCTCCTGCTGCCCCTGCCCAGCCCCAGAGCAGCTGGGATGGGCAAAGCACTGATCCTCTGCACGACCTGGATCTCTGGGGCAGGCATCTGCACAGGGGATTATCCTGGGGGCACCATTATGGACAGTAGAATTAATTCCAGGCCGTGCAGAGCGGTCCTTGTGCCTCGGGAAAAGGCAGGGGTGGCACTGCACCCACTCCTGTTAATCCCAGCACTGGTGGGTGCTCCAGGGGAAGAATGCAGCCCTTGGCCACTGCAATGCCGGGAAAACCCCAGGCAGAAGCGGAGGAGGGAGGACACCCCAGGTGGGGACACTTTGGGGCATGTCACCTCTGGGATCCGCAGGGACCCCCAGCCCATCCTCTCCTGTGCCAGCGGAGGAATGGGGTGGGTTTGGGATGCAGGGTGGGTGCAGAGCACCAGCCTTCACCCTCTGCACCTCTGGGGACACACAGACTGGAATTCTCCTCCTGCAGCCTCCTCCTCTCCCTCACTTCCCTCCTTTTCCCCATCCCAGCGCAGCCACACAGCAAACTCGCGTTCCCAAAGCTGCTCTGGGAAGCCTCACTCCAGAAGGGACCGTGGACCAAGCCAGGATGGAGGCAGAAAGGAATTCAGCAGGGAAAAAGCTTCCCAACCCCTCGGCCAGGCAGGGCTGGGGAGGCCAGGCAATGGGGTCTGCCCCATGCCAAATCCCAAATCCCAAATCCCAAATCCCAAGTGCTGCCTGCCAGCTGCCAGGGTTTTGTTAAAGTGCCTTATTTATTTCACAGTGTTGATAACACAAGAGCAAAGAGCAGAAATCACTGCCAAGCCCTCCGAGTTTGGATGCTTTATCAGCTCAGCCCAGGTGGTTTTTATTCATTCCCACCCCAGTTATTGCTCATCGAGGTGAGATCTCACACGTGGATGTGCATCTGTCCCCTGCAGCGAGGAGCTGTGGGGGTTTGGGGAGAGCTGGGCATGGCCACATCCCCAGGAGCAGCTCTGGAGTGTCCCTGGGCAGGGACAGAGCTGTGCACAGCCGTCCCACAGGAGCCTGGATGTCACCAGCACGCCTGACCAACCCCTCCGGTGTGGCTGTCAGCCCCATTCCTGCCCCAAGCCCCACACTTGTGGGATTTCTTGCCTCCCTGGGGTGCCCCAGCCCTGTGTGATATCCCAGGGGGCACAGATGGCCCCGGCGTGGCTTTGTCCCCCACACACAAGGGCACTGTGTTCCCTCGGCAGGCAGAACCGATTCAAAAGCTCCAGCCTGGAAATAAAACAAGGATATATTCTTTTCAAGCATGACCTTACTAAAACCCTTTCGCTGCCTCCCATGTGGGATTCCCTGGTGCTGTGCCTCCTCCCAGCCCTGCTGCGGGCCGTGCTGGATTCCTGCTGGATTTAGGGTTTTATTCAGCTTGCTCACAGTGACAATGTCTGTCAGTCCATCTGTACTTGCCTAGACCCAGAGTCCCTCACCCCACACCCTGACCAGCCCTAGGTTTTGGGGGTCCTCCAATGTTTTAAAATGTTTTCAATGTTTTAAAAATGTTTTCAATGTTTTCAATGTTTTAAAAATGTTTTCAATGTTTTCAATGTTTTAAAAATGACTGGGGATGTTGCTGGCAGCAGGAGACTCAGGGTAAAAAACATAAATTCTTCTCCTGGCGTGGATTTTAGGGCACACAACAGTTATGTCAGAGCTGTGAAAGAACAAGCCTGGCCTGCAGAGCTCCTGCCAGGAGCCATGTGGATGAGGGCAGGGCTGGAACGCTGGGGATGCTGCAGGGACAGGGCACACACTGCTCCTTCCTTCCCTGCTGAAAGGGAACAGCAGAGCGTTTGGCTCCTGCTGGGAATCCTTGTGCTCGCTGGAACCTGCCATTCCTGGAGCTCTGCAGGGATTTCTCAGCAGGGTTTGTTTTGGGAGAATCCCAAATTCCTGCATCCCTGCTCTTTGATCCTGCTTTTCCCAGGGGCAAAGCAGGCATGCAAAACTCCCCAGCAGAAGGCACAAAGCCAAGTGGCCTGTGAGGTGACACCTTTCCAAAAACGTGGAGACAGCAGGTGGAGTTACTATATTCCATCAGAATATAATAACTGAATATAATATAATAACATTATAATATATATTATAATATTCCACACCTCAAGCACCACAGAGGGATCAAGCTCGGTTAGCTCATCCCTCTGGAAAAGGGCAGCTCTGGGACGATTCCTTGCAACCTGGCAAATCTTAGCACCAAGAAATGTTGGAAAAGACCTCCAAGATCCTCGAGTCCAACCTTCCAGGTTGGCTGAAGCTGACCAGGAGCAGTTTTGCCCATGGGGACACTCAGCTGTGGATCACTCGTGACCTTCTTGGCTGTCCCTGGTCCTTATATATATTACACAAATACCAGAGCTTATACAAGAGCTTATTTGTCCTTATCCAAATACCAGAGCTCTGGAATGTCCTGGGCTGCTCCTGACTGTGAGGATGTGCTGAAGATCCTCTGTCCTTGCTTTGATACGGGATCTGGTCTCTGCTTTGATTGTTAAGGAGAAGAAGTGTAAGCACTTCGCAATAGCCCTTTGATTTTGCCCAATTAATTCCTGGTTTGCTTCATTAATGCTCAGCAGCAAACGATCTTAGCTTTTCCCTGCCAACACCCGACACACGTCCCTTTGAAAGCACAGAGAGAACTGCAGGATCTCTTACAGGGATGCTGAGAAAAGCTCAACCAGGAGCTGCTGCTCTCCCACAGCGACAGAGAGGGGCAGCCGAGGTAAGGGGGGAAAGGAAAAACTCCAAATATCGATTTGTTGAGGGAGCTGAGGCTGAGGTTCACTCTCCGTGTTTTAGGGGAGACACTTTGGTTGTGTCCCTGAGAGGAACTGCTGCAGCCCTGCACACACATCAGGGGGGACATGCAGGACAAGAGAATTTCAAATCGTGCTGAGTCAGGCTTTTTTTGACATCTGAGCTCTGACAAGAAGGCTCCCAGCTTTGCTAGGGGCTGGTTCATGCAGCAGGATGGGAATCAATTCTTCCCTGATGTCCCCATCTGTGTGGGACAGCTCAGGGCAGGGCAGGGCAGGCAGCAGGAACTCAGCCCCCAGCTGGAAAGCCTACAGGGACACCTTCCACTGTCCCAGGCTGCTCCAAGCCCTGTCCAGCCTGGCCTGGGACACTGCCAGGGATCCAGGGGCAGCCACAGCTGCTCTGGGCACCTGTGCCAGGGCCTGCCCACCCTCCCAGCCAGGAATTCCTAATTCCCAATATCCCATCTGTCCCTGCCCTCTGCCATGGGAAGCCATTCCCTGTGTCCTGTCCCTCCATGCCTTGTCCCCAGTCCCTCTGCAGCTCTCCTGGAGCCCTTCAGGCCCTGCCAGGGGCTCTGAGCTCTCCCTGGAGCCTTGTCTTCTCTTCTCTTCTCTTCTCTTCTCTTCTCTTCTCTTCTCTCTCTTCTCTTCTCTTCTCTTCTCTTCTCTTCTCTTCTCTTCTCTTCTCTTCTCTTCTCTTCTCTTCTCTTCTCTTCTCTTCTCTTCTCTTCTCTTCTCTTCTCTTCTCTTCTCTTCTCTTCTCTTCTCTTTCTCTTCTCTTCTCTTCTCTTCTCTTCTCTCACTCCCAGCTCTCCCAGCCTGGCTCCAGAGCAGCTCCAGCCCTGGAGCATCTCCATGGCCTCTCTGTACTCACTCCAGCAGCTCCACATCTTCCTGATCCAATTCTCCTGTTCAGCCTCCTTCCCTTTAACTCCAAACCTCCTGCAGGGACAGCTCCCTCCGGGCTGTGCCCAGGGATGCCCCTGGACGCTCAGGATTTCTCCTGTGTGCCACTTCGCCGGCCACAGGTGACCACTGCACCTTGGGGGCAGCTGGGAGGTGACCCAGAGTGTAGTTGCACTGTTTTAGAATCTTTCTGTTCTTTCTCACAGAGAATAAACTGGATTCTTTTACTTTCTTAATCTCTGTGTTTGGTATTAGGTGTTGTTTGGCTGTGACCAATGGTTTTAGGAGGTGGATTCTTTGCTGACCAATAGTTGCTAGAATATTAATGGATATATAAAGAGGTTTCTTGTAAATAAAGTTCTCCTTTTTGCCATCTTGGTTCGTCTGCCTGAATTCTCTCAGCCAGCCTCTGCAACCCTCGGGGGCTCTAAAGCCACACCAGAGGGTGACACGAGCTCTGCACCTCCAACAGAAACACAGGAACACTGGGAGGTGACCCCGGAGCTCAGGACACGGAGCTCAGGACACGAGCTGAGTCTCTAATACCTTTTCCCTTCTGTCTGCTGCACCGTGCCGAGGCGAATCCAGGGCTCTGGGGCTTAGGAGAGAAGGGAAAACGGCACGAGGAGCAGGGATCAGCTCCAGGGGATTAGCTGCTAAGCAGCCTGCTCAGGAAATGCACTGTCTGCCTCCATTAAGGGCCTTGCTCCCTAATTAAGGCTCCGCGATGAATTTGTTGCTTCTTAAGAACAATAGGAATGCTCTTTCCGCAGCTGCCGGAGATGTGGGAGATCTCCCTTGATGAGGCAGCTCCTTGTGACCTCCTCTGGAAGCTGAGCTCTCCTTCCTGAGGCTGATGGTGACTGGATCCATTGCCTTGATTCCCTCGCACTAATGAGCAATGTTACTCCTGATATTTGCTGTGCTCTGACTCCTCAGCGGACTCCACATCCAAAATCCATCTCCCTGGATCTCCCCTGGGGGCTCGTTCAGGGCTGGTGCTGTGCTGGCAAAGGCCAGCAGCTCTGGTGAGGTGCATCTCACTTTCCAGGGCTCCAGGAAACCAAATTCCTGCAGCTTCCCTTCAGCACAGGATATTTTGTCCTGGAAGTTCATCTGCAGCATGTCCTGCCCTTCATCACCCATCCCCAGGGAAAGGGAATCTGCCAGGATGTGCCTGAGGGCAGCAGGCAGCCCCGGTGAGGTCAGAATTACAGAATCCCAGGCTGGTTTGTGTTGGAAGGGACCCTAAAGTCCATCCCATCCCACTCCTGCCATGGCAGGGACACCTCCCACTGTCCCAGGCTGCTCCAAGCCCCAATGTCCAGCCTGGCCTGGGACACTGCCAGGGATCCAGGGGCAGCCACAGCTGCTCTGGGAATTCTATTCCAGGGCCTCCCCACCCTCACAGGGAGGATTTTTTTCCCTAATATCCAATCTAAACCTACTCTGTGTGAATCCATTCCTCCTATCCTATCACACCATGCTCTTCTAATAAAATCCCTCTCCATCTTTCTTACAGCTCCCTTCAGGAGGTGACAGCTACTCATACTCTCCCCTAATTTCTGACCAAGAAAGACCTTTTTCCAGCCAGGCTTGACCCCAAAATCTGCTCACTGCAAGCACGAAGCCTCAGTGCAGCTCTGTGTGCAGAATGTCCTCAGCTCCTCTGGAGGTGCAGCTCTGTTTGTTCTGCCTGTGAAGCACCTCCAG